>CM022297.1:359677553-360100895 GCA_011799875.1 Thinopyrum elongatum | reverse complement strand
CAAGACACTTCACCATATTTGGGCCTAAGGGAATGCATTGTGGAGTAGTTATTAGATGATGGGTTGCGAGACTGACAGAAGCTAAAACACTAGTTTATGCGCTATTCCATAGGGCGATTTGGATCCAAAAGTTTAATGCTATGGTTAGATTTATTCTTAATACTTTTCTCGTAGTTGCGGATGCTTGCGAGGGGGTTAATCATAAGTAGGAGGCTTGTTCAAGTAAGAACAGCACCTAAGCACTGGTCCACCACATATCAAATTATCAAGTAGCAAACACAAATCAAACCAACATGATGAAAGTGACTAGATGAAATTCCCGTGTACCTAAGAACGCTTTGCTTATCATAAGAGACCGTCTTGGCCTGTCTTTTGCCTCAAAAGGATTGGGCTACCTTGCTCACTTTTGTTACCATTACCGTTGCTTGCTTGTACAAATTATCTTGCTACCAAACTACTTGTTACTTATAATTGCAGTGCTTGCAGACATTACCTGCTGAAAACCGCTTGTCATTTCCTTCTGCTCCTCGTTGGGTTCGACACTCTTACTTATCGAAAGGACTACGATTGATCCCCACGGCCCCGCTGGCCCGGCGCCCGCCGCCCCCGTCGCCCCGATGCCCTCGCCGCCCGCCGCCCCGACAACCAGGCGCCCCGACACCCTTGTCGCCCCCGCCGCCCTGACGCCCTCGCCGCCCCACCGCCCCCGCCAGCCGACGCCCCGCGACCCCACTCCGGTGAGCTCTCCCCCTTGTTTTTTTCTTTTTTTTCTACTGTTAGTAATTAGGTTAGTTAGTACTGTTAGTTAGGTTAGTTAGGTTAGTTCTAGTTAGTTATGTTAGTTTCTAGGTTAGTTAGGTTAGTTCTTGAAAATTTTATTAGGAGAAGAAAGAAGAAATAAGAGGAAGAAGAGGAGGAGGAGGAGAAGAAAAAGGGGAGGAGAAGAAAAGAAGAAGAAGAAGAAGAAAAAGAAGACGGAGGAGGAGGAGGAGAGAGAGAAGGAGAGAGGAGAGGAGGAAGAGAAGAAGAGAGAAGAAAAGAGCGGGACAAAGGAGAAGAGAAGAAGAAGAAGAAGAGAAGAGCAAAGAGAAGAAAAGGAAACCGGGTCGAGGATCGCCGACGGGTGCGTCGGCCCGACGGAACCTGTACCGTCGAGCATCGCGGGTGCCAAAACTAGGGTCGAGGGTCGGGAACGAGGGTCAAGGATGCCGGTCGCCAAGGGGTCGAGGGTCGGGGCAGAGGGCCGAGGGCCGAGGATCGCCGGTCACCGAGGGGTCGACGGTCGGGGCAGAGGGTCAAGGATCGCCGGTCACCGAGGGGATAGATGGTGGAGCCAGTGGGTCCCTCCCCGATGACCTCACCCGTCGCCGAGGGGTCGAGGGTCACTGAGGGGTCGAGGGGCGAGGGGTCGAGGGTCGAGGGGTCGATGGTCAAGGATCTTCCGGTCCGAGGTTGACCGACTGGTGTCGTAGCTTAGATGAGGACGTCCCCGAGCTGAAGGTCATGAGCGCGGGTGAACTGCTTCCATCGTGCACGAAGAATGGACGGAAGCAGTTCACCCGCGCTGATGATCCAGCTGGGCACGTCCGCATATTAAGCTAGGACAACAGCCGCACCATGCTCACGGTGAAGGTGTTTGACAGGACCACCGAGGGGTCGAGGGTCGAGGGTCGAGGATTGCCGAGGGGTCAGGGGTCGAGGGTCGATGGTCGCGACGACCCCTCGGTGGTCCTGTCAAACACCTTCACCGTGAGCATGGTGCGGCTGTTGTCCTAGCTTAATATGCGGACGTGCCCGAGCTGAAGATCATCAGCGCGGGTGAACTGCTTCCGTCCATTCTTCGTGCACGGATGGAAGCAGTTCACCCGCGCTCATGACCTTCAGCTCGGGGACGTCCTCATCTTAAGCTACGACACCAGTCGGTCAGCACTCGGACCGGAAGATCCTTGACCATCGACCCCTCGACCCTCGACCCCTCGCCCCTCGACCCCTCAGTGACCCTCGACCCCTCGGCGACGGGTGAGGTCATCGGGGAGGGACCCACTGGCTCCACCATCTATCCCCTCGGTGACCGGCGATCCTTGACCCTCTGCCCCGACCGTCGACCCCTCGGTGACCGGCGATCCTCGGCCCTCGGCCCTCTGCCCCGACCCTCGACCCCTTGGCGACCGGCGATCCTTGACCCTCGTTCCCGACCCTCGACCCTAGTTTTGGCAACCGGCGATGCTCGACCAGGTTCCGTCGGCGCCGACGCACCCCGTCGGCGATCCTCGACCCGGTTTCCTTTTTCCTCTTCTTCTTTTGCTCTTCTCTTCTCTGCGGAGGCGGATGCGGATGTGAGGAGGCGGCGGAGGGATGAGACGCAGCGAAGAAGAAGAGAGAGAGGAGGAGAGAGGAGGCGGAGGAGGAGGAGGATGAGGATTGTTTCTTTTCTTCTTCTTCTCTTCTTTTCTTCTCCCCTCCGTTCTTCTTCTCCTCATCCTCATCCTCTCCTCCTCTTCTTTTTCTTCTTCTTCTTTTCTTCTCCTCCCTTTTTCTTCTCCTCCTCCTCCTCTTCTTCCTCTTATTCTTCTTCTTTTCTTCTCCTAATAAAATTTTTCAAGAACTAACCTAACTAACCTAGAAACTAACATAACTAACCTAGAACTAACCTAACTAACCTAACTAACAGTACTAACTAACCTAATTACTAACAGTAGAAAAAAAAGAAAAAAAACAAGGGGGAGAGCTCACCGGAGTGGGTCGGCGGGGCGTCGGCTGGCGGGGGCGGTGGGGCGGCGAGGGCGTCAGGGCGGCGGGGCGACAAGGGTGTCGGGGCGCCTGGTTGTCGGGGCGGCGGGGCGGCGAGGGCATCGGGGCGACGGGGGCGGCGGGGCGCCGGGCCAGCGGGGCCGTGGGGGATCAATCGTAGTCCTTTCGATAAGTAAGAGTGTCGAACCCAACGAGGAGCAGAAGGAAATGACAAGCGGTTTTCAGCAAGGTAATGTCTGCAAGCACTGCAATTATAAGTAACAAGTAGTTTGGTAGCAAGATAATTTGTAACAAGCAAGCAACGGTAATGGTAACAAAAGTGCAGCAAGGTAGCCCAATCCTTTTGAGGCAAAAGACAGGCCAAGACGGTCTCTTATGATAAGCAAAGCGTTCTTGAGGGTACACGGGAATTTCATCTAGTCACTTTCATCATGTTGGTTTGATTTGTGTTTGCTACTTTGATAATTTGATATGTGGGTGGACCAGTGCTTAGGTGCTGTTCTTACTTGAACAAGCCTCCTACTTATGATTAACCCCCTCGCAAGCATCCGCAACTACGAGAAAAGTATTAAGAATAAATCTAACCATAGCATTAAACTTTTGGATCCAAATCCGTCCCTTATGGAATAGCGCATAAACTAGTGTTTTAGCTTCTGTCAGTCTCGCAACCCATCATCTAATAACTACTCCACAATGCATTCCCTTAGGCCCAAATATGGTGAAGTGTCTTGTAGTCGATGTTCACATGACACCACTAGGGGAATCACAACATACATACCATCAAAATATCGAACACATATCAAGTTCACATGATTACTTGCAACAAGATTTCTCCCGTGACCTCAAGAACAAAACTAACTACTCACTAATGATAATCATGCTCAAGATCAGAGGGGTATTAAATAGCATAATGGATCTGAACATATAATCTTCCACCAAATAAACCATATAGTAATCAACTACAAGATGTAATCAACACTACTAGTCACCCACAAGTACCAATCTATAGTTCCGGTACAAAGATTGAACACAAGAGATGAACTAGGGTTTGAGAGGAGATGGTGCTGTTGAAGATGTTGATGGAGATTTCCCTCCCCAAGATGGGAGAGTTGTTGGTGATGATGATGACAATGATTTCCCCCTCCGGGAGGGAAGTTCCCCCGACAGAATCGCTCCGCCGGAGGGCAAAAGTGCTCCTGCCCAAGTTCCACCTCGAGACGGCGGCGCTTCATCCCGAAAGTCCTCTCCTTATTTTTTCTAGGTCAAAATGACTTATATACCAGAAGAGGGGCACCGGAGGTGGGCCGAGGAGGGCACAACCCACCAGGGCGCGCCTGGGCTCCCTGGCGTGCCCAAGTGGGTTGTGCATACCTGGTGGGCCCCCTCAGGTACTTATTTGCTCCAATAATTCTTATATATTCCATAAAAATTCTCCGTGAAGTTTTAGCTCGTTTGGAGTTGTGCAGAATAGGTGGCCGGACGTAGCTTTTTCAGGTCCAGAATTCCAGCTGCCGGTATTCTCCCTCTTTTTGTCAACCTTGCATATTATGAGAGAAAAGGCATTAGAATTACTCCAAAAAGCATTATTATACCTAAAAATAATATAAATAACAGTAGTAAGTCATGATGCAAAATGGACGTATCATCCGCTAGCAGACGGTAAAGAGGTGGGGTGGACCGTTATAGTGAACTCGCCTCCACTAGACCCGACCCCCACCTCTTTGCCGTCAGCTAGCAGACGACAAAGATTCTTTGCTGTCCGCTAGCTGACGGCAAAGAACAGGCTGATGGCAAATAGTATCTTTGCCATCAGCCAGTTCTTTGTTGTCTGTTTGTAAGCAGACGGCAACGAACTGGCTGATGCCAAATTCCCTGATTCCAGTAGTGATAACTGCTCCCACTAATTGTATTAATATGTTCTCTATGTCTTCATAGTTGATCTGTGGCTTCTCGAGCTTGCACACTTCTTTCTTCTTCGATTCTAAAGAACTAGACGTTGCTTCATATCTAATATCATCTCTAGTCTCATCTCTAGACTCTATTCTAGCAAGGAGTGCATGATCATCTACCAAATTTCGTGCTATCAATAGATCAATGTATTCTTCTTCCCAAAACCAAAACTTGCATCCATCCTACACATATGTTTGAGTATAAGCTGCCGAACATGCGCCGAATAAGGGAGCATAGCCGAATCAAAAGAAGAACTACGCACCTTGTCTTTTTCGCACTTGATGAACACCCATCCGGGATGTTGTGGCGTGGTTGAAACGCGGCGCAGGACCTGCCGCGGGCAGCCATCGTACTTTATGAGCGGCAATGGTGAACCGACTAGCCGCTGTGCCAGGGCCGATTTCGGACGGTGGCCGACCGTGTCTTTGTCGGTGATCCGCCGATGGGATAGATCCGAGCGGCTAGAGGCGGATTCAGTACCTGCACGCGACGTGGAGGCATTGCCATTATTGTGCGACCTGGTACCCGGACACTCCATGCCAAGGAGCAGTCACAGGCGGCCGGAATGCTCCAAATCCGGCAGCCGCGTGCGTCAAATCCCGCGGCCGCAAATATAGCGGCTGACCGCCGGCGCCGGGACGAGAGCCACAGATCCGGCCGTCGTGCTGTGATCGGCTGGGCTATAGTGCGAGGCTCCGACGGACATGCGTGTACCTCTTCTCTTCTTGTACGTACTCCATTTATCTCACTTTATGTGGCTTCCCACTCCCACGATATTCCTATTCTATGAACCTGTGTGTGCGTGTGTGTGTTAGAGAGAGCGACACATCGACCTACTCGTATAGAGAGATGGTGTGTAGTACTATGATTTAGCCGCGAGAGTCGGTGCATCCTCTCGTTTTCGGGCGTCCGATCGGGGCAGCTGCCATGCCCACTCCTGACCAGCCTGACCCACCCAAAGCCCCTCCATCGCCCGCGCGCGCTTCCTGCCTGAAACGGTAAGCGCCGCTCCAGAGAATCGGTACCGCATTCATGCCCGGGCAGAGCGGACGCGACCTCTCACTGGCGCCTGCGTTGAAGGGAGAAGCGGATTCAAGAGTGATGGTTGCTTTGTCTGTCCAACTTACTGCCATGTCTGTGTGATTTGACGGCTCATTTGTCATTATTACTGAGGTGGTACGACCGTGTTGCGTCTCAGTTGCACTGTACACTTTCTTTGGTGCATGACATGTGCACCGGATGCTGGATGTCCCACGTTTCAGCGAAAGGAGGTAGGCCGTCTCCACTCTTTACAATTTTCTCCATTCTTACAGCGGAGGAGTGATTAAGCAGTGAAAACACGCAAGCTCAGTGATTACATGGGCCACCTAACACTATCACCATATTTTCTGGACACCGTGCGACACATAACTCTTTAGTACATAGTAGTACGTACTGTAATTTCTCAGTGAGATAAATTTGTACAATGCTATGAAGCTTCCAGCTTCTGTTTCATGTATCTTGTGTCCAAGGTTGCCCCGTTGCAACATTCCATAAAATACAAAGGAGACTAACATGCATGCTATTGCATCTCAATGATTGACAGATCATAGCCAATATGTACTACCTCTGTTCCAAAATAAGTGTCTCAACTTTATGCAAACTTTAGTACAAAGTTGTACTACTACTACTAAAGTTGACACTTATTTTGGAACAGAGACAACTAAAGAAAAAAAATGATCCATGCAGTCCCTAGGCCTTGAACCCTAAACCCTAACCATGATTTAATTTGCTGGCGACGTTGAACCTTCCGAAGAAATGAGATTTGCAACCCTTTGACCGTCGGATCATTTTTTGCAGTTTCACTAAAATCGAGCTGAGCATCCCTGTGGCAAAGAAATTGAAGAAGCGTGATTAGAATAAGACTAGTGGGACTAGTTGATGAGACATAAACTCATCACAAATACATTAGAAGCCAATAGAGGTGCATGCGGGGCAAAGAAGTAGAGAAATATCCACATGGAGCGATGTGGGCCGCTGGAGCAGTGGTGCAAGCCGGCTATAAAGGAAATTGTACCTGAGGGATGTCGGGATGTAGCTAGCTTAGAGGAGGGCGGCGGGAGGCGGCAACTGCCCACGTCGCGGCAGTGAGCAAGGGACGAAGGCAACTGCACCG
The DNA here is from genome assembly GCA_011799875.1 of Thinopyrum elongatum. Classification (NCBI taxonomy): domain Eukaryota; kingdom Viridiplantae; phylum Streptophyta; class Magnoliopsida; order Poales; family Poaceae; genus Thinopyrum; species Thinopyrum elongatum. The sequence continues at coordinate 360,094,039 of CM022297.1, read as the reverse complement.
GCTTTGTGAGAGAGAACGGCAGGGACCCTTGATCAGGACGAGCCGACAGTGGGTTTTCACCATCGGCGACGGCAACCACATCTACACAAAGTATCCACCCCTTCCCCCGGCGGACGTTATCCGCCCGGATGTTAGAGATGTGGCCACAGTCGTTTTGTGCGAGAGAGTATGAAGAGAGAAACCCCAGCAAGCAACCGTGTAGGCTCGTCCTACCTATGTATATAGTGGAGCGGTTTCTTTTTCTCTCCATATGAACCTATTTATATTGCGTACGTGCCACTGAAGAAAAAAAACTTTATTTATAAATGATGCGGCACCGTTCATGCGTGGTTCCCGACCCTCCATTAAGTGAGTAACTACTATTAGACGCGTCAAATTATAACATGGGCTGCATCATCGTATAGAAATGAGCTCCACCGTGAAACGTGTGTGGTAGGGGAAGACATAAAAGATGCAAAGAGTGCTACTAGTACTACGTGCGTGGGTGCATGCACCTCTTCTCTTCAAGCATGGTTAAGTATAGCCCACTAGTACTCTACCATGCGGTTATTATATGGGCAAAGAGTATAGGCAGTAATAATGACTAATAAGCCGTCAAATCACGAGGCCCACCTTTCTCTATGTTTGACCGAGGAAGCAGCCATCATTTCACTCCTCGTTGAATATCCATCCGCTGCTACCTCCGCAAATAAATAAAAGTCCGCTTCTACCTCCGCAACATGGTTATTAATATAGCCATGTCAATCGCGACGTAGAAATATCATTCACTGATACAATAGGGCTGGCTCTAAGGATGGTGATTTTTTTACTGTCTCTTTCTATCTTTGCCTCATTTACTCATTTTACATAGGAGCACGTGTAGAGGATGGCTATTCCTTTCGATGGGACTTCTTCATGGGGTTTAAGACTAAGCAACTCCGAATTATTCCCGCTGCCCACCACTCTGAATCGTGCCGTCTATGATAGTACTCCCATTGCAACAATGAGGTCCACTAGGTCTAGCACGTCCTGTAAGAAGAGACTGTCACGCAAAACATACGTTCTTGTTGCCTTCTTCCTCATACAGTACGTACCACTGGTACAGTACGTACTACTAGTACTACTACTACTACTACTCGTTCTCCTATAAACCTTGCGCTTGGCATCTCAAAAATATTAACCTTGCGCTTGGCTCTTCGCCTCTTCAAAAAGTTGAGCAATAATGGTACTACAGTATATGGTTCTGGCTATCTGAGACTGAATGAACTGCTGCACGTCCACCACGTGGGCGAGGGAGAGTGCATACTACTACGTCTGTTTCAATATGGACTACATACAGAGCAAAATGAGTGAATCTACACTCTAAAATACGCCTATATACATCAGTGTTTGGAGTATGTACTAGTAGTTCATATTGAAATCTGCTAAAAGACATATATTCCAAACAATATGATAATCTCTCTAACCAAGGTAGGGACGAGGAGTGTATATACGTCTAATGGAGGGAGTAGTAAAATTTTCTCCTCGTCCTGCGAGGCACTGCGCGCGTGGGCGAGGGAGCGGGAGTAGGCGTAGTAAGCAAAGCTTCTCCTCGTCCTGCGACTCTGTGAGCCACCGCGCCCGTGGGCGGGGAAGAGGGCGTACTAAGCAAGCTTCTCCTTGTTCTGCGAGTTGACGGGACACATCAATAGTAATACAGAGCATCTCCAGTGTATAGAGCCTTGCCTCTAAGGTAGGACCCACATGGTTTGCCTCTTTTTTCAAATAACACATCAAGTCACAATTTGTTTGTTCACCCGTGGTACACGATCCTCCATCATGTGGACAACTAGTACACGTGTCAAATTACCACATGGGCTGCCTTTTCGTACAGAAATGGGCTCCACCGTGTACCCGCGCGGGTGTGCTTGGGAAAGAGACGGGAGTACATGCGCCGTGCGTGCACCTCTTCTCTTCGTGCACGTCCCCCACCTACGTGGGTGTGTGTGAGAGAGATACAAACCTAGAGAGATGGTGTGCGCGTTCGTGAGTGTTTTTTGTTATGGGGGGGGGTGATTTCGTGAATGTATTTGTGGGAATATGTGTCGATGATATCTCAAACAAAAATTTGACACATGCAATGTGTGTGAAATAGAGGCCTATATATATCATATATAGAGGGGGCGATCCACGAGAAGAGAGGGAGGGGTCATAGATATCGATAGAGTCGAAGAGAGGATCAAGTGTGTGGTTGCGAGATTGATGAAGAGAGCCATTGCAATCGTGTGTGCGCACGTCAAAGATATAGGGCAACTGACCTACCAGAATGTCAGAGGGCACAGGGCAAGTTTGTGTATGGCAGGGAGACATGACTAGAGCGCTTGATGTATCAGTGTGTGGGGGGGGAGGGGGGAGGCAGAGACCTAACTAGATAGGTAGATCGACTCGTATATGTGTTGAGAAGGAGAGACCTAGCTATGTCTTGAGGGAGATTGGTCGACATCCATACATAAGTGAAGGACGGGGAATAGGTTGGGACATATAGAGAGAGAGAGAGGGAGAGAGAGAGACAGAAAGAGAGAGAGAGAGAGGGAGAGAGAAAGGTAGAGTGCCGGAGGGGTGGTGGAGTTGCTTCTCGGAGATGGTGGGAGAGGCCTACTAGACAAACTGAGGGTACAACTACAATATTATCAAGAAGAGTGTGGATGTGTTTCTGTGTGTGCGTGTGCGTGGTAGATGTGTCGGGAGGCATGCATGGATGATGAAGGGGGACCATGTGTTTGGTAAGCAGACCTAACTAGATCGGTAGATCAATTGTTGTGTGTCGGAGGAAGGGAGAGACATAACTAATGAGGTAGATCGATCGGCGCGTGGGGAAAACGAGTTATAAATGACCTAGCTAGCTATATGTATAGCGGGAGATCGGTCGGTGTACATCCATTTGTTAGAGGCAAATAAGGCCCAGAGAGACAGATAGAGAGAGAGAGAGAGATGGAGCTAGGAGGTGGTGCGAGAGGCCTACTAGCTAGATAGGGGGAGGAGTGTGCGATTGTGAGATCGATGAAAAGAGGGGCGAGAGTTTACACGTGTGTGGGACCGTATGAGAGACACGAGGCATGGACACGGAAAGGAGGAGATGGAAAGTGCGTGTGTATGCGGTAGGCAGACATCGCTGGAGAGGTTTACCGATCGGTGTGTGTCGGAAAGGAGTTGTGGAGACCGTGGAAGAACAACCTAAAGAAAAAAAAATGAATGTGCGCGATGGATAGAATGCTGAGGGAGGGGGAGGGCGAGGAGGGCGTGTGCATGCACGAGAGAAAGTTAATGCTAGCTACAAAGGTTAGAGGATTGTGTGGGTGTAAGAGACTATCAAAGATCATAATTCGATATGAAAGTGGATTCATATATTTGAATAAGAGATCATAGTGTTATAAACCTATGCATGCATGAATATAGCGATGATACACGTGGTGTGGTTTTGGACATGTTATACCATAATGTGATAATGCGTGGCGTTTGCAACTCACAGCTAAATATCGAACAATCTAAACCATACTATATATTGAACAATCTCACATTTTATTTGAATTTGTGATAATGTATGGCGTTTGCAGCTCATTACTAAATATCAAACAATCTAAACCATACTATATATCAAACAATCTCACATTTTATTTGAATTTGTGATAATTTGTGGCGTTTGCAACTCACATCAAAATACTTGTAGGCGTAGGGGGCGGGGCACTATACATTATGTGATAAACACATTATACATATGAGACATGGTTTAGATTATGAAGATCTAGCTAGAGCTTGAAATGTACTGTGATTTGAAATCAACATAAAGTGGATTCAAAAAATCGAGTTCGAGTTCATATAGTACACATAGTTCATATCTAACTCGACAGTAATCATGTGGTGTGCTGTGAAGATAATATACAAACGATGGTTTAACTTGACAATAATGATGATTGTAGATCTAATTAAAATAGAGAAACGAATTCAAATGGTTTAACTTGACAATAATCATGATTGTAGCTCTTATTCAAATAGAGAAACGAATTCAAATTTAGTTCATATTGAAGCAGTAGTATATACGTTTGGAATGCACTAAAATGTTCATTTGAGTAGCAGGTTGCATGCATTATACACGTAGCGAAATATTTTAATTGAACATAACATGGATTCAAAGTTTTGAATGGCATTTGTAGTGCAAATTGATTTGGTACAGTACACGGGACTAGACTCTCGTGTGTGGATCGAAGTGATTTCTTTTTGATTTTTCATCGAGGGAAGTGCGAATTTATTTGATATAGGGTGTGTTTGGATTGTGGCCAAAGTGCACCTTACCAAAATTTTGGTCATGACCCAAAGATTGGTCTTTGTTTGGATGGTTGCCAATTTTTTGGCATGCCAATGAACTCTAGCTAACTCTAGTTCATTTTTCTTGCCAATGTTGGCTAAATCATGGGCAACCAAAACCTCAACCAAAATTTTGGCTAGCCAATGCTTTAGTGGGGCAACCTTGGGCACAAACCAAATACACCCATAGTATACACGTTAGGCTTGTCAGGAAATTTCAACCTGCGCCTTGTTATCCCGAAATTTTAAGATATCTCTTTGTCTCGTTGTGCTCCTAAAATTCCCTCCATCTCAACCCGCGCCTTCCTATCCCAAAATTACAACACGCGCCAAAACTCCCACCTCCTGCCAAATCCCGACACACGAAATTCCCGTGATACCCTTGAACCGAAAGAACCACCTAGTTCAAATCGGTGGGGCTACTTTCGTAACTTACCCCACATTTCGGACAAGCGCGTCCCTAAGCCATGGTTCCCCCCCTCCCATCCCCTCTGCCCCCCATTCGAACACCGAGGCCGTGAAAACCCACGAAGCCCCACACCCTCCTCCGTCTGCCCACCCAGCCGGAGCCTCTTCCCCGATGACGTCGTGCACAACAACACCTCGACGTCCCTCATCCACCGCACCGGATGAGGATCCATCGTCGATCTCGTCGTCCCACCGGTTCAATCACACCGTCCTCCATCTCCAAGGAGCTACCCCGACGTTCCCCTTGACTTTCGCGCCACCTCCATTCCCACACCGCCGTCTTCACCTGCACCACCGGAAGAGCAGCATCATCACCGATTCCTCAGATGAAGGTGAGGCCTAATCGGCGCCACCAAAGAGGTTCTACACTAATCACTGCATTTTCTTCTTGATCCGATCTCACGGTGCTGCCGGCGCTTGGTCCCTATCCGACACGGCGCGGCTCCATCTACGGCGGCGTCGCCGGCCACTTCCTCCACGGCGTCGCTCCCTCGGCATCGACGTCCACATCAGTAGGAGCTGCTGCTGCATTGGCTCTTGCTCGCGCTACTGCTCTGCTCTTGCTCTCGGTCCCCTGCCTGGTCTGCTCTTGCTCTTGCTCGCGCTGCTGCTCTCGCTCTCGCTCTTGCTTGCGCTGCTGCTCTACTCTTACTCGCGCTGCTACTGCATGAGCAGCAGATCCTACTCTCGCTCGAGCCCCTGCAGCTGCTACCCGAGATGCTGCTACATGACCAGCTGCCCCGGCTCTCGCACGCGCTGCTGCTCCGGGTGCTGCTACTGCTGCTACTGCTTTTCTACTACTAGTGCATTCAGTTTCGACAGTAAAATTCAGTTTCGATAGTTAAGTTCAGAGATGAGCGGCTGATGTATTTTACATCTAGCACTTTGTGGTTATGTATTTTACATCATCTATTGGAGATGCTATTAGAATTCCACTCAGGTTAATGTTGTCTCTCTTGTCCTGCTTCAGCCTCACCGTCGTACAACTCACCGGAGCTGCTCCAACGACGAAACCCTCCATCACAGCGGAGCAGTACCCTCGGCTCCATCTCTAGACGCCTAAGATCTTCTTCCCCTCCTCCGACAGCCACATCAGCCGGAGCATCCTCACCGACCAACCCAATCATGCTGAGATAGACATGGCTTCGCCAAAGAGGTTGTACACTTGTTGCATTGCTTTTTTACGCTACATGTTATATATATTGTCCATTGAGCACACGTAGTAACGTGAAATATGATTAGTTTCTCCTACTATATGAAAAGCAGTGAGGTACCAGGCAACTTAGCTATTCGTGATGGACTCTCTCGAAAGCCATCATTATTTATTTCTGCGCCTTTGAGCTGTGCATGTGTAGATGGGCCTGGGAGTTGAGTTAGTAGGGCAGTGGCCTGGGTCCAAAGTAGTACAAGTAGCACAAAAACATTTTTGGAGTGTAGGCTTTTGCCTGTTCAAGCCTGCCTACTAGAATTGCCAGTGGTTGAAAGGAAAAGTGAAGGAAAAACATAGGAATTGGAAAGTTTCCTATGGTACTACTATTAATGCATTTGGTTCAAAGGAATAGAGCAAAGGAAAACTATAGGATTTGTTCCTTTAGTGTCTCTTTCAAAGAAAAACCGTAGGAATTTTAATATCCACTTGGCCCTCCTTTTCAAATTCCTATTCATGAAGAACAAGACTAAGTGATAGTAGCATAATAGCATTATAACTGTACATTTTCTTGTGGTTTGACTTAATTTGACCATGCTTCTTTGCATTCCTGTGACCTTGCAATTCATGTGAACCAAACACCCAGATTGACAAAAATCCTGTGATTTTAAATTCTTTGCACATGCATTCCTATCCTATTACTGTGTATTTCCTATCCCTGCGTTGTTAGAATCCTCCAATTCAAACAAGCCCTTACAGAATTACTTCTCTTACAGATAGTTGTTAAAGAAAACCTTGTGTGGTTTGTCCCGCTCCTGCTACGCCGTCGTCCACTCCAGCTCAGCTGCTCCAATGATAGAAGGGTCCACCACAACAGGGATCCGCCCTCCAGACTGTCTTTTGCTGCCTCAGATCTTCTTCCCCGCCGCCAGCAGCCACGACAACTACATTACCATCATCAACTGAGCAGATGACTGTCGGATTCAGGGCTCCGCAGACCCAAGAAAGGTTCAAACTCTGGGGTGCGTGTGAAGAACTCACTCTCCCCAGCCTGCCGACTCGTCGATCTCACCGCCTAGCTCGATGAACAGGAAAGGAAAGGGACTCAGCAGTTTACCCAGGTTCGGGCCACCTTGCGGTGTAAAACCCTACTCCTGCTTTGTGGTGGATTGGCCTCGAGGTGGGCTGAGGATGAACTAGTGTAGAGGGAGAACAACCTCAGGAGGAGTGTTCTTGTGCTGGTGTGAGCTGGAGAGAATGATCCCGTTCCCTCCTATGGTGGTGGCCTAGCTATATTTATAGTGGCCTCGGTCCTCTTCCTCCAAAATGAAGGCGGGAAGGGATCCCACAACGACCAAGTTTGAAGGAAGACAAGTAGTACATCTTATCCTGACGAAAGGTGGTCTTCGCCTGCAAAGCTTCTAGTCATGACGTCGTGGTGGGCTCGGCGATGACCTCCGTCCTGCCGTCCTGGTCTTGTAGCACGGGAATGGAAACCTTTGGCTGATTCCTTGGGACTCTGCGTCTGCGCTTGCTTCCTTAGCACCGAAGAGGAAACCTGCTGTACTGCGCCTGCTGGCACCCGCCTGGCCTTGGTCGTCATGGCTTGCGTCATCTGAACCTCACGAGGTGGGGCTTGCATGGAAATCTCCGCTCCTTAGGAGCCTGCCTGAGGAAGCCGCTCCCTCCGGAGGTCTTGGCGTCGTCCGCCTCGCGAGGCTTGGCCCCTCGCGAGGGTCTTGTGTTGTTGATGCTGGAGAAGGGCTGTACCAGGCCGCTGATGAAGCCACGCTGTGGGCCGTAGGCAGGCAAGTCTGGGTACCCCGGTTCCCAGAACGCCGACAGTAGCCCCCGGGCACAAGGCGCGCTCGGACTTGGCTTCGAGGCGAAGCCAAAGGACAAGGGCGAAGTGCCGCGGGCCCTAACTGCCTGCGGACCCGGTTGACGCGTGGTGCTTGATGGGACGTGGGCGTCTCCGCTTCCCCACTCTGCCTCGGCAACCGTCCAACTTGACAATAACCTGCTGCATGCAAAAAGATCATCATTACCGGAGATCGTGGAGGTCGGCGGTTGGCCTCCCTTTGGCTATAAATGGGAGGAGGGGCGAAGCCCCCTGCTCATCTCCGTCTTCCCGTTGCTTGCTTCTTCTTCTTCCCTCTCATCTCGCCATCTTGTCGAAGCACCATGGCGACGGGGAGGAGGTTTTCTGCGGCGGATAAAGGAAAGGCCCCCAAGGAGGGGCCCGACTCTCTGCCGCCCAAGAAAGGCCGTGGGAGACCTCGAAAGCACGCAGTGACTCCGGCGGTGGCCCCTCGAGGGCGCGGGCGTGCTCCTCCGACAGCCGGCGCCACCTCCGGCAGCCGCGATGGTGCTTCTTCCCGCGGCAAGGGCTGCTGCAGTCGGGGCGGCTTTGGCAATGAGGGGAGGCGCGCGGTGGTCGTCGGCCGCCACGACCGCGCTGCCACTCAGCCGACGCGCTCCCGGAGTTCGTCGTGTGGTCGAAGAGGCCTATGGGCATTTGGTTCCAGCTGCCGCGCTCCTTTGCGAGCGCGCTGCCGGCCGGAGGGCCTGGCGGCCTCTGGCTGTAGGCCGACGGCTGTTGCAGCCAGGCCTCCTTGGTGGATGTCAAGGTCAACGCCGCCGGCAACGTGTTCCTGAACCGCGGGTGGCAGCCGTTCGCCCGCGCACGCGGCCTGCTTGGGAGGTGCACCCTCCACTTCAGGTACGACGGCGCCATGACCCTCTACGTCAGGGTCTTCGGGGAAAGCGGCCAGCGCCTGGGGTGCTGCCCGGAGAGCGACAGCGACGACGAAGATGACGGCGACGACGCCGTTGCTGGCGGTGAGCTTGCCCTTGGCGACGGTCGCGCCGGCTCCTCTTCCGGGCAGAGTATGAGTGACGGTGACTGCGACGAGCCGCCATGCCGCCGGGCTCGGACTAGGGAGGGCGACGAGCCACATCGCCGGCGCGCCCCAGTGAAACAGGAGGAAGACTCCGACTGAGCTTGGGTGTCGCCGGGGCCGAGCCTCAGGAGTCGCCGTAGTCGCGCAGCTTGCTTTTGTTTCTTTTTTCCTCCTGCATTGAAAGAAGTAGAGGGCCCTATTGGGGTGTGTAATGAACCCTGGCGCTTGCGCCATTATGCTATGCTCATTGTCTTCATATCATATTGTGATGTCCATGTTTCTACTAGGTGCGTTCAGGGTAACTTAGCTCGATGTGCTCGCGGTAGGCTTCCATGTCGCGAGCGCATGCCCTTCCAGCGGCATCTTCCAAGGGCTTCCGTCTTGAAAAATCGGGGGTCGTTGAGTCCTCGGGAGTCACTGAGCCTCGGGAGGCGTCGTATAGCTGCAGGGTTAGAAAACCTCATGAAGCATCTCGTCCTACCTCGCGCAAACCCCTGAGCACGGGTTGGTTGTAGCCAGCACACCGCATCGCGATGCCTGGAGGCATGGACGTAAGATGGTGCGCATGCCTGTGAGCTCGTTCGAGGGCGTCACGCGAGGATTAAGGCGCCGAAGCTAGGGCAACAAGGTTTTGGCGAGGTGTGGTCGCGGGCGAGCCCGGGCGCACACACACCGTACCTAGCCCCCGCGCGCGGGGCGCGCGAGGAGGAGCGACGGGCAACTGCCGCTGTTCCTGGGACAAGGTTGGAGATGCGAACACTGTGAAGAGAGAATTAGAGAGAAACTTTCCAACTCTTGCAAATGAAAGGCGCGAAAACTCCAAATTTCACTCAAGAAGTCGAAAACCAGCTACAGAAAGCAAGCAAAAGAAAGGCCGCGTCCGGCACCTAGACTAGTCTTCTTGTCTTCCCACCAGCGCTGAGCATGGGGCCTCCACTAGGACGTGGGTGGGAGCCCCTGTGAGGCCCAGGGGCGACACTCAGGAGACTCCGGGGCGTGTACAGCCCCAACTCATTATTACGTGAGAGTGTCACGAGCGGAGACCTTCACAGGCCGGGGCCTTGCTTCATGGGTAAAACTTCCGGAGGTGCTGGATGTTCTAGGTGTTCTGGATGGGGATACCGTCCTGCATCTCTAGGCGCGCGGCGCTAGGCCTGGAGACACGGGCGATCCTGAACGGACCCTCCCACATGGGCGATAGCTTATGCAGCCCTTCCCTGGAGAGCACCCGCCTCAGGACGAGATCACCCACCTCGAGCATCCTGGAGCGGACGCAGCGGCACTGGTACCGCCGCAGCACCTGCTGGTACCTCGCTGACCGGAGCGAGTCCTGGCGGCGACGTTCCTCTCCCAGCACGTGGTCCATCCCCCGCGAGGCGTCCTGGCGTGCCTCGTCAAACGCCAAGACCCGCGCGGAGCGATGCCTGACCTCGTGAGGGAGGACCGCCTCGGCTTCGTAGACGAGGAAGAACGGGGTCTCGCCCGTCGGCTTGGTCGCGGTGGTGCGGATGGACCACAACATGGACTGGAGCTCGTCGAGCCAGACCCTGCCGCAGGCCTCGAGCTTCTTATTGAAGGTCCTAGCCTTGAGGCCTCTCAGGACTTCTACGTTGGTGCGCTCGGCCTGGCCGTTACTCCGAGGGTGTGCCACCGAAGCGTAGCATATCTGCGTTCCAAGGTTAGCACAATATGTTTTGAAAAGGTTGCTGGTGATATGTGAGCCGTTGTCGGTGATGATGCGGTTAGGGACCCCGAAGCGGCTAACGAGGCCCTTGATGAACTTGACGGCCGAGCCGGCTGGGATGGCGCGGACGGCCTCCACCTCCGCCCACTTGGTGAACTTGTCGATGGCGACGTAGAGGTAGCGGTAGCCCCCGGGCGCTCGAGGGAATGGACCCAGGATGTCCAGCCCCCAGACCGTGAACGGCCATGAGAGCGGGATGGTTTGGAGTCCCTGGGCAGGCTAGTGAATCTGCTTGGCATGAAACTGATAGGCCTCACAAGATCTTACCAGCTCGGTGGCATCATTGAGCGCCGTGGGCCAGTAGAATCCACTGCGGAACGCCTTGCCGACGAGGGTTCGTGATGAGGAGTGATGCCCGCAGTCTCCGCCATGTATGTCGGCTAGCAGCTCGCACCCCTGCTCCTTGGAGATGCATCGTAGAGAAACATCGTTTGGTCACTTCCGGTAAAGCTCACCATCCTGAATGCAGTACGCAGTGGCCTGGTGGGCGACTCGCTCTGTGTCTTCCTCCTTCTCTGGCAAGGTGCCTTGGAGCAGGTACGTCTTGAACTCCTCGGTCCAGCACCCCTCCTGAGGCTCGAGCGCGAGGAGCAGGTGGGCTCCCGAGGTCGGGCCGCAAGCTGGGGCGCCTGAGAGGGGCGCCTGGGGAAGCTCCTCCTGAAGCGGTGCTGGTGCTGCAGCGGGTGGAGCCGTCGACGGCTTGAAAAGCCACTCCTCGAAGACGCCGGGCTCCTGAGGTAGACATCGGGACGCCCTCTTGGCGATGTCGTCCGCCTCCTTGTTTGTGCCATGCGGTACGTGCTGCAATTCCAAGCCCAAGAATCGTTTCTCAATTTTGCGTACCTCCTCAAGGTATGCCTCCATGTGCTCGTCCTTTGGCTTGTACGCCTTATTGGAGAAGTTGACGAGGAGCTGGGAGTCACCCCTGATGGTGAGGCGCCTTATCCCTAGGGCCGTCGCAGCCTTGAGGCCGGCGATTAGGCCCTCGTATTCTGTGATGTTGTCGGAGACCTTCTCGCCGTGCTGGAAGCAGAGTTGCACGGCGTAGTAGAGCTTGTCTTGTGTGGGCGAGATGAGCACGGCTCCAGCCCCCGCGCCCTGACACGCGAACGCTCCGTCGAAGTACATGGGCCAACCATCCGGCGCTTCGCTTCCGGGTGAGAGAGAACGGTCCTCACCCACTTCCCGGCTAGGGGCGTCAATCCATTCTGCCACAAAGTCAGCGAATGCCGCATCTTTGATGATCCTGGTGGTGCTGAACTCTAACTGGAATGCTTGCAGTTCGATGTTCCATTCGGCGACCCTTCCCGCGGCGTTCGGGCTCCGAAGCACCCTCTCCAAGGGGTAAGCTAAGAGAACCTTGATGGGGTGACCTTGGAAGTAGTGACGTAGTTTTCGGGAGGCGACAAGGAGTGCGAGCAAAAGCTTCTGCGGCATGGGGTAACGCGCCCGAGCATCACGCAGCACCGTGCTGACGAAGTATACTGGGTGCTCGACGAGGGCGGAGGCATTGGCAGGGTCTTGCACCTCCTGACGCCGAGGGACCTCAGGAGCTTGGTCATTGGTCGAAGCAGCCGTGGCCTCCGGAGCACCATCCTCAGGGGCTCAGCTGACCGGTGGGGTGGCCGAGGCCTCAGGAGCGCCATCCTGAGGCAGCGGCGCATTGGCCGGGCGCGAGGTGCTGCTCCGCGAGCCCTTGATGGGGCGCTCCTCCCGGACCGCCACCAGCGCTGCGCTAACAGAGTGAGGGGTGGCAGCCAGGTAGAGCACCAAGGGTTCAAGGGTGCATGGCGCCACCATCACCGGTGGGCTAGTGAGGTACCTCTTGAGGTCTTGAAAGGCCGCATCAACCTCCGGAGTCCACTCGAACGGGCCCTTCTTTTTCATCAGCTTGAAGAAGGGGAGGGCGCGTTCTCCTAACTTGGAGATGAAGCGCCCGAGTGAGGTCACGCAGCCCGCCAGCTTTTGCATCTCCTTGAGGGTTTGGGGCGGACTCATCCTTTCTATAGCCTTGACCTTCTCTGGGTTGGCCTCGATCCCTCGGTGCGACACCAGGAAACCCAGCAACTTGCCGGACGGGACGCCAAACACGCATTTTTCCAGGTTGAGCCACAAGTTCACTTGGCGCAGGCTGGCGAACGTCTCTTCCAGATCTTCGATAAGGGTTCTCGCCTCCGGAGATTTCACCACTATGTCGTCGACATATGCCTCAGCGTTCCTCCCAAGCTGCTACCCCAGGGCGATGTGCATCAACCGTTGGAAGGTTGCTCCTGCATTACGCAGCCCGAACGGCATGCAGGTGTAGCAGTACACCCCGCATGGGGTCAGAAATGCCGTCTTCTCAACATCCTGCACCGCCATCTTGATTTGGTGATAGCCCGAGAAGGCGTCCAGGAAGCTCAGTAAATCACACTCGACGGTGGAGTCGACAATCTGGTCGATGCGCGGGAGAGGGAAAGGGTCTTGAGGACAGGCCTTGTTGAGGTTGGTGAAATTGATGCACATGCGCTCCTTCCCACCCTTCTTGGGGATGATAACTGGGTTCGCGAGCCAATCTGGGTGCCGCACTTCCCGAATGACGCCGGCTTCCTGCAACTTGTGGGTTTCCTAGACGATGGACGATTGCTTCTCCGGGGCTTGCCGTCGTGCCTTCTGCTTCACTCGGCGTGTGTTGGAGCACACCATCAGGTGGTGCTCGATTACCCCATGTGGAACCCCGACCAGGTCCGCAGCTTTCCACGCAAAAATGCCCTTGTTCACGTGGAGGAAGCTGACCAGTGCCTCCTCCTGGTCCGGAGGGAGGTCGGCACCTATGGTGAAGGTAGGGTCGGCCCCTCCGTCTTCATCGACCGGCACCTGCTTCGTTTTAGCCTTGTCTTGAGAGAACAATTGCTTCTTCTTTGTTGGCGCAGCCCCCGAGCCCTCCGGAGCCTTATCCTCGACCGGCCGCGCGGCCGCCACGGCCTTGTAGGTGAGCTTGAGGGCCCAGAGCGCGTCCTTGGTGTCCCCCGCCACGGTGAGGACGTCGCCGCTTCCCGGCATCTTCATGAGGTTGTAGCCAGGATGGGTTGCCGCCATGAACTTAGCCAGGGCCGGGTATCCGAGAATGGCGTTGTACGGGAGGCTGATGTGGACGATGTCGAAGTCGATGAGCTCGGTGCGGTAGTTGTCGCGCGTGCCGAAGGTGACGGGGAGGCGGATCTGCCCTAGGGGGCAGGTGGAGCCATCATCGACCCCAGAGAAAGGCTTGGTGGGGAGGAGCCGGTCGTAGGGCACATGAAGCAGGCCGAACGCCTCCACAGAGAGGACGTTGAGGCCGGCGCCACCGTCGATGAGGGTCCTGGTGACTGCGATGTTGCAGATGGTGGGGGTGCAGAGCATAGGGAGCGCGCCGGCGCCGACCGTGGCCTTGGGGTGGTCCCCTGAGTCGAAGGTGAGGTCGGCCTTAGGCGCCGCCCAGCCCGGAGGAGCTCCCCGCTGCGCGCGAGTGGCACCCACTTGGCAGAAGAACTGCTTGACATGGCGATCCGAAGCTGGCGCCTGCGACCCACCGAGGATGGCCGCAACGGCGTGAGGCACCGGCACTGCGGGGCGTGTGATGGAGAGGTCGTCAGCGCTCGCCGGTGCCGTCTGCGTGACGTGGGCAGCGAGAGCGGCCCGGCGCTTAGCACGAACTCGAGGAGCGTCGGCCATGGGAACGGTGGAACGGCGGCGAATCGGCCGGCGGAAGATAGGCTCCGACGCACCCCTACCTGGCGCGCCAAATGTCGGATTCAGGGCTCCGCAGACCCAAGAAAGGTTCGAACTCTGGGGTGCGTGCGAAGAACTCAATCTCCCCAGCCTGCCGACTCATCGATCTCACCGCCTAGCTCGATGAACAGGAAAGGAAAGGGACTCAGCAGTTTACCCAGGTTCGGGCCACCTTGCGGTGTAAAACCCTACTCCTGCTTTGTGGTGGATTGGCCTCGAGGTGGGCTAAGGATGAACTAGTACAGAGGGAGAACAACCTCAGGAGGAGTGTTCTTGTGCTGGTGTGAGCTGGTGAGAATGATCCCGTTCCCTCCTATGGTGGTGGCCCAGCTATATTTATAGTGGCCTCGGTCCTCTTCCCCCAAAACGAAGGCGGGAAGGGATCCCACAACGGCCAAGTTTAAAGGGAGACAAGTAGTACATCTTATCCTGACGAAAGCTGGTCTTCGCCTGCAAAGCTTCTGGTCATGACATCGTGGTGGGCTCGGCGATGACCTTCGTCCTGCCATCCTGGTCTTGTAACACGGGAATGGAAACCATTGGCTGATTCCTTGGGACTCTGCATCTGCGCTTGCTTCCTTAGCACCGAAGAGGAAACCTGCTGTACTGCGCCTGCTGGCGCCCGCCTGGCCTTGGTCGTCATGGCATGCATCATCTGAACCTCACGAGGTGGGGCTTGCATGGAAATCTCCGCTCCTCAGGAGCCGGCCTGGGGAAGACGCTCCCTCCGGAGGTCTTGGCGTCGTCCGCCTCGCGAGGCTTGGCCCCTCGCGAGGGTCTTGTGTTGTTGATGCTGGAGAAGGGCCGTACCAGGCCGCTGATGAAGCCACGCTGTGGGCCGCAGGTAGGCAGGTCTGGGTACTCCGGTTCCCAGAACTCCGAGAATGACCTCGAGGACTACACGGGTCCGCAAGAGAGGTCGCACTGTTATGTGTCTGCTTATGTTATGCATCGCTTAATATTACATGCTACTTTATTGTCCTATTCACTGATTAGACTCTGAGTCAGCTCCAAACTAATGCTCAAACTTGAGTTTTTAAATGGTTGTGGGGTACATATCGGGGCCGCAATCAATAGTATCTGTCTACTATCTGGTTAATCCCTGGTGTCTACTATGAGTTTCATGTTGGGTGAGAAACAAACAGTAAAGAAGCCATAATCTGTATTTTTTAACTGAAGCCATTGTCTGCCTGCTATCATTGGTTTTGGGTCTATCCACAGGTTTTTACCATCACTCTGGATTTCTGCATGCACTCCTTACATAATCTCACTATGTTTTATTCCTATGCATGTCAGTTATTGTACACAATGGAACTGAACATGTAGAGCAAAAGAGACGAGCCTTGCATGGCAATAAAATTTCATGCAGACATCACTCCATGGTGGGCACAAAGGCAGCCCCCCCTCCACCCATTTCAGATTGTAATCAAGAGGAAGATAAATGTTCCGAGGGGGGATTCAGAACAAGAAGACCACTCCTATTTACCCCCTGAGGTCTTCACTCTAACTTGGCATGCTGATGTTGGTCATATCATGCATATGGTGCCTTGCATTGCTTACTTTATACATCAAATATGTCATCTGTTTAGTTTAGACATGCTTTGTGTGAATGCCATTTGTTTAGTTTCTTTATCGTATATGTGAATTATGCAACACCATCTTGTTTAGCCAGGCATCATATATGTGAATTTTGCAATGCCATCATGCTTAGCCAGTCATCTTATATGTGAATTATATCATGCCATCCTTTTTTTTCATTACGTATTACATTTGTCAACAATGTTAGTACATTCAACTACTCTTTGTGTGCATCAACCATTTGACACGGTGATGGAAAATTCTGGAGTGAAAACAAGGTCTTCAGAGCAGACTATGCTATCTGACGAAGCGTATATCTCGCTGGTTACGGATAGCTCCTCAGAGGAGGATTCAGAGACAGATGAATAGTCCTATTTCCCCCCGAGGTGTATGCTCTAACTTGGCAGGGTTATGTTGCTCATATTATGCGTATGGTGTCTTGCATTGCTATGTCATTTGCTTAGTTTAGACATGCTTTGTGTGAATGCCACCTATTTAGTGTCTAATTACCATATATGTGAATTATGCAATGCCATCTTGTTGCAAGACATTATATATGTGAATTATGCAATGTTATCTTGTTGCAAGGCATTATATATGTGAATTATGCAATGCCATGCTGTTTAGCCAATCATCATATATGTGAATTATATCATGCTATCCTTTTTTTGTATTACGTATTCCATTTGTCGACAATGTTTGTATATTCAACTACTCTTCCTGTGCATCAGCCATTTGAAGCGGTGATGGAAGTATCTGGAGTGAAAACAAGGTCTTCAGAGCAGACAATGCTACATGCTGAAGCAGACATCTTGCTGGTTATAGATAGCTCCTCAGAGGAGGATTCGGAGACAGATGACCAGTCCTATTTCCCCGCTGAGGTCTATGCTCAAACTTGGCAGGGTTATATTAATCATATCATGCATATGTTGTCTTGCATTGCTTAGTTTTTACATCATATATGCGATTGCCATCTGCTTACTTGCTTAGTATATAAATCATATATTTGAATTATATCATGCCATCATGTTTACATAGACAGCATCTATCTGAATTATGGCATGCCAACCCATTTAATAAAGACATCATATAGCTATATCCTCTCATCCTGTTTAGTGTTTACAGTCATCATATTTTGAATTATGTCATTCTGTCCGTGAATTATATCATGCTATCATGTTTCCATAGGCGGCATGTATGTGAATTATGGCATGCCAACCTATTTAATAAAAACATTATATAGTTATATCATGTCATCCTGTTTACATAGTCATCATATTTTGATCTATGTCTTTCCATCCTGTTTAGTTAGCCATCATATATGTGAAATTGTGTCATGCTATTATGTTTAGTTAGCCATCATATATGTGAAATTGTGTCATGCTATCCTGTTTGGTTAGACAACATAAATGTGAATTATTTCATGCCCTCTTTTATTCCCCACTATCCATTGCACCTGTCTATCATACAATGTCTGTACATTCAATTACTTTTCTTGTTTATCAGCCATTTGAATTGGAGAGGGTGATGGCAGTATCTAAGGGAGTAACAACACGGTCTTCAGAAAAGCTAGTGCTACCAGTCGATGCAGATAGAACCACGGTTGTACTTGCCCAAGAACCAGCCCCACCACACATAACCCAGACTCTCGCAGATTGTAACCCTACCTAGTTGGACAGAGAACCAGCTACACCCCTTCTAACTCCAACCCCAGCAGATAGTAACCCAGTTCCAGTTGACACAGCACCGTCTCCACCATAGAGCACCCAAACATGAGCAGTTAGTAAGGCAACTGCAGTGCCCAAAGCACGAGGACCACCACTCGGAACCCCAACTCAACGCTTAAAGCAGAAGAATAATTGTTCTCACGTTAGGTTCTGTAGGTATGGTTCATACTCCTTTGCTCTTGCATCATTGTATTTACTCATACCAACTATTTTCAAATTTGAAGGATGGAATTGAAACTCCAATGGCGCAACAGGTATATTTTAAACCTATTTCTTTAACTGGTTTGCTGTTGTAATTTGCTCTATGTTGATTTCAGTTTCAATTGAATAAACAGTTATGTTCTCATGTCATGCACATTACAAGTGTTGTTATTGCTCTGTAGTTTCCCACACTTATATTCTGTCTATGCTGCTTTGTCTTAACAAATATTATTTGAACTGTGTCTCTATCTTGATTTGGCAACAAAAACTAGAATGATATAGACCATACAGTGACCATGTTACATAGATATATGTTTGTTTCATGCTGTTATCCTGTCCACTTTACTACTGAACTGATTTACCAAAATTAGTTTCATATACAACATGGTAAACCTGTGATGTGTCCGCTTGTTTCTCTTTTAGAATGCGGACAAAATATTGGAGAAGAATACCCCGTTATGCAATGGTAAATTAAGTAATGCAGATAAGGTTCAAGATAGTGAGACATCCCTGTTGGTCTCCAAGAAAGCTGATAAAAACTATCTTGTCGACTGTGAGACAACCCAAAAGTCCTGTCTTGATGTAGTGTTCGAGATACTGGCCACTACTACTGGCACAAGCTCTTCGAACTCGCTGCCGGAATCAGTTCGTCTTCTTGAGTCTCAACTTCAAGTTGAAAGACATCGATCAGATGTGCTACGACACAAAGCCGAAGGACAGAGGAAGTCCCCTGCAGAATTCAGATGCATACTTTCTGGTGCAACAGCAAGCGCTGGAGGATTTAAGCGCCAAACAAGAGAAAGTTAATAAGCTTGCTAAGCATATTGCCAGCTTGCTAGGTACCCAGGATATTATTTCTTGAGCTCTTCTGAAGTGGTTTCAGTTCTGGACTTGTTTTGCTGCGGCGTTTATTTGCACTGGTCGCCAACTTTGACAACCAGTGTATGTGATATGCTGCTTTGTTCCCTATATTTGCACTGGTGGCGAACTTTGATGCCCAGTGGATGTAATATGTGTAATAGCCGTAATAGCCTAGCGTTAGTTGCTTGCTTATTTATTCCCTTATTGTCTTGTTTAGTTGTTTGCTTGTAGTCACTGCAGTTCTTTTTCCGTGTTTTTCTAGTGGCCACAATAACCTATTTTTTATAACTAGGCCACAATAACCATGGGCAACATACGGACCGTTGTAACCATGGTCCTGCTACCTGCTGTAGTGACCATGGGCCTCCTACGGGCCGTAGGATCCATGGGCCCTCGACGGGCTGTATATTCAATGGGCCTTATACGGGCCGTATTATTCATGGACCAATGACGGTCCTCAAAATGGGCCGTAAACGGGCTAGAGTGGAAATCGTGTGTTTATGGCCCGACCATAACGGGCCGTTAATAGGCCGAAATGTATAACAGGCTTAATTCTATCAACAGGCATCACAGGTCGTTAATGGGCCATATTTGATGACGCTATGAAAACAGCCCAACGGGTTAACGGGCCACAAACGGGCCGACTGTAACCACGGGCTGAATTTGGCCCACAAGCAGAATAGGCCAGTAACGGGCCGTAAGTAACCGAATGCTGGAAATGAGCCCAAGAATAAATGGTCCCTTAGAAGGCCGAAATGTAACACGGGCTGGAAACGGCCCAACGGAATAATGGGCCGTTAATGGGTGTAAAGCATTACACTGTTCATTATGGGCTAGTTTCACCACGGGCCTTTAAAGGGCCAAGAGTTACAAAGGACCTCGTATGGGCCGAAAGACGTCATGGGCCATATATGGGCCGGAAGTTACAATGGGTTGGAATCATATTGGACGGCCCAGATAATGCTACTAGGCCCAATTCGGATAGGCCATAACGGGCCATGAGTTAGCAGGCTGTAAATGGGCTATATGCGAACAGGCCATTAACAGGCATTTCGTGGGCCGGTCCGCTACCTTTTGACCAAGTCAAACGTGTCGGCCTTTTCACCTGAATGGGCCTCTGTTGGGCCGTGCCACGTGTCGACGTATCATAGGCGCCTCCCGTCCAGTGAGTGGATGACATCTATCCCAACGCTGAGCCGACATGTGGTTCCTCTGGCCATTGAGATTTTTACACGTGGAAAATCCCCATTGGTCCGGGCTGTTAACGGGTTATCGGATCCAAACCGGAACTCGATAGCTTAACGGCGACCCGTTACGGTGGATGCCATGTGTTGGTTACCCTTAACGAAAGCACTTCCATGACGCGCCATTTATCGTCATGGAAGTGGACACTTCCGTGATGATAATTTTGGTAATGTCATGGAACACTTCTACGATAGCACAGGTATGACTATCTTGATTCTGTCATAAAATTGTCACGGAAGTGTATTTTTTTGTAGTGTCTCATACTGTCTTCGATCCTCGTTGATATCTCTACCTGTCACCTGGAGGTCAGGGATTCACTAAACAATATGTGTTAGCTTTGTAGGTCTTCGGATCATGTTGTCTGGGCCCTTAAATTAGACAACACGCATTGTTCTCACCATAGGTTGACAACTTACTAAACAATCCTAAAACTATAACAGGGAATGACGACATATAGAATGGGCACAAATGAATCTAACCAATCACCTATATCTCCCATGCCTCAGGGGAACTACTCAGATGTAGGTGAAGAAGCACCAAACATCTCAGAGAATAATTCAAGGGTTATGTTATCGATAATAAGATGAACAATTAAATGAGTTTCAATCTCAAGATCAATACAAATAGAGATATAAACCCTAGTGATACAACTTGGAATTCCTCTCCTGTCGGATTCAGGGCTCCGCAAACCCAAGAAAGATTCGAACTCTGGGGTGCGTGCGAAGAACTCGATCTCCCGAGTCTGCCAACCCGTCGATCTCACGGCCTAGCTCGATGAACTGGAAGGAAAGGGGACACGGCAGTTTACCCAGGTTCGGGCCACCTTGCGGTGTAATACCCTACTCCTGCTTTGTGGTGGATTAGCCTCGCGATGGGCTGAGGATGAACTAGTACAGGGGAAGAACTACCTCAGGAGGTCTGTTCTTGTGTGGGTGTGAGCTGGTGAGGGTTCGGATGGCTCGATCCCCCTCTATGGTGGTGGCTAGGCTGTATTTATAGTGGCCTTGGTCCTCTTCCCCTAAAATAGAGGCGGGAATGGATCCCACAACGGCCAAGTTTGAAGGGAGACAAATAGTACATATTATCCTGATGAAAGCTCGTCTTCGCCTGCAAAGCTTCTGGTCGTGACGCCGTGGTGTGCTCGGCGATGACCTCCGTCCTGGCGGTCCTGGTCTTGTAGCACGGGAATGGAAACCTTTGGCTGATTCCTCGGGACTCTGCGCCTGCGCTTTCCCCCTTAGCACCAAAGAGGAAACATGCTGTACTGCGCCCGCTGGCGCCCGCCTGGCCTTGGTCGTCATGGCTTGCGTCACCTCAAGCTCATGAGGTGAGCGCCTGCATAGAAATCTCCGCTCCTCAGGAGCCTGCCTTGGGAGGCCGCTCCCTCTGGAGGTCTTGGCGTCGTTCGCCTCGCGAGGCCTGGCCCCTCGCGAGGGTCTTGCTTGGTCGATGCTGAAGATGGGCCGTACCAGGCTGTTGATGGAGCCACGCCGTGGGCCGCAGGCAGGCAAGTCTGGGTACCCTGGTTCCCAGAACACCGACAGTAGCCCCCGGGCCCAAGGTGCGCTCGGACTTGGCTCCGAGGCAAAGCCAAAGGGCAAGGGCGAAGCGCCGCGGGCCCCAATCGCCTGCAGACTGAGTTGACGCGTGGCGCTTGATGGGACGTGGGAGTCTCCACTTCCCCACGCAACCTCGGCAACCGTTCAACTTAACAACAGCCTGCTGCACGCAAAAAGGATCATTATTACCGGGGATCATGGAGGCCGGCGGTTGGCTTCCCTCTGGCTATAAATTGGGGGCGGAGCCCCCGGCTCATTTCCGTCTTCCCGCTGCTTGCTCGTTCTTCTTCCTTCTTGTCTCGCCGTCTCGTCGAAGCTCCCATGGCGCCTGTGAGGAGGTTTTCCGCAGCGGAGAAAGGGAAGGCTCCTCGGGTGTTACTTGGGCCACTCCCGCCGAAGAAGAGGCTCGGCTGCTCCCGTGATGTGCCCCCCCGGGGGCGGAAACCGGGCCCGGCGGTGCCCCGACCGCCCGTGACACGACCTTGGCACGAGCGGCCTCCGCCGGGCTTCCCAATCCCTATGTACGGCCATGCGCTGAGCCCCGTGCACAGGGGCAATGCTCAGCGCCGCGAGGGTCAAGTTCGCGGAGGAGGACAGGCGGTGGATGCATGGCCACCCGGCTCGCGAACTCATGCCTAAGGCTCGGCGTGCGAGGTCGTGGTGTGGGCAGCGATGCCGTCGCGCACGTGGATCCGGCTCCCGCGGTCCTTTGCAGAGGAGATACCACCGAGGGGGGGTCCGTCGAGCTATGGCTGCAACACGCCGGGTGCAGCAGCCAAGCCACTGAAGCGGAGGTCGAGGTCGTATGCTCCGGTGACGTCTTCATGACTCGAGGATGGGGCGAGATCGCCCGCGCCTACCGCCCGGAGGGAGCCCCCGCCATCCACTTCGAATTCGACGGAGCTTCGACACTCCTCTTCAAGGTTTTTGGCGAGGACGGTCGGCGCCTGGAATGCTGCCCCGGGGGAGGCGGTCAAGGCAACTCGGCCACGGGCGTTGAACTTGCCCTTGGACTTGCCAGCAGCTCCTCTGACAGCAGTGGTGATTATCCGGAATCCAGCGATGACGACAGCTACGAGCCGCCGAGCCGCCGCACCCGGAGCATAGCAGCGGCACCGTCCCGGCGCCGTCAGGCATGCCGCTGAGGCCGGGGTTCTTCAGGGTCCCTTTCTTTTGCTTTTCCTGCACAAAGCCGTGACGAGCCCCGCGGGGGTATTTAAGAGCTGTAATGCTTTTGCCTTAATGCTATTATTCCTGGCTCGGTGTTGTGATCGCGTATCTCGCCTTGGCACGGTGCTCCTTTTCGTTCTCGCGGTAGCTTAGTGCTCTACGCCGACAGGTCCCAGTCCCCAGGCAGGCTTCAGTCGTGCTGGTATGCCAGGTCGCGATGCCGTGGTCAAGGCCAGGAGGTGAGCGGCCCGAGGTCCGGTAAGAGCCCCTGAGGCGCGATGCTCAGGGGGTCCCCTTTAGCGTGCAAGCGGCTCCCTGAAGGCCAAAAGGGAAACGTCCTTGCGCGAGCAAGATCGCGAGAGTCAAAATATTGAATCATGAGGCTTACACTGGCATGCACAGGGTGACTTATCTTGGCAGCCTGCGGCAATTCCTTTGCGCGACGCCTGACTGTGTCCTGGGGGTGGTGGCGCCTCCCGGCAGGGCTCACGCTGATCCCCTCTCCCTCGCACATCTGGATGCTCTACGTCCTCGGGTCCTGACCCTCGAGCGAGGCTCAGCTGCCGTTGGTATGCCAGGTCGCGGTGCCATGGTCAAGGCCAGGGGCGAGGGTTCGAGAGCCAGTAGGAGTCCCTGTGGCGCGATGCTCAGGGCCCCCCCTTTTAACGTGCAAGCGAATTGCGTGGAAAGGGAGTGGCTAGCGGGGCCGCTCGTAGTCCCGACTCCGGAGGTCCCTGCGAGTTAGTCGGAGAAAGAGAACATAGCACATAGCCGCGCTTGCTGTCCTGCGAGTTTAAGAGACAATATGTTTTGTAATAATTTGCTAGGATTTCGCGATTTCCTTCCTGTTTGCTTTAGTGTTCTGCGTCGGCAGGGCCCAGCCCCGCGCATACCTCAGCCGCCGTTGGGGCATCCGGATCACCAGGACGAGACCAAGGGGTGAGAGGCTACGTGACTAGTGAGGCCCCTGAGTCGTGACGCTCAGGGGTCCCCCTTGACGTACGAAGAACCCTCAGGAGGGAGACGCGAATGTCGTTTTCGGCATTCTGCGTCGGCAGGGCCCGGCCCCGCGCATAGCTCAGCCGCCGTTGGGGCGTCTGGATCACCAGGACGAGACCAAGGGGTGAGGGGCTACATGACCAGTGAGGCCCCTGAGTCGCGATGCTCAGGGGTCCCCCTTGACGTACGAACAGCTCTCCATACCTTTCCTCGCCGGGCTTTCGCTCGGGAGGGACGCGAGAAGACCAGGTTCGAGGGACCTGGTGAGGTGGCATACACCAGGCATGACCTGAGCGTAGCCCCCGTGCCCAGCCCCCTCGCGCGACCCTTCCGAGGGGAAGACGGTGCGGTGAGGCCGAGCAGCGAGCCTGGCGGCTCTCCTGAGGTTACTGCGACCACTGGGGTGCCCTCAGTTGTTTATTCACCAGCGCGGAGCATGGTGCTTCCGCTCTTGCACGGGCATAGCCGCTCCTTGACCGTGTCGTCCGCCAGCGTGGAGCATGGGGCTTCCACTGGCGCGTGGGTGGGAGCTCCCTCTGAGGGGAGACTCCAGGGCGTGTACAGCCCCGTCCTGACACGTGGCTTGCACGGCAGGACTAGAGGAGGTGTGTATGGGCACTCGTGAGCCAGCGCGGGACTCACGAGGCCCTACCTCAAGGCGGGTTGCGCCTGAATTTTGGTTCGGGATGTTTGTGAGGGTCCTGCGAGATGGTCAGGTAGCCTACGCCGAGTGAATCTCCGGAGGATATCGCATGAGAAGGCCAAACACCAACGACCCCAGGAGGTGACATGAACGGGGCCAGCCCGCCAGACAGAGCTCAGCCGTTGGGTTTATCGACGCTGCAGGGACAGACCCGAGCACAGACGTCGTGCCCAGTCTTCTCGTGTGAAAATCCTAAAGAAAGACAACCGGCGCGCGGCTCCCACGGCAGCGAGGCACTGGGTTGTGCGCCCTAACTCATCCGCTCTTGATTAGCTCATGCGAGAACAAGGCACCAAGGACCATGGGAGGTGACGTGCATGGGAGCTATCCCGCGAGACAGAGCTCAACCACTTGGATTTAGCGACGCTGCAGGGACGGACCCGAGCACAGACGCCGTGCCAGTCCTTAATCATGAGGCAGTCACGGGCGGGTTTATGAGGGCGTACGACGTTCATGGCGGTGAAGCACCGGACAGGCAAATGATAAACATAAAGCAACTCAGGAGAAGGTAAGGCAAGTTCTGAAGTATGCACAAAATGATACATGCTGCAGGGATGGACCCACACAGCTTGGGGATAATGCAGCACGAGGGGCGCCCCCAACCGAACAAACCAAAAAAGGTCACCTGGCACCGTCGCTGAAGAAGTGTTGGAGTAGCTGAAGACGTGAGCCGCAGAAGTCGCTCCTCACGAGGCGCCCAGCTCCTGAACCTTGTGAGGCTCCGGAGGCCCGGGGGGCTAGCGAGGGTCCGTCACCTCCTCCATTTGGACCGCCTTGCGCCTGACCTCGTGAGCCTCCAGGACGACCCGCATGTGGCGCTGGTGACCCGCCGCCGCGTTCGGCAACCTGAAAGGCAGGCAAACATAGCTGTGAGGAGGGCCCTCACACCGGCCAACGCGGGACGGCCAGAAGAGCTCCTGAGACGTGACTCTATTGAGCCCTGGGACGTTGACACAGACGCGCAGCTCGCTGCCCTCGTCAGGGGAGGGAGCTGCGCTGGGTGGAGCGAGGCGACGCTCGCCTCACATGGCCCTCGCCTCCTGACGCTCCTCGATCGCCTTGGTGATGAACTCCTGAGCGCCTCGCACATCGCGCCCTGCGCCCTTCTCGCGGAAGCGCGCGTTGAAGCACGCCTCTAGATGGTGCCCGAACACCTCCCTCGTGACGCTGGCCAGGTCTGAGGCTGTCCAGAGGAGAGCCCCCGAGCCCAACCTGAGAGGGGCGCCGGGCGCGCCTTCCTATGCGGGAGGGGAAGGCGCCCCATCTGTGGCCGCGAGGCCTGAGGCGCGATCATCGGACGCCCCATCCTCCTGAGATCCTCGGCGGAGCACCTGCTTCTTCTTCTTGGGGGTGACCTCAGGGGGGAGGCGGCGCCTTCACGATCTGGGTTCTCGACCGCTGCAGCCTGGTAGGTGCGCTCGAGGGAGCACACCGCGTCCTTCTCGTCGCAGGCGACCGTGATGATGCCGCCGCTTCCTGGCATCTTGAGGACATTGTAGCCGTGGTGAGTCGCAGCCATGAACTTGGCCAGGGCTGGATATCCGAGGATGGCGTTGTACGGGAGGCGAATGTGGGCGATGTCAAAGTCGATGAGCTCAGTGTGGTAGTTGTCGCGCTTGCCGAAGGTGACAAGGAGGCGAATCTGCCTGATGGGGATGGTGGAGCCATCGGTCACCCCCGAGAAAGGCTTGGTAGGCTGAAGCTGGTCGTACGGCACCTGGAGCGTGTCGAACGCCTCGGCAGAGAGGACATTGAGCCCCGCGCCGCCATCGATGAGCATCTTGGTGACGAGGACGTTGCTGATGGTGGGCGAGCAGAGCATCGGGAGCGCGCCGGGAGTGGCCGCGCACTTGAGCTAGTCTGTAGAGTCGAAGGTGATAGCGTACTTGGACCACCTGAGCAGAAGCGACGCCACGAGCTTGGGGAGGGCCGCATTCACCTCGCGAGCGAACTGCTTGAAGATGCGATGGGAAGCGGGGGCCTGAGCACCGCCCAGGATGCAAGCAATGGCACGAGGCTCTTGGAAGCCCCCGGCCCCATCATCTTGGTGGTGGTCGTCGTTCCTCCTTGGTGGTGGTGGCAGCGGAGGAAGACCTGCATTGCCCTGAGGACGGTCCTCACGAGGCTGATCCCTCCAGGTGCACTCGCGAAGCTGGCCCTGCCAGCGATCCTCACGAGGCTAGTCGCGCCAGTCCTAGTGGGGGTCTCGGTTGTCCCAGCATCCCGCACCTCGGCCTCCTCCACGGTCGTTGCGCTCAGGGCGGCGGCCAAGGTGCCCATCCCGGATGGCCCTGAGCTCTTGGCAGTCGTTGGTGTTGTGGCTGTGCACGTTGTGGAAGACGCAGAATGGGTGGCTGCACTTAGAAGACTCGGGGTGGTCGTAGCCGCGCTTCATCTCTGGCTCGGCCGCAAGCACGGCCGGGCCTTTGCGCTTCACCTCCTTGGCCTTGGCCTTCTTGTCCTCTGGGTCAGCCTCTGGGAGCTCAAGGAGGAAGAGGCAACCTTCCTCAGCCCTCGCGCATCTGGTTGCCATGTTGAACATCTCCGGAGCCGAGCACAGGTCCTCATGTATGGCGAGCTCCTCCTTCATCTTGACATCCCAGACGCCATCAGTGAACGCTGAAATGATGGCCTCATCCGACACCTTGGGGATCTTGAGGCGAACGTTGGTGAAGCGCTGGATGTATTTTTGCAAGGTCTGCCCTGGCTGCTGCTTGATGCGCCGCAGGTCACCCGCAACCGGGGCGCGGTCGCGAGTGCCCTGGAAGTTGGCGATGAAACGCTCTCGCATTTCATCCCATGAGGAGATCGATCCTGCGGGGAGGTTCAGGAGCCATGAGCATGCGCCATCCTTGAGGGCCATGGGAAACCAGTTTGCCATGACCTTCTCATCGCCGTTGGTCGCCTCGATGCTCAGCTCGTAGAGCTGGAGGAACTCGGCAGGATCGGGGGCGCCGTCATAGCGTGGAGGCAGGTCTGGCTTGAACTTCCCAGGCCAGACAACGCGGCGCAGCTCCAGGGTGAATGCACGGCAGCCTGCCGCGCTCACGGGAGCCCGCCGCAGATGGGAAGCCTGGTCTTGGTGCTCGCGCACCGCCGCCTCGGGCAGCACGTGATCTTGACGCGGCGGCGCTAGGAGCGCGTGCGCCTCTCCTTGGGGCTGCTGCACCACTTCACAGCTTTCTTCGTCACGCATCGGTGCCCTATGTGGCGGGTCGCGCCGAGGAGCCTCACACCTTGGCTCGAGGGCGGCATCTTGTCTAGGAGGTGGAGGAGGCGCACCGTGGGACACATCGCCCGCAAGAGGCGGTGGGGGAGGCAGCGAGCGAGATGGTGCAGGGGTTTCTCCGGCGGCACTGACAAGCTCGGCGATGCTGTCCAGCCAGTCCTCGTAGAGGTCATCGGTCGAGCGATAGCGCAGGAGCACGCGTGCCATGAGCAACGCAGCCTACCCATTCGCCGGCCCGTGACGGGCATGGGAGGACGAAGCAGCCGCCGGAGTCAGCGACGGGGTGGCAGTGCATCCGTCACGCCGCACGGAGGGCTGCAGCGACGAAGCCTGCTGCTCATGGGCCGCGAGGCCGGTGGCAGCGTTTGCCGTAGGCGATGGGGAACGGCGGGGGGCGCCGTCGCCTGTAGGCGCTGTCTGGGCGACGCGGGCGGTGAGGGCAGCCCGGCGCTCAGCTCGAACTCGACGAGCGTCAGCCATGAGAGCGGTGGAACGGTGGCGAATCGACCGACAGAAGAGCGGCTCCGACGCACCCCTACCTGGCGCGCCAAATGTCAGATTCAGGGCTCCGCAAACCCTAGAAAGATTCAAACTCTGGGGTGCGTGCGAAGAACTCGATCTCCCCAGTCTGCCAACCTGTCGATCTCATGGCCTAGCTCGATGAACTGGAAGGAAAGGGGACACGGCAGTTTACCCAGGTTCGGGCCACCTTGCAGTGTAATACCCTACTCCTGCTTTGTGGTGGATTAGCCTCACGATGGGCTGAGGATGAACTAGTACAGGGGAAGAACTACCTCAGGAGGTCTGTTCTTGTGTGGGTGTGAGCTGGTGAGGGTTCGGATGGCTCGATCCCCCTCTATGGTGGTGGCTAGGCTGTATTTATAGTGGCCTTGGTCCTCTTCCCCCAAAATAGAGGCGGGAAGGGATCCCACAACGGCCAAGTTTGAAGGGAGACAAATAGTACATCTTATCCTGACGAAAGCTGGTCTTCGCCTGCAAAGCTTCTGGTCGTGACGCCGTGGTGTGCTCGGCGATGACCTCCGTCCTGGCGGTCCTGGTCTTGTAGCATGGGAATGGAAATCTTTGGCTGATTCCTCAGGACTCTACGCCTGCGCTTGCCCCCTTAGCACCAAAGAGGAAACCTATTGTACTGCGCCCGCTGGCGCCCGCCTGGCCTTGGTCGTCATGGCTTGCGTCACCTCAAGCTCATGAGGTGAGCGCCTGCATAGAAATCTCCGCTCCTCAGGAGCCTGCTTTGGGAGGCCGCTCCCTCTGGAGGTCTTGGCGTCGTCCGCCTCGCGAGGCCTGGCCCCTTGCAAGGGTCTTGCTTGGTCGATGCTACAGATGGGCCGTACCAGGCTGTTGATGGAGCCACGCTGTGGGCCGCAGGCAGGCAAGTCTGGGTATCCTGGTTTCCAGAATGCCGATATCTCCCTATGGTGATGATGCGATGAATGGGAATGGAGACGGAAAAGCTTCTTCTTCTCTGGATCTCTAGCTTTTCCCTCTATTCTGGATGGTGTGGCGGCGATTGTGTCTCTCTGATGTATTGTGTGCCCTCAGTAAAGTTGTTATTGCAGATGAGAGGAAGCCATCGAACGCTGGTATGATGCTCGTACGAGAGGCCATCTTCCGCTCTGGATGTGCTGGTGATGATTTGCCCAATAAGAAAGTTGCTCGAGTTTCTTTTTTCTTGAAGGGTTAATGTTAGAAAGACGCGAGAAATATCAAAATCCCAATGACAATCGTACCAAAATCCTCTACTAAAAGTGGTAAATATCAAGCCAAGAGGCTTAGTTGACCCTGATAGGGAGAGAGGGACATGGTGTGTGTGGAATGTAGACTTAAGTAAAGATATAGATTGATCAGTGTAGGGGAAAGAGGAGAGAGCAGGGACCTCACTATACATAGAGGGTGATCGGTGTCCATGTGTAACATAGATAGATAGATAGAGAGAGAGAGAGAGAAACACAGAGAGAGAGACAGAGAGAGAGACTGTCCTTCTTGACGGCGAGATGGCAAGAGGGGTAATGTGTGCAAGGGGGCCTAAATAGAGAGGGAGATCGATTTGTGTGTGTGTGTGTGTGTGTTAGAAAGAGATATAGGCCTAACTATAGGAGATCAATCGTCCTTGTGTAAGAGAGAAGAGGCCCAGAGAGAGAGAGAGAGAGATAGAGAGAGAGAGAGTGGTTATGTGTGTTAGAGAAGCAGGGTCGGATCGATCCAAGCTAAGGAGTGTGTGTGTGTGTGTGTGTGTAAGTGCATCAACTGCCCACTTTGTGGTTTTGGAGTATTGAAGACAAATAGGTTGAGGAACTAATGTGTTTGTGAGTAGACACAGGAGATAGAGTCCCTAAAGATTTGGTTTAACACATGGAAGACGACCCCTAAAATGGATTTCTTCAAGTGAAGAATTTGGTGATGAAATTGGTACGACCTTTGAAGAAATTGATGTGAAGACTTTGAAGCTTGAAGACTTTGTTTTCATAGTTTCTTTTCCTCTTCTTTGAGTAATAGGAAAAACCATACTATTAAAGGGGGTCTAGGTGAAACATATTTCACATTTCCAAAGTGATGCTCAAACTTTACTCAAACCTGTACACACAAAAGCCGCTTCGAGTGAAGCCTTTGGAAATCTCCGGAATAGCCGACGCATTTGCTAGCGACAGTGACGAAGTTCATCTGGTCGCTGATGAATTTGGTCAGGCTGAGGAGTTAGAAGTTCGCTAGTGCGATCTACCTACCGTGAGGAAATTGAGTTCCCCAACGAATTTGAGAGTTCAAATTCCGACTGTTGCTGCTCTGCGGGCCAACTGTCGAGTGGATTATTATCCTAACAATGGTCCAATCAGAGAAGGGAATTTATGAAAATTCATGCCGCGTTGCCCTGGCTATAAATAGCCCCCCCAAAAACACTTGTTGGTTGGCTGCTCCGAGAGAACTTGACACTTGTCATTTGAGAGCAACCCATCCTCTGTCAACTTTGAGAGAATCCTGAGTGAGGAAAAACCCAGAGCCAAAGTGATTGAGCATCACTGAAGAGATTGATCTGTGTTCTCTAACGCCTGTTACCTTTGAAGACTGTCATTCTTCCAGACGGTTAGGCATCAAGTTCTGAGTATACCAAGAGTCATTGTGGTGTGCCGGTGAACAAGTATGTGAAGGTTTTGGAAGTCTACCTTGAAGACTTACCACGAGTGATTGGGCGAGGACTAAGAGACCTTAGCTCAAGAGGAATATAGTGAGGACTATGTGTCCTCTGAGTTGCGACTCAGCCGCCTCAACCAGACGTACAGGTTATACAAAAACTGGAACTGGTCTACCAAATTGCATTGTCTTCACCGAGCCAACCTGGTTTCAAATTCCTCACTCTCCCTTACATTATTCCGCTGCTAAAGGATTTGTGATATATACTCTGACGAATTTGAACTGAAGAATTTCGTCATGCTTTCTTACATTTCCTCAGTTCATATTCTTCATGCTTGTATGATTGTATGATTGCATGTTCTTCACTCTTACGTATCTTGATTGCATGTACTCTGATTCTGCGATGACTTGGTTTCCCTTGCGTCTTTATTTCTTCACTCTAATCTTCGTCAAATTCTTCAGAGTTTGACAAATTTCTAAAAATCTCCCATTCAAGCCCCTCTAGGAGATAACCTGCACTTTCAATTGGTATCATAGAAAGGTACTCCCTTGTTCTGTGTGATTTTGGTTTAACCACCTGGAGTTTTAGTTATGTTGACCGCAGGTATGATCAAGGTTTCTGCTGCGTGCCCCATCTTCGATGGCACAGACTATCCTTACTGGAAGAACAAGATGCGCATGCATCTTGAGGCAATTGACAACGATCTTTGGTTCGACATTGAGAATGGCGTTCCCACTGTTGCTCCTAGCATCAATGCTGCTGATGTGAAGAGATTCAAGCAACTCGACTCTCAAGCAAAGAACATCATATGTGGACATCTCAACAAAGGACAGTATGGCAGAGTGAGTGCACTGGAAACATCAAAGCTGATCTGGGATAGGCTCTCCAAGGTTAATGAGTGAGTTTCCACTCAACGTGACTCTCGAGTTGACGTGCTTCGCAATCTCTTCAACCGCTTCAAGAGGCTAGACAATGAAAATGTTCATCAAACTTTCGATCGCCTCACAGATATCTCCAATGAGCTACAAGCACTAGGTGCCGCTGACATCCCTGACCACGAGGTGGTGAAGAAATTGCCGAGGTCTCTTGACAGCTCCCTTGACACCTTGGCCCTGATGATTCTAGAGCGTCCAGATTACAAGTCATTTGATCCTGCTAATATTCTTGAGAGGCTCAATACTCATGAATTCCAGCAAGTAGAGAAAAGAGATATGTATGGCCCCAGCTATGGACGACCTCGCACTCTGAAGGCAAAGGCTAAAGCCAAGGCAATTACTTCATCTAGAGAAGAAGAAGTGTCTGAATGCAGTACTGATGATGCTGAAGAAATTGGCAGAGAACTGGCTATGCTTGTGAAGAAGTTCCAGAGGTTCTCCAAGAGGAACCGCTTTGGAAAGTCTTCAAAGTATGATTCGAAGAACACTGAAGCGTCTGCTCAAGACTATGACAAAAGAACTTGTCACAAATGCAAGAAGCCAGGCCATTACATTTCTGATTACGCCCTCTGGAAAAAGGGCTCAAAGAAGAAAAAGTCTAGCAAGGATGACGACTCTGATGACAAGAAGAAGAAGTCGTCAAAGTCTTCATCAAAGTCCTCATCAAAGAAGAAAAGCACCTCCGGTAGAGCTCAGGCTTTCATTGGGAAGGAAATGGATTATGAGGAAGCTGAGGAATCTGAGGAGGAGTCCGACTCTGGGGTTGCAAGCTTGGCCCTAGCTACTGAGTTCGTCAACAAGTCCATCTTCAATCATGAAGAAAAAGGTGACTCCACCAACTCTAAAGACTATGCTGATGACTTCACTCCTACCTATTGCTTCATGGAAATAGGTGCCAAGGTAACCTCACGAGAAGCTTACTTTAATACTTCAAGTGATGATGACTCTGAATGTGAAGCAAAACCTAGCTATAAGAAACTTGCTAAAATTGCAACTGAATGACAAAATGCTATGGAAAAGATTAAAAAAGTTGCTAGACAGAAGTGATGATCTGTTAGATGAGGAAATGGATCATAGTCAAGGTTTGTCTGAAGACCTCAGACGCCTAAAGTCACAATATGACAAACTTGAAAGTCGTCATGTGGCCCTCTCAGCTGCACACGAGAAGTTGTCCTATGAATTTCTTCAAAGGAAGCAAGAACTCGAGAAGCTGAGAGCATCTCATGATGATCTTCAGAAAGACAATGATTCATTACTCGCTAAATAGATCAGCACCACTCAGGAAGAATTTGTTGCTCCATGCTTAAAATGCCTTGAACGTGATAATGCAAATGTCTCTGTGGTTTCAATTCCCTCATCTGAGGAGACCACAAGTGTCACTGACGAAAATGCAGGTCTGAAGGAATTGTACGTCATAGACATGTACAAAAGCCTCAAAGGGCACCAAACTCTTTGTGATGTGCTCAAGAAACAGATTCTGAACAGGAACCCTGGGAAAGAGGGTATTGCTTTTAAGAGAAAACTAAACATAGATGGATTATATTGGAAACCTGAGCAGTATCCCAAAACCACATGGGTTGCTGCAAAAGGACCATTAGTTGATCCATTCACTCTATCTAGCTATAATTGTGATACTCCACATTCTTTTGATGAGTCATTTGACTCCAACTATAAGCTATTCAAAAATTAGAATGGTGAAGTATTTGCTAGATTTGTTGGTACTAACTGTAGGAATGGTCCCCTAGTGAAGAAAATCTGGGTGCCCAAAAGTGTTCTTCAAAATCTTAAGGTGAATGTCATCTTGACACCACCGAAGAAAAGGAACATCCCCAGGGCAAATTCTTCACCTGGACCAAAGTCGTCAAATGGACACAGACAAACTCATCCTCGTACTAACACTTCTATGCAGGGAAACAGACAACAATCTGATGAATATGTGCATTATTCGTCAAATCACTATGTGCAAAAAACTGCTAAGAATTTCCCTGCATATTCTTATGAGTACCATACTCTCCTGTGAAGAGAAATGCATATTCTTCAATGCCTAAGTTCTCCATCAATGCCTTGCATTATATTGCTTCTCATCCACCCATTCAAATGTGGGTGGTTAAGAAGAAGAACTAATCTCTTCTACAGGGTCAGGTCTTCAGACGCAATGAATGTCTGATGAATTTGCTGAAGACATGACATAATGCTTGTAGGGATCCAAGCTAATCATGGTGAAATGAATTCCTCATTTCACACATCCCTATGTTGCTTGTTATATGTTTATTGATGAAATTCATTGACGAAATAGATCATCATATTCTTCAACTGAAGTATATGAATTTGTAAGTGAAACTAATGCTTCCACATGATGATACTCCAAAAGCTATTGAATGGGTTATGGACAGTGGCTGCACCAATCACATGACCGGTGACAGGAATCTCCTCTCTGATGCTCCCCTTACTCCATCTCATCTGAAGCATATCACCTACGCTGACAAAGGAAAAAGCAAGGTATTGGGTATGTGTAAGGTTGTGATGACCCACAAGTATAGGGGATTAATCGTAGTCCTTTTGATAAGTAAGAGTATCAAACCTAACGAGGAGCAGAAGGAAATGACAAGCGGCTTTTAGCAAGGTAATTTCTCCAAGTACTGAAATTATCGGTAACAAGTAGTTTGATAGTAAGATAATTTGTAATGAGCAACTAATGGTAGTGGTAAATAAAGTGCAGCAAGGTAGCCCAATTCTTTTTGTAGCAAAGGACAGACCAAAACGATCTCTTATAATAAGCAAAGCGTTCTTGAGAACACACGAGAATTTCATCTAGTCACTTTCATCATGTTTGTTTGATTCGCGTTCACTACTTTGATAATATGGTATGTGGGTGGACCGGTGCTTGGGTTCTGTTCTTACTTGAAAAAGCCTCCCACTTATGATTAACCCCCTCGCAAGCATCCGCAACTACGAGAAAAGTATTAAGATAAAATCTAACCATAGCATTAAACATATGGATGCAAATCAGTCCCTTACGAAATAGCGCATAAACTAGGGTTTAAGCTTCTGTCACTCTAGCAACCCATCATCTAATAACTACTCCACAATGCATTCCCTTAGGCCCAAAGATGGTGAAGTGTCATGTAGTCGATGTTCACATAACACCACTAAGGGAATCACAACATACATACCATCAAAATATCGAACGAATATCAAATTCACTTGACTACTTGCAACATGACTTCTCCCGTGGCCTCAAGAACAAAAGTAACTACTCGCAAATAATGTTCATGCTCAAGATCATAGGGGTATTAAATAGCATAATGGATCTGAACATATAATCTTCCACCAAATAAACCATCTAGCATCAACTACAAGATGTAATCAACACTACTAGTCACCCACAGGTACCAATCTAAGGGTCCGGTACAAAGATTGAACACAAGAGATGAACTAGGGTTTTGAGATGAGATGGTGCTGTTGAAGATGTTGATGAAGATTGGCCTCCCAAAGATGAGAGCATTGTTTGTGATGACGATGGCTCCGATTTCCCCCTCCCGGAGGGAAGTTCCCCCGGCAGAATCGCTCCACCGGAGGGCAAAAGTGCTCCTGCCCAAGTTCCGCCTCGAGATGGTGGCGCTCCATCCTGAAAGTCCTCTCCTTATTTTTTTTCTAGGTCAAACGACCTTTTATACCAGAAGATGGGCACCAGAGGTGGGCCTGGGTGCCCACTACCCACCAGAGCGCGCTTGGGGGGCCTGGCGTGCCCTGGTGTCTTGTGGACACCTGGCAGACCCTCTCTGGTAGTTCTTTTCTCCAATATTTATTATATATTTCAAAATAATTCTTCATAAAATTTCAGCTCATTTGGAGATGTGCAGAATAGGTATCTCTGACATAGCTTTTTCAGGTCCAGAATTCCATTTGCCTGTATTCTCCCTCTTTGTGTAAACCTTGCATATTATGAGAGAAAAGACATTAGAATTACTCCATAAAGTGTTATAATGAATAAAAACACTATAAATAATAGTAGGAAAACATGATGCAAAATGGACATATCAACTCCCCCAATCTTAGACCTCGCTTGTCCTCAAGCGAAAGCCGATATAAAAAATCATGACCACATGTTTAGCGAGAGAGAGGTGTCGATAAAAACAAAATACGGACATAGTACCATCATGCTTAATATTATAACAACAACAAACTTTATCATATAACTTCTCATGAACAAGTAACAATTCATCACAACATCGAAGTAAAAAGCATAAACTTTATTTAAAACTGACAAACTATGTTCTCAGTCAACTTTGCAACTACAATTCATCATATTTTCAGGAAGGGTCTCGTATTGGAGCCTTTTGTCAAGTCCACATACTCAACCATCATTTAGTCTTCTATGATTGCTAACACTCACAGCATACATATGAGCAAAAAGTTTCAACCATAGAAAGATAGGGGCTTATAGTTTCGCCTCCCAACTTATTCACCTCAAGGGTGATGTCAACAATAATATCTCATGATCACTCACATTCAACTGGATATATATTCCTAGATCTTTCCTCACCACATGGTGCTTGCAAAAAGGAGAAAATAAAAATGAATAGAGAAGAATACTTTGACTCTTGCATAAAAAGTAAATACATAAAAGTAAAAGATAGGCCCTTCGCAGAGGGAGGCAGAGGTTGTCATGCGCTTTTGGTTTTGTATGCACAATCTCTTAATGCAAAAGAACGTCACATTATATTGCCCCTTATGATAGCATCCTTTATTATGCAATCCGTCGCTTTTATTACTTTGCCATCACAAGTTCATACAATGCTTATTTTCCCTTACACTAAAAGATCAAACACATTTAGGAGCAATTTTTATTGCCTTTTTGCACCGATGATAACTTACTTGAAGGATCTTACTCAATCCATAGGTAGGTATGGTGGACTCTCAAAACATGGATTTGGGTTTAAGGTATTTGGATGCACAAGTAGTATCTCTACTTGGTGCGGATTTTTGGCTAGCAAAGATATTGAGCAAGCACCACATGTTGAAGGATCTATAACAATATAACTTCTATGTGAATATGAATGAACATAAATCATTACGTTGTCTTCCTTGTCCTACGTCAACAGTTTTGGCATATAATATTTAAATGGGGCTCACAATCATAAAAGATGTCCAAGATAGTGTATTTGCATGTGAATCTTCTCTTCCCTTATTAATTCTTTCATGAGTTGCATCATTGACCAATGCTATGTTTGTCAACCTTCAATAAATTTTACCACTTATACTTTTCCTTATGTGATGTCACTACTTACCATAAGATTAGCATATGATCTTTTTCATTAATTTCCTTTATTTTGATTGGATCATAAAAGTGAAGAAGCAAAAACTCAAACTAAACTTTATTATATAACTCTCACTCGATTACATAGATAGATAGATCATGAAACTAGCACTCGAAAATAGACCATACTAAACTTTTATTCGACTAAATCACGAAATAACTAAGGATTGAACTAAGATAGGTAAATGTAATAAAAGTGATGGTGATACAATACCGGGGCATCTCCCCCAAGCTTGGAACAAGCCAAGGGGAGTGCCCATACCCGTGTGCTCAAGTCTCCTTCTTTGGTGATGATGATGGTGGTGGTGATGAGGTAGAGGCAAACTTGTCCTCTGGCTTCCATGGCAGCGGCTCACCATCATAAGAGGAAGCACGAGTCTCCTAAGTCCTGGAACTGGCAGCTAAACTCATACCTTTAAATCTTGCCTCATACTCAAAAACTTGGTTTTGAAGATCATAGATTTGGCTTTGCAGAAAATTGATTTGCTCATTGAAGGTGAAGACGATTTCCTTCATAGACCGGCCATCCATCTTGTGATCACAGGTGAATTCCGTGATCATGAGGTGATTGGCACCGAGTCCATGCTCGACCATCCCTTGGTTCTTGAAAATCTCCTGCTCCACCGCCTCGAGCCTGTCCTCCATGCTTCCGGTCTTCTTGGGCGCTTGAACATCCCGGATGTGGAGCACCCCCTCACGCATCTCAATGGCTTGAGGGTGCTTCATCACCTCCGACAAGTAGGGATTGATTACCCTCTCGAAGAACTTGTCCTTGGAGGAGCTTGGTGCAGCCATGGCGATCTAGATCTGTCCGAAAAACAACACGAAACAAGAACAGTGGATTTCTCCATGATACGGTGGTCAAATCGTCCGGGGGTATATATAAAGATTTTTTATCTTGGGAAACAAGTATACAGAAGGAAAACAGAGTCGGGAAGGTGCCTGAGGGGCCCACTACCCACCAGGGAGCGCCAGGTGGGGCAGGCACGCCCTGGTGTCTTGTGGGCACCTGGGTTGCCTTCCTAGTTGTTTCTTATTTTCCTATTTTTTCTAATATTCCAAAACTAACAGAAAATATGTTTGCGGATTTTTCGGAGTCCGTTTACTTACCGTATCACGTACCTCTTCCTTTTCAGGGTTCTAGAGTGTTCTGGAAGGTTTCTTTTATGTGCTCCTCCGGTGTCATGGTTTGGATAATGTTAGTTTCAACATTAATAGGCATACCTGAAATATAGTGTTTAATTCTTTGTCCATTGACCACCTTTGGATTAGTGCCTTCGGCATTATTAAGCTTGATAGCTCCAGAGCGATAAACTTCTTCGATGACATATGGTCCTTCCCATTTGGAAAGAAGTTTTCCTGCAAAAAAATCTAAAACGAGAATTGTACAATAGAACATATTCACCAACTTTGAATTCCCTCTTTTGGATTCTTTTGTCATGCCATCTTTTAACTTTTTCTTTGAATAGTTTGGCATTTTCATAAGCTTGGGTTCTCCATTCATCTAGTGAGCTAATATCAAATAACCTCTTTTCACCGGCAAATTGAAGTCATAATTGAGTTCTTTAATTGCCCAATATGCTTTATGTTCTAACTCAAGAGGCAAATGACAAGCTTTTCCATAAACCATTTTGTATGGAGACATACCCATAGGATTTTTAAAAGCTGTTCTATAAGCCCGAAGTGCATAATCCTGTTTCTTAGACCAATTCTTTCAGGACATATTGACATTTTTTTGTAATATTAATTTTATTTCTCTATTGCTAAGTTCAACTTAACCACTAGATTGAGGATGATAGGGTGATGCAATTATATGGTTAACACCATATTTAGCAAGCATTTTACGAAAAGCACCATGAATAAAGTGTGAACCACCATCAGTCATTAAATATCTAGGGACTCCAAACCTTGGGAAGATAATTTCTTTAAGCATTTTAATGGATGTGTTATGATCAGCACTGCTAGTTGGAATAGCCTCTACCCACTTAGTGACATAATCAACAACAACCAAAATATGTGTATACCCATTAGAGGAAGGAAAAGGTACCATATAATCAAAACCCCAAACATCAAATGGTTCAACAACAAGTGAATAATTCATAGGCATTTCCTGACGCTTACCGATAATACCAATTCTTTGACATTCATCACAAGACAAGACAAACTTACGGCATCCTTGAGGAGAGTAGGCCAATAAAAACTAGATTGTAATACCTTATGCGCAGTTCTAACTCCCGCATGATGTTCTCCATAGGCCTCGGAGTGACATTTCCGTAGGATTTGTTCCTGTTCATGCGCAGGTACACAACGTCTAATAATACCATCTTCTCCTTCTTTATAAAGATGTGGGTCATCCCAAAAGTAATGTCTTAAGTCATAGAAGAATTTTTTATTTTGTTGGTATGTGAAACTAGGTGGTATAAATTTAGCAACGATATAATTAGCATAGTCAGCATACCAAGGAGTGTTATGAGAAGCATTTATTACAACTAGTTTTTCATCTGGAAAACTATCATCAATAGGAAGTGGGTCATCAAGAATATTTTCTAACCTAGACAAGTTATCAGCTACGGGGTTCCCAGCTCCTTTCCTACCAGTAATATGTAAGTCAAATTCTTGTAGCAAAAAAACCCACCTAATGTGTCTAGGTTTAGCATCTTTCTTTTCCATAAGATATTTTATAGCAGCATGATCAGTGTGAACAATTACTTTGGAATCAACAATATAGGATCTGAATTTATCACAAGAAAACACAACTGCCAAAAATTCTTTTTCAGTAGTAGCATAATTTCTTTGGGCACTGTATAGAGTTTTGCTAGCATAATGGATAACATTTAATTTCTTATCAACTCTTTATCCTAGAACAGCACCAACGGCATAATCACTAGCATCACACATAATTTCAAAAGGCAAGTTCCAATCAGGTGGTTGAACAATAGGTGCAGAAGTTAAGGATTTCTTAAGTGTTTCAAAGGCTTCTATACAATCATCATAAAAAACAAATGGAACATCCTTTTGTAAAATATTAGTAAGAGGCCTAGAAATTTTAGAGAAGTCTTTAATAAACCTCCTATAGAAACCAGTATGACCAAGGAAACTACAAATACCTTTAATGTCTTTAGGACATGGCATTTTCTCAATTGCATCAACTTTAGCTTTATCCACCTCAATACCTCGTTCAGAAATTTTATGCCCCAAGACAATGCCTTCATTAACCATAAAGTGGCACTTCCCAATTCAAGACAAGATTAGTTAGCTCACATCTCTGCAAAACTCGATCAAGGTTGCTTAAGAAATCATCAAAAGAAGTTCCATAAACAAAGAAATCATCCATGAAAACCTCAACAATCTTTTCACAAAAATCAGAGAATATAGCGGTCATACATCTTTGAAAGGTACCAGGTGCATTACATAAACCAAAGGGCATACATCTATAATCATAAGTTCAAAAAGGACAAGTAAAGGTGGTTTTTTCTTGATCAGGTTGCGATACAGGTATTTGAGAGAAACCAGAATATCCATCAAGAAAACAAATGTGTGTGTGCTTTAGATAGTCTTCCCAACATTTGATGAATAAAAGGAACAGGGTAATGATCCTTTCTAGTAGCTTTGTTTAATTTCATGAAATCAATTACCATTCTATAGCTAGTAACAATTCTTTGTGGGATAAGTTCATTTTTATCATTAGGAACAACAGTAATACCTCCTTTCTTAGGGACACAATGAACAATACTTACCCATCTACTATCAGCTATGGGATAGATTATACCTGCTTTGGAATTTGATGTTCCCTTCTTTCATATCAATCACGGCACCTATAGTGCGTAAAAACGGTCTACCAAGAATAATTGGACAAGACGGATTGCAATCAATATCAAGAACAATAAAATATATGGGTACATAATTCCTATTTGCAAGGATAAGAACATCATTAATTCTTCCCATAGGCTTTTTAATAGTAGAATCCACCAAGTGCAAATTTAAAGAACATTCTTGAATATCGGTAAGACCAAGACATCGCATAAGGATTTCGGAATTGTAGAAACACTAGCACCCAAGCCACATAAAGTAAAACACTCATAATTTTTAATCTTGACTTTGATAGTAGGTTCCCATTCATCATGTAATTTTCTAGGAATTGAAATCTCTAATTCCAACTTTTCTTCCAAAGCTTACATCATAGCATCAACGATATGTTTATTAAAAGCTTTATTTTGTTCATAAGCATGGGGTGAATTTATCATGGATTGCAACGAAGAAATACAATCAATCAAAGAGCAATTATCATAATTAAAGTCTTTGTAATCCAAAAGGGTGGGCACATCACTAGTTAAAGTTTTGACCTCTCCAAACCCAATTTTATCAATTTTCTCAATAAGATTTTCACCCTCCAAATTATCGGGACGCCTTCTATCTAAAGTTGACTCTTCTTCAGTCCCTTTATCATCAATCTTAATTTTACTAAACAAGGAATCAATAGAAGAAACACCAAGCACTTTAAGATCTTCATCATTTTTATCTTCTAACGAGATTGGTTTAGCGGTCATTTGATTTACTAGGGTAGCTTGTGCATTGGATATTTTCCCTAGCAAACTTTCAGCAAAAGCATACTTAGATTGAAGATTACAAACTTCTCTACTAATATCATCAAGTTGTTTTGTTATAGCATCCAACCCAACAGAGTGTTCCTTAAGTTCTTCAGTAAAATATTTATTGTGCTCAAATTGTGTAGTCATATATTCTTTAGTACTTTTCTCAATTTCAAGCAAAATATTGGGGTAAGGAACATCATAATATTTTCTTTGAGGCATCATGACCACGCAAACAAGATTGCACTCAAAAATAGATCTGACGAGAAAACAGCGAACGAAAAAGAGGGCGAACAAAACGACAAATGTTTGTGAAGTGGGGGAGATGAAACGAGAGGCAAATGGCAAATAATGGAAATTGCCAGGAGATGAGATTTGTGATTAGGAACCTGGTAGATGTTGATGATGTCTCCTCGGCAACGGCGCCAGAAATTCCTTTTGATGTCGCTTGAACTACGTCGGTATTTCCCCAAAGAGGAAGGGATGATGGAGCACAGCTACGGTAGGTATTTCCCTCAGTGATGAGGCCAAGGTTATCGAACCAGTAGGAGAACCATGCAATACTACGTGAACAGCACCTGCACACAAAGAACAAATACTTGCAACCCGACGTAAAAGAGGGGTTGTCAATCCCTCCCGGGTAAAGAGATAGATAAATTTGTAGTAGATCGGATAAATAGATCTCGCTGGAACGCGAGATAAAATAAATAACAATAAATTGCAGCAAGATATTTTTGGGTTTTTGGATTAATAGATTTGAAAATAAAAACAAATAAAAATAGATCTCGAAGGCAAATATGATAAAGAAGAGACCCGGGGGCCGTAGATTTCACTAGTGGGTTCTCTCGAGAAAAATAGCATACAGTGGGTAAACAAATTACTGTTGGGCAATTGATAGAACTTCAAATAATTATGACGATATCCAGGCAATGATCATTATATAGGCATCACGTCCAAGATTAGTAGACCGACTCCAGCCTGCATCTATTACTATTACATCACACATCGACCGCTATCCAACATGCATCTAGTGTATTAAGTTCATGGAGAAACGGAGTAATGCAATAAGAACGATGACATGATGTAGACAAGATCTATTCATGTAGGAATAGACCCCATCTTGTTATCCTTAATAGCAACGATACATACGTGTCATTTCCCCTTCTGTCACTGGGATTGAGAACCGTAAGATCGAACCCATCACAAAGCACCTCTTCCCATGGCAAGAAAAATCGATATAGTCGGCCTAACTAAACCAAAGATTCGCAGAAGAAATATGAGGCTATAAGTAATCATGCATATAAGAGATCAAAAGACTCAAATAACTTTCATGGATAAAAACATAGATCTGATCATAAACTCAAAGTTCATCGGATCCCAACAAACACACCGCAAAAAGAGTTACATCAAATAGATCTCCAAGAGACCATTGTATTGAGAATCAACAGAGAGAGAGGAATCCTTCTAGCTACTAACTACGGACCCGTAGGTCTACAATGAACTACTCATGCGTCATCGGAGTGGCACCAATGAGGATGCTGAACCCCTCTGTGATGGAATCTAGATTGGATCTGTGGTTTCTGGAACTTGCGGCGGCTGGAATTGTATTTCGTCGACTCCCCTAGAGTTTCTGGAATATTGGGGTATTTATAGAGCAAAGAGGCAGTGCGGGAGGCCACCAAAGTGGGCACAACCCAGCAGGGCGCGCCTGGGCCCCCAGGCATGCCCAGGTGGGTTGTGCCCCCCTCAGGGCACCCCTCTGGTACTTTCTTGGCCCAACTTGTGTCTTTTGGTCCAAAAAAATCACCAAAAAGTTTTGCTGCGTTTGGACTCCGTTTGGTATTGATTTTCTGCGAAGTAAAAAACAAGCAAAAAATAGCAACTGGCACTGGGCACTATGTCAATAGGTTAGTCCTAAAAATGATATAA
Organism: Thinopyrum elongatum; assembly: GCA_011799875.1. Taxonomy (NCBI): domain Eukaryota; kingdom Viridiplantae; phylum Streptophyta; class Magnoliopsida; order Poales; family Poaceae; genus Thinopyrum; species Thinopyrum elongatum. Next base: position 360,050,514 of record CM022297.1, on the reverse strand, counting down.
AGTTGCTATAAAATGATTGTAAAAAATCCAAGATTGATAATATAACAGCATGGAACAATCAAAAATTATAGATACGTTGGAGACGTATCGCATACCCAAAGGAATTTCATAACTAATATTTTCAGTAGGTGCAGTAGGTTGAGGGGCAACTCTTTGTGTTTCCGGTCGAGGTGAAGATACCCTGAACAAGCCCCTCAAAGGATTGTTTTCCATAATGAGAAGTGACAATAAATTTCAGCACGTAATACAAATTTCTCCTTACCGATTTCCACTTACCAAGAGCGTTTCACTCCTCGGCAACGGCGCCAGAAAAGAGTCTTAATGACCCACAAGTATAGGGGATCAATCGTAGTCCTTTCGATAAGTAAGAATGTTGAACCCAACGAGGAGTAGAAGGAAATAACGAGCGGTTTTCAGCAAGGTAATTTCTGCAAGCACTGAAATTATCGGTAACAAGTAGTTTGATAGTTAGATAATTTGTAACTGGCAAGTAACGGTAACGATAATAAAGTGCAGCAAGGTAGCCCAATCCTTTTTGTAGCAAAGGACAAGCCAAAACGATCTCTTATAATAACCAAAGCGTTCTTGAGAACACACGGGAATTTCATTTAGTCACTTTCATCATGTTGGTTTGATTCGCGTTCGCTACTTTGATAATATGGTATGTGGGTGGACTGGTGCTTGGGTGTTGTTCTTACTTGCACAAGCCTCCCACTTATGATTAACCCCCTCGCAAGCATCCGCAACTACGAGAAAAGTATTAAGATAAAACCTAACCATAGCATTAAACATATGGATCCAAATCAGTCCCTTACGGAATAGCTCATAAACTAGGCTTTAAGCTTCTGTTACTCTAGCAACCCATCATCTAATAACTACTCCACAATGTATTCCCTTAGGCCCAAAGATGGTGAAGTGTCATGTAGTCGACGTTCACATAACACCACTAAGGGGATCACAACATACATACCATCAAAATATCGAACGAATATCAAATTCACTTGACTACTTGCAACATGACTTCTCCCGTGGCCTCAAAAACAAAAGTAACTACTCACAAATAATATTCATTCTCAAGATTAGATTGGTATTAAATAGCATAATGGATCTGAACATATAATCTTCCACCAAATAAACCATCTACCATCAACTACAAGATGTAATCAACACTACTAGTCACCCACAGGTACCTATGTGAGATTCCGGTACAAAGATTGAACACAAGAGATGAACTAGGGTTTTGAGATGAGATGGTGCTGTTGAAGATGTTGATGAATATTAGCCTCCCAAAGATGAGAGGGTTGTTGGTGATGACGATGGCTCTGATTTCCCCCTCCCGGAGGGAAGTTCCCCCGGCAGAATCGCTCCGCTGGAGGGCAAAAGTGCTTATGCCCAAGTTCCACCTCGAGGCGGCAGCGCTCCGTCCCGAAAGTCCTCTCCTTATTTTTTTTCTAGGTAAAAAGACCTTATATACCAGAAGATGGGCACCATAGGTGCGCCTGGGTGCCCACTACCCACCAGGGCGCGCCTGGGGGGCGTGGCATGCCCTTGTGTCTAGTGGACACCTGGCAGCCCGTCTCTGGTAGTTCTTTTCTCCAATATTTATTATACATTCCAAAATAATTCTCTGTAAAATTTCAGCTCATTTGGAGATGTGCAGAATAGCTATCTCTGACATAGCTTTTTCAGGTCCATAATTCCATCTGTGGGTATTCTCCCTCTTTGTGTAAACCTTGCATATTATAAGAGAAAAGGCATTAGAATTACTCCATAAAGTGTTATGCTGAATAAAAACACTATAAATGACAGTAGGAAAACATGATGCAAAATGGACGCATCAGGTTGCTATCTCAAAGGATCAACACATGGAAAAAGTGATGCTTGTCGAGTCCCTAGGATACAACCTCATGTCTGTCTCAATGCTTTGTGATATTGGTATGATTGTCATCTTCGGTAAATATAGATTCATTGTGCTAATGGAATCTCACAAGTCAAAAGTCTTCGAAGGCTTTAGGAGAGGTGATTTGTATATCGTAGATTTCTCTCTGGGTCCTCAACTGGCCACGTGTCTACTGGGAAAAGCTTTAGAATGATGGCTATGGCATCGACGACTTGGACATGTTGGCATGAGGAATTTGAACACATTCGTCAAGAAGAAGCATATCATTGGCGTCGAGGGCGTCAAATTCGTCAAAGGTTACCTTTGCGGTGCTTGTGAGGCTGGAAAGATGACCAGAACCAAGCACTCCGCGAAAACAATCATGACCACTACTCGTCCCTTTGAATTACTTCATATGGATCTCTTTGGTCCTACTCATTATGCCACACTAACCAATGCAGCATCACTCTACGGATTCGTCATAGTTGATGATTATTTTCGTTAAACCTGGGTGCATATCATTACCTTCAAGGCTGAAGTGCAGGGTGTCTTCAGACGGTTCGCAAATTGGGTCATGACGAATTATGGCATCAAGATCAAGCATATTAGAAGTGACAACGGCACCGAGCTCAAGAAGACAGGCCTTGATGACTATCTTGACGAACTTGGTATCACTCATGAGCTATCTGCTCCTTATACTCCTCAGCAGAATGGGATTGCTGAACACAAGAACAGGACACTCATTGAGATGGCTTGCACTATGCTTGATGAATACAAGACTTCTCGTCGCTGGTGGCCTGAAGCAATTGATACTGCTTGTCACATCATCAATCGGGTATATCTTCACAAATTCCTCAAGAAGACCCCATATGAGCTCCTCACTGACAAGAAGCCCAATGTAAGTTATTTCAAAGTCTTCGGTGCTAAATGTTGGATTATAGATCCACATCACAATTCCTAATTTGCATCGAAAGCACGTGAGGGTTTTATGCTTGGTTACGGAAAGGACTCGCACACCTACAGAGTCTTCAACACGTACCACAACAAGGTTGTTGAAACTATAGATGTGCGGTTCGATGAAACCAACGGCTCGCAAAGAGAGCACCTGCCTCCTGTGCTAGATGAAATGCCTCCTGAGGAATCTATCAAGATGATGGGCACTGGTGAAATTGTGCCCAGTGAAGAAATAGATGAAGAAGAAGTGATCATTCCCCGTCATGAAGAAACTACTGCTCCTGAAGAAAACGACTCTGAGGAAAATGCTAAACCTCAACAAGGCCCTCGTCCAGCTCATCCATGAGTGGCGAATGAAGTGCAGATTGAGAAGGTCCTCGACAACATCAATGCACCTGGTCCCCTCACTCGCTCAAGAGCTTCAAATTTAGCTAACTTTTGTGGGCGTTTTGCATTTGTATCTATCACAGAGCCCACCAAAGTTAATGAAGCATTTCTGGAGCCTGAGTGGATTCAAGCCATGCAAGAAGAATTGCAACAATTCGAGCTCAACAATGTGTGGGAGCTTGTGAATCATCCTGATCCACACAAGCACAATATCATCGGCACTTAGTGGATCTACCGCAACAAGCAAGACCAAAATGGCCAAGTGGTGAGGAATAAGGCCCGTCTTGTAGCACAAGGCTACACACAGGTTGAGGGTATTGATTTTGGTGAAACATTTGCACCTATTGCTAGGCTTGAAGCTATTCATATATTGCTTGCATATGCTAATCATCACAATATTCTCTTATATCAAATGGATGTGAAAAGTGCATTCCTCAATGGTAAGCTTGAGGAAGAAGTATATGTTGCTCAACCCCCAGGTTTTGAGGATCCAAAGCATCCTGACAAAGTCTTCAGACTGAACAAGGCTTTCTATGGCCTTAAGCAAGCCCCACGGGCTTGGTATGATACTCTGAAGGAATTCCTGAAGAAAAAGGGTTTCAAAACTGCTTCACTTGATCCTATTATTTTCACAAAGTCTTATGATGGTGAACTGTTCATATGCCAAATATATGTTGATGATATTATCTTTGGTTGCACTAACAAGCGTTTCAGTGACGAATTTGCATATATGATGCGAGAAGAATATCATATGTCTATGATGGGAGAATTGAAATTCTTCCTTTTTCTTCAAATTCGTCAACAACCCAATGTCATCTTCATTTCTCAAGAGAAATACATCAAAAGATTGCATGAAGAAATTCGGCATGCAAGATTGCAAAGGCCTCAAAATTCCAATGCCTACCTATGGTCAACTCGGCACTGACGAAAATGGTAAAGATTCAGATCGGAAGGTATATCGCTCCATCATTGGTTTGCTTCTTTACCTATGTGCATCCAGGCCAGATATTATGCTTAGCATTTGCATGTGTGCCCGGTTTCAAGCGACACCGAAGGAATCACACCACCAGGATGTGAAACGAATTCTTCGATATTTAGCTCACAGATGCTTGGATTATGGTATCCCAAGGGCTCATCTTTTGATCTAGCTGGATTTTTTGATTCTGATTACGCTGGAGATCGTGTGGATCGCAAGTCTACATCAGGCACATGCCATTTCCTCGGACAATCTCTTGTCCTATGGTCCTCAAAGAAGCAGACTAGCGCGACACTTTCCACAGCTAAGGTTGAATATATTGCCGCTAGTGCTTGCTACTCACACTTGCTATGGATGAAGCGAACCCTCAAGGACTATGGCGTCAACATGAAGAAAGTCATGCTCTTCTACGACAATGAGAGTGCTATCAAGATCGCCCATAACCCAGTGCAACATTCCAAGATGAAGCATATTCAGATTTGTCACCACTTTCTTCATGATCATGTGCTGGAGGGAGACATTGTCATCGACCACATGAAGACTGAAGACCAGCTTACCGATATCTTTACTAAGCCCTTGGATGAAAAGAGGTTCTGCAAGTTGCGGTGTGAGCTAAACATCCTAGAATCTTCGAATGTCCTCTGAAGTGGACACACATCCTAACGCTTATGCATTCTTGATGACTTTGATGCACAACACATGAAGTAACGTTTTTCTTCAATCAATGAAGACTAACCCTCTAAGTGTGAAGAAATTAATGAAGAACTTGACTCTCAGAACCCTACGACAATTGTACGCAGTGTCTGTAGTGTTCATAGTTCTTATACGGTGGGTAACGCCACCACCTCTTTATGGTATTCTTCAAATTTGAGTTTTTCATCATTTGCAATTTCGTCAAACTTTTCAAATTTGTCATTTGAGGTTATTATTCACTGCTTATTGTTTATGTTTTTATTTGAGCTTTTCAAGTCCTCAACAACATCCACATATTGCTAATTCTTCAGTTTGATTTCTTCATCTACGTGGATGTGATTGGACCCGCTCCCCTCTATACTAAGCTCAAGCCACTCTGTTCACAAATTCTTCATATGCGTTCTACTTGACACTGTTCAAAGTCTTCACTATGTCCTTGACAGCTGAAGAAATTGCGAACACATTTTAAAATCTCAAAAAGTTTTTTTGGCGGTTCCAACAGTAACGTCATCCCGCGCTTCACACATGTGGATAAGTGTGTGAAAATGCATGTCACTGAGATGCGAATATTCAGCGGCTTATCCATCCAAATTCTTCGGACCCCTCAGTTTTCACTGTGGCTATAAATAGCCTTGACCCCATCAACATTATTTCACTTCACCTCCCAGCTCCTGTCGCTCTCAAACCTTAAACCCTAGCGCCGCCGATGGACTTCATCACCTCCGGAGAAGAAGAGGTTCACTACCTCGACTTCTTCGTAGACGTACTCACGCCGGACGCGGATTTCTTCACCTCCATCGCCGCCATAGACGTCTTTCATCACCAATTTAGGGCGCGGAAGATCTGAACTGATGATTTCCTTCATCTCATCGTCCAGTTCATCACTGGGGTAATTAAATGAAAATTTTACCGCCCCATTTGATCTTCACTCTAATCAAAAATCTTCAAGTGTTGTTTTTACCACTCTTTCAATTCTTCAGCACTTCCTTTTGGCCAGTCTTCAGTATTTTCCTCTAAGTTATACTTAACAACTAGATTCCTCAATTGTGCAATTGCTTCAACTATACAACTCTGGAACCTAGGTCGAGAACACTTAGTGAATTCCGTCAAGACGATAAGGGTTAATTTCCTCAACTGGTTTATTTTTTTTTAAATCTGTGAGAACGCATGTGACTCTTCTCTATTTTCTCTATTCTCATGTACAATGTCTGCCAACGAATCTCTAGGTTCTCATCAAATTAATTCATTTGCAACATTGCTTGAGAAAAACTTTCAAACATCTTCACATCCTCACGACTTCAAAAACCTCAGCTGAAGAAAATGGCTGATGGAAAGAGGCCTCAGAAGGGTGGCAAAAGGGAAGAGGAACACACTGCTTTTGAGATACCTGAGGATATTTTCTCTAGGTACTGTACACCTGATGAAATTGTACATGGTCCTGAAACCAAAGAGCAGCGCAAAACTCGCATGCAGAAGATCAAGAGATATTGGACATATGAGTGGAGAGATTACATATATGTCACTCCCAAATACATGAAGGATTTTGCTGTGAAGCCTCCATGCAAGAGGCCATCGCTTACTGAAGGTCAAGTTGCTCATCCCAAAAGTGTCAGAAGGGGTGAAGATTTTCCCAAGGAATGGGCCAAGCATCAAGCTAAGATGGCCAAACAAGCAAAGAAAGCCGTTGAAGAATTCAACAGGGCTACAAAAGCTTCAAATGAAGCTGGTGCAAGTGGCAGTGGCAGCGCAAGCGCTCCCAAGAAGGCTATGCAGAAGAAGCCTGCCAACAAGCCAAAGCCGTCTGTCCCAAAGCCCTGAGTGGCCCAGTCGGCAGCTTCAAAGGCTTCAGTACCCAAGATTTCAAAATCTTCAGTGCCTCCTCCTGCTTCAAGTTCATCAATGGCAGCAGCTAGAGCTTCAACACTGGTCATGCTCGCATCTTGCCAGCGCACCGAGGGCTTTTCAAAGGCCACAATTGCTGCATCAAGTGCCTTAGCTAGTGGGCAACCATCTTCCTCAACGCCCAAGCTAAAGCAAAAGGTCACTGCTGGCCGTGGAACTAGGCCAAGTCCCAAGAGCAAGGCCGTAGTGCCTCAGGTTGATGAACATGGGCTGGCTGACAAATATGAGCTCGCGGAGTTCCTTAGAAGGAAGCAAGAGCAAGCTGCTATTGCAAAAAATTCCTCAGTTCCAATGTTGCTGGACCCCAAGAAGCTCCTGAATTTCATTGACACCTGGTGCACCAAGCCAGATACGCTGCTTGATGACTTGAACTTGCCTCCTGGCCTAGGACATGTATTGTCTGCCTTCATTTTGAATGAGAAGCACAAGATTGCACAAGCAAAGTGCTACTTCTTGAGCTTGCGTTGGTTTTTCCCTTGAAGAGGAAAGGGTGATGCAGCAAAGTAGAGTAAGTAAAGGGTGATGCAGCAAAGTAGAGTAAGTATTTCCCTCAGTTTTGAGAACCAAGGTATCAATCCAGTAGGAGACAACACGCAAGTCACCGAATACCTGCACAAACAAACACCAAACTTGCACCCAACGCGATAAAGGGGTTGTCAATCCCTTCACGGTTACTTGCAAAAGTGAGATCTGATAGAGATAGATAAACGGTAAAGTAAATATTTTTTGGTATTTTTGTTTTATAGATTGCAAAGTAAAAGATTGCAAAATAGTAGATCGGAAACTCGTAGATTGGAAAGTAGAAGATTGTATGATGGAAAATAGACCCGGGGGACATAGGTTTCACTAGAGGCTTCTCTCAAGATAGAAAATAATACGGTGGGTGAACAAATTACTGCCGAGCAACTGATAGAAAAGCGCAAAGTTATGACGATAGCTAAGGCAATGATCATGAATATAGGCATCACGTCCGTGTCAAGTAGACCGAAATGATTCTGCATCTACTACTATTACTCCACACATCGACAGACTCCTGCCTGCATCTACAGTATTAAGTTCATGAAGAACAGAGTAACGCATTAAGAAAGATGACATGATGTAGAGGAATTAACTCAAGCAATATGATGAAAACCCCATCTTTTTATCCTCGATGGCAACAATACAATACGTGCCTTGCTGCCCCTACTGTCACTAGGAAAGGACACCGCAAGATTGAACCCAAAGCTAAGCACTTCTCCCATTGCAAGAAAAACCAATCTAGTTGGCCAAACCGAATCGATAGTTCGAAGAGACTTGCAAAGATATCAAATCATGCATAAAAGAATTCAGAGAAGATTCAAATAATATTCATAGATAAGCTGATCATAAATCCACAATTCATCGGATCTCAGCAAACACACCGCAAAAAGTATTACATCGAATAAACCTCCAAGAACATCGACGAGAACGTGGTATTGAGAATCAAAGAGAGAGAAAAAGCCATCTAGCTACTAGCTATGGACCCGTAGGTCTGAGGTAAACTACTCACGCTTCATCGGAAGGGCAATGGAGTTGATGTAGAAGCCCTCCGTGATCGAATCCCCCTCCGGCAGGACGCCGGAAAAGGCCCCTAGATGGGATCTCACGGGTACAGAAGGTTGCGGCGGTGGAAGAGTCTTTTCGTGGATGCCTCTGGTGGTTTGGGCATATAAGAGTATATATAGGCGAAAGAATTAGGTCAGGAGATGCACGAGGGGCCCACAAGGGTGGGGGGCGCGCCCTACCCCCCTGGGCGCGCCCTCCGTCCTTGTGGCCGCCTCGTGGCTCCTCCGACATCATCTCCAAGTCTCCTGGTTTCCTTTTGGTCCAAGAAAGATCATCGCGAAAGTTTTATTCCGTTTGGACTCCTTTTGGTATTCCTTTTCTATGAAACTCAAAAACAGGGAAAAAACATGACCTGGCACTGGGCTCTAGGTTAATAGGTTAGTCCCCAAAATAATATAAAATAGCATATTAATGCATATAAAACATCCAAAACAGATAATATAATAGCATGGAACAATAAAAAATTATAGATACGTTGGAGACGTATCAAGCATCCCCAAGCTTAATTCCTGCTCGTTCTCGAGTAGGTTAATGAGAAAAACAGAATTTTTGATGTGGAATGCTACCTAACATATTTATCCATGTAATTTCTTTATTGTGGCATGAATGTTCAGATCCGTATGATTCAAAACAAAAGTTTAATATTGACATAAAAACAATAATACTTCAAGCATACTAACAAGATAATTATGCTTCTCAAAATAACAAGGCCAAAGAAAGGTTATCCCTACAAAATCATATAGTGTGGCTATGCTCCATCTTCATCACACAAAATACTCAAATCATGCACAACCCCGGTTTTTGCCAAGCAATTGTTTCATACTTTAGTATTCTCAAACTTTTTCAACTTTCACGCAATACATGAGCGTGAGCCATGGACATAGCACTATAGGTGGAATAGAAGGTGGTTGTGGAGAAGACAAAAAGAGGGAGATAGTCTCACATCAACTAGGCGTATCAACGGGCTATGGAGATGCCCATCAATAGATATCAATGTGAGTGAGTAGGGATTGCCATGCAACGGATGCACTAGAGCTATAACTTTATGAAAGCTCAAAAAGAAAACTAAGTGGGTGTGCATCCAACTTGCTTGCTCATGAAGACCTAGGGCAATTTGAGGAAGCCCATCGTTGGAATATACAAGCCAAGTTCTATAATGAAAAAATCCCACTAGTATATGAAAGTGACAACATAGGAGACTCTCTATCATGAAGATCATGGTGCTACTTTGAAGCACAAGTATGGAAAAAGGATAGTAACATTGCCCCTTCTCTCTCATTTTTTTTCTTTCTTTTTTTTTCCTTTTCTCTTTTCTTTTTTTATTTCTTCTTTTATTTCTTTCTTTCTTTTTTCTTTCTTTTCTCTTTTTTTTATTTCCTCACATGGGACAATGCTCTAATAATGAAAATCATCATACTTCTATTTACTTACAACTCAAAAATTACAACTTGATACTAGAACAAAATATGACTCTATATGAATGCCTCCGGTGGTGTACCGGGATGTGCAATGATTCAAGAGTGACATGTATAAAAAATGATGAAAGGTGGCTTTGCCACAAATATGATGTCAACTACATGATCATGCAAAGCAATATGACAATGATGATGCGTGTTATAATAAACGGAACGGTGGAAAGTTGCATGGCAATATATCTCGGAATGGCTATGGAAATGCCATAATAGGTAGGTATGGTGGCTGTTTTGAGGAAGGTATATGGTGGGTTTATGGTACCGGCGAAAATTGCACGGCACTAGAGAGGCTAGCAAAGGTGGAAGGGTGAGAGTGTGTATAATCCATGGACTCAACATTAGTCATAAAGAACTCACATACTTATTGCAAAAATCTTGAAGCTATCGAAACCAAGTACTAGATGCATGCTCCTAGGGGAAGGGTTGGTAGGAGTTAACCATCGCGCGATCCCGACCTCCACACAAAGGATGACAATCAAAAAATATCTCATGCTCCAACTTCGTTACATAACGGTTCACCATACGTGCATGCTACGGGACTCACATACCTTAACACAAGTATTTCTCAAATTCACAACTACTCACTAGCATGACTCTAATATCACCATCTTCATATCTCAAAACAATCATAAGGAATCAAACTTCTCATAGTATTCAATGCACTTTATATGAAAGTTTTTATTATATCCCTCTTGGATGCCTATCATATTAGGACTCAATTTATAACCAAAGCAAATTACCATGTTGTTTTAAAGACTCTCAAAATAATATAAGTGAAGCATGAGGGTTCATCAATTTCTATAAAATAAAGCCACTGCCGTGCTCTAAAAAAATGTAAGTGAAGCACTAGAGCAAAATTGCCTAGCTCAAAAGATATAAGTGAAGCACAAAGAATATTCTAATAAATCACGATTCATGCGTGTCTCTCTCAAAAGGTGTGTACAGCAAGGATTATTGTGGCAAACTAAAAAAGCAAAGACTCAAATCATACAAGACGCTCCAAGCAAAACACATATCATGTCATGAATAAAAATATAGCCTCATGTAAAGTTACCAATAGACGAAGACGAAAGAGGGGATGCCTTCCAAGGCCTCCCCAAGCTTAGGCTCTTGGTTGTCCTTGAATATTACCTTGGGGTGCCTTGGGAATCCCCAAGCTTAGGCTCTTGCCACTCCTTATTCCATAGTCCATCAAATCCTTACACAAAACTTGAAAACTTCACAACACAAAACTCAACAGAAAATCTCATAAGCTCCGTTAGTATAAGAAAATAAATCACCAATTTGGGACTGTTGTGAACTCATTCTTTATTTATATTGGTGTAATATCTACTGTATTCCAACTTTTCCATGGTTCATACCCCCGATACTACCCATAGATTCATCAAAATAAGCAAACAACACATAGAAAACAGAATCGGTCAAAAACAGAACAGTCTGCAAAGATCCGAATTGTTCTAATACTTCTGTAACTCCAAAAATTCTGAAATATTATTACAACAGAGGAAATTTGTACATAAATCTCTTATAAAAAATTCAGGGTTTTCCAACGCTCCAGTGAATTATTAAAATTCTGAGACTGGATGCAAAAGTTTCTGTTTTTCAGCATGATCAAATCAACTATCACCATAAGCCATCCCAAAGGTTTTACTTGGCACAAACACTAATTAAAACATAAAACCACATCTAACCAGAGGATAGATGAATTATTTAATGGAAAACAGCAAGGAAAAATATTGGGTTGTCTCCCAACAAACGCTTTTCTTTAAAGCCTTTTAGCTAGGCATTGATAATTTCAATGATGCTCACATAAAAGAGAAGAATTGAAGCACAAAAAGAGCATCATAAAACATGTGACAAACACATCTAAGTCTAACATACTTCCTATGCATAGGCATTTTATAAGCAAACAAATTATCAAGGCAAGCAAAAACTAGCATATGCAAGGAATAAGAAAGAGACGGTAGCAATCTCAACATGAAGAGAGGTAATTTAGTAACATGAAAATTTCTACAACCATATTTTCCTCTCTCATAATAATTACATGTAGGATCATAAGAAAATTTAACAATATAGCTATCACATAACATATTCTCTTCATGATCCACATGCATGCAAAGTTGACACTCTTCCAAAATAGTGGGATTATCATAAAATAAAGTCATGACCTCTCCAAACCCACTTTTATCAAAAAATTCATAAGATTGATCATTCTCCAAATATGTGGGATCTAGAGTTGACACTCTTCCAAACCCACTTTCAATATTATTGCAAACATTATTATCGATCTTATATTCATCATGGGGCTTAAATAAATTTTCAAGATCATAAGAAGAATCACCCCAATCATGATCATTGCAACAAGTAGTGGACATAGCAAAACTGGCATCCCCAAGCTTAGGGTTTTGCATATCATCAACACAATTGAAATTAATAGAATTTATAATAACATCATTGCAATCATGCTTTTCATTCAAGGAGCTATCATGAATCACTTTATAATTTTCTTCTTTCAACACTTCATCACAATTTTCAGATTCACGAATTTCAAGCAAAACCTCATAAAGATAATCTAGTGCACTCAACTCACTAGCAATAGGTTCATCATAATTGGATTTCTTAAAAAGATTAGCAAGTGGATGAGGATCCATAAACCTTTAGCAAGCGAAGATGCGAGCAAAAAGAAGCCACATGGTAACACAAGCAAACAAAAGATCGAACAGAAAGAAGGGCGGAGAAAAGGCAAAGAGAGGGGCGAAGAAAAGGCAAACTTTTCGAAAATCATTTTAGAAGTGGGGGAGAGGAAAATGAGAGGCAAATGGCGAATAATGTAATGCAAGAGATGAGAGTTTTATGATGGGTACTTGGTATGTCTTGACTTGGTGTAGATCTCCCCGGCAACGGCGCCAGAAATTCTTCCTCCTACTTCTTGAGCTTGCGTTGGTTTTTCCCTTGAAGAGGAAAGGGTGATGCAGCAAAGTAGAGTAAGTATTTCCCTCAGTTTTGAGAACCAAGGTATCAATCCAGTAGGAGACAACACGCAAGTCACCGAATACCTGCACAAACAAACACCAAACTTGCACCCAACGCGATAAAGGGGTTGTCAATCCCTTCGTGGTTACTCGCAAAAGTGAGATCTGATAGAGATAGATAAAAGGTAAAGTAAATATCTTTTGGTATTTTTGTTTTATAGATTGGAAAGTAAAAGATTGCAAAATAGTAGATCGGAAACTCGTAGATTGGAAAGTAGAAGATTGTATGATGGAAAATAGACCCGGGGCCCATAGGTTTCACTAGAGGCTTTTCTCAAGATAGAAAATAATACGGTGGGTGAACAAATTACTGCCGAGCAATTGATAGAAAAGCGCAAAGCTATGACGATATCTAAGGCAATGATCATGAATATAGGCATCATGTCCGTGTCAAGTAGACCGAAACGATTCTGCATCTACTACTATTACTCCACACATCGACCGACTCCTGCCTGCATCTAGAGTATTAAGTTCATGAAGAACAGAGTAACGCATTAAGAAAGATGACATGATGTAGAGGAATTAACTCAAGCAATATGATGAAAACCCCATCTTTTTATCCTCGATGGCAACAATACAATACGTGCCTTGCTGCCCCTACTGTCACTGGGAAAGGACACCGCAAGATTGAACCCAAAGCTAAGCACTTCTCCCATTGCAAGAAAAACCAATCTAGTTGGCCAAACCAAATCAATAATTCGAAGAGACTTGCAAAGATATCAAATCATGCATTAAAGAATTCAGAGAAGATTCAAATAATATTCATAGATAAGCTGATCATAAATCCACAATTCATGGGATCTCGGCAAACACACCACAAAAAGTATTACATCGAATAGATCTCCAAGAACATCGAGGAGAACGTGGTATTGAGAATCAAAGAGAGAGAAAAAGCCATCTAGCTTCTAGCTATGGACCCGTAGGTCTGAGGTAAACTACTCACGCTTCATCGGAAGGGCAATGGTGTTGATGTAGAAGCCCTCCATGATCGAATCCCCATCCGGCAGGACGCCGGAAAAGGCCCCTAGATGGGATCTCACAGGTACAGAAGGTTGCGGCGGTGGAAAAGTCTTTTCGTGGATGCCTCTGGTGGTTTGGGCATATAAGAGTATATAGGCGAAAGAATTAGGTCAGGAGATGCATGAGGGGCCCACAAGGGTGGGGGGCGCACCCTACCCCCCTAGGCACGCCCTCTGTCCTTGTGGCCGCCTCGTGGCTCCTCCGACTTCATCTCCAAGTCTCCTGGTTTCCTTTTGGTCCAAAAAAGATCATCGTGAAAGTTTTATTCCGTTTGGACTCCGTTTGGTATTCCTGTTCTGCGAAACTCAAAAACAGGGAAAAAAACAGGAACTGGCACTGGGCTCTAGGTTAATAGGTTAGTCCCAAAAATAATATAAAATAGCATATTAATGCATATAAAACATCCAAAACAGATAATATAATAGCATGGAACAATAAAAAATCATAGATACGTTGGAGACGTATCACAAAGCTGGTGAGGAAATAGCAACTGCAAAAAGATAAGGAGCCATGGAAGAACATGCTCTCTATAACTCCTCAGTAGCTTGTGACTTTGCAGTCTGAAATTCAACAGCTATCTGAAGAGTTTGAAAGACAGTCAAATCACTGGTGTGGTGTGCGTGACAGATTCATCATTGCAACCAACAAGGTTGTTGAAGACCACAACCAGCGTGAGGCAGTCAAGTTTGGCATAGTGCCACCATGAAGTTCTTCAGCTCCACCACCAACAGCTCAGGCCAGTGAGACTGCACCTTCATCTCTACAAGAGACTGCCAGGGCAACTGAAGAAGTTGCGCCTGAAGAAAATCAAAGGGCAACTAAAGAAGTTGTACCTGAAGAACCTGCCAGGGCGACTTCATCAGTCGTTCCTGAAGTGATTGGACAATCAAGTTCCTCAGCAGCAGTGCCACAAACTACTTCATCTTTGAAGATTATCACCCTTCCTTCTGCATTAGAAGTGAAGAAGAGAAAGGTTGCTAAGAAAGAAGTAAGAAATAGAAAAGCTTCAGCTCCTCCCACTGCTCCAGAAATAGTGAAGAAATTGAAGATGGCAACATTGTCTTCAATTGTCATTCCAATTGATGTTATTCCTATCTCATCAGCGCCCCCTGCTCCTGCCAATGATGATCGTCAGATTATTCCGTATGGGGTGGATTATGAAACCCCTCGGGTTGATGAACATCATGATGAAAACCACTCTGCTGCTACCACAAAGCAAGTAAATGAAGAAATAGAAGTTGAAGAAGATGCATCGCTTCACCAAGTCTTGTCACGAAAGCCCACATGCTTCATTAACTGAAGAACATGCTGCTACTTCATCTAGAAGTAGTGAACCAACTGAAGAGGACCACTACAAAAAAAGACACATCTGTGACATTATGGCCTGAACGAAAAAAATCTCGCATGGTTATGACACTTATATGACGATAATTGTGACAAAAACATGTATCATCATAGATGTGGTGGGCTCCTACTTCTATGTAAAAAATCATGACATAAAATGGGCTTTTTGTCCTGGGTGGGCCAGGGACGCACCTGCATGACATTCTTTGGGCCGTCCGTGACATAAAAAATTGTGGTAGAAGTGCGGGCGAGGAAATTTTCACAGAGTTCCCGGTTACGATGGGTGGTCGGGGCCGAGTGATGCAGTGTGGTTTGCGCGTTTCTCTCTCGTACGCCCGCGTGGTGCAAGCCGTGTCGCTATAACTGAACCCGAGTGAGAGGCCTTTGCTTACTAAACCCGAGCGATCGCACCGCTACGTACTGAAGCCAATCGATCGATCCCTTCGCTGCTAACTGAACCCGACCGGCACCTTCACTGCTAACTGAACCAGATCGATCGCTGCTGCTGCTTACTGAAGCCGATCGAACCCCCGTGCGAGACATAGCTAGCCGGTTGGGTTACCTCTGGATGAACAGTGACTGTTGCTGCCATGCGCGCGATACAAAGAATGAGTCGAGACATGGTGAGTCTAGCCGGTTGGTTGGATGTGGATGAACAGTTCTCGGTGGGGGTTGGATGAACAGGCCCCCGCCCGTGTGTAGGCGGTTGCCACTGGATGAACATGACCCCGTGGTAGTACGCGGTTGCCGCTAGATGAACAGGACCCCGAGGAGGCCGCCGCACACACCAGCCGGTTGGGGGTGGATGAACAGGACCCCGTGGAGGCTGGTTGAACAGTAGCCGGAGGAGGCTGGATGAACAGTAGTCGGTGGAGGCTAGATGAATAGTGGCATGTGGATGACCACTGGCTAGTGGAGGCTGGAGGAAGTATACGGGGGATGAAAAGTAGCCCGTGGAGGCTGGAGGTAGTCGATGGTGGATGAACAGTAGCCGGTGGAGTCCCGTTTTGCGGTACGCCACACCCGTGGTAGTACGCGGTTGCCGCTCGATGAACAAGACCCTGTTTCGACTGTAGGCGCTCAAACATAAGTCAGTTTCCTCCGTTTTGTGGTACGCCAGACTCCTCCCGATCAATAGGACCCCGTTTCGACCGTAGGAGCTCGAACAGAAGTCTGTTTCCTCCGTTTTGTGGTACGCCAGACCCCTCCCGATGAACAGGATCCTGTTTCGACCATAGTCAGTCGAACAGAAGGTCGTTTCCTCCGTTCTGCGGTATGCCTATCCCCGTTTCGGCTGTTTCATCCAAGTCGGTTGGCTCCCATTGAATAGGACGCATTCCAACCCAGTCAGTTGCCTCCCGATGAACACAATGTAGTTTCCTCTATTCCGACCCAGCTGGTTGGCTCTGGATGAATAGGACGCCGTTGCTGCCATCCTTATGCACGAGTACGTGTTCGAGACCCCGCCCGTATGTATGTACGTGGCCGTATTTTTTGCCCTGTGGCTGTATGTACGTGTACACGATTTAGACGGGACTGCCTGAACTACTACGTCGGGGGCTCTACTATGACACGTGCCGCTACTTACTCGGCCAAGGTTCATTGTTACATAGAGAACGATTGTGCAGTATGTACGTACACGTTTGCGACCAGACAGATAACCGTGCGTACGCTTCGACCTGGTAAGTCCCAACTGTCAGGGGGATAAGGACACACATCCTTGCGCGCGAACATATAGCTGGTGGGTCCCAGCTATCATGGGGCGGAATCATTTTTTTTCGCATAATAAGGAGGCACTTCTTTGCGTCCGAAGATGTAGCTGGCAAGTCCCAGCTGTAAGGGGGAGGAAAAAACATTTCTGCTTAATATGGAGGGACTTTCCTTGCGTGCGACTACATTGACGTGCGACCATGGACCTCGTGGGGCCCAGCTATCAGCCTCTCCATGTACAGTCCTCTTCCGATGACTCTCGTTTGCTGACCATGCCGCGCCGAGCGCAGTAAGGCAATGAACGATGTCAAGGCCCCGGACGGGAATGACCCAGAGATGGGGAAGATGCGGCAGTGGAGTCGCAGCCGGAGAGGAGTATGACGTACGAGGGTTGACTGGTTCAGTGCAGTATGAGGCTGCAGTCGGTAGAGAATAATAGGAGGGGTGGAGGGATGGCCTGGCCGGCGGTGGAGTAATGCTTCGCAGCGAGGCGTGTGAAGCAGCGCCGCGGGCGGCCGGAGGAGGGAGCAGGAGGTCCCGCCAGTGCTGGAGGAAGAAGACAAGAGATTGAAGATGCATGCTGGTGGCCGTTGGATGTACATCCAACGACTAAAGATGTCAGAATCATTTTGTTGACTAATTTGACAACATCTTCCGTAGGCGACCTAATGGCCCACATGTCAGGCTCCTTGCGTGCGAAGATCTAGTTGGTGGTTCCTAGCTGTCAGGGGGAGGAATAATTTTTTTGCCCATAATAACAGGGCACTTCCTTGCATGCGAAAATGTAGCTGCTGGGTCCTAGCTGTCTGGGAGAGGAAACATTTTTTCTGCGTAATAAGGACACACTTCCTTGTGTGCGAAGATGTAGCTAGTGGGTCCAAGCTGTCAGGGGGAGGAATAATATTTTTCCCGCATAATAAGGAGCCAGCTCCCCGATGACAGTCTTCGTTGTAAAAAAATTCATTTATTGACTAGGTTGACAAACCCGTGGGCCCCAACATCAGTATACAATTAGGAGGAAGCTTTTTTTCAATGAGGCACTTGCTTGCGTACGGCCATGGACCCGGTGGGTCCTGCCTGTTAGCCTCTCGACATACAGTCCTCTCTAGATTCCTCTCGTTTGTTGAGCATGTTGACAACGGCAGACGGTGGCACCGTAGCGAATGCACAAACCGGAGGACGGCGTCGTGGACACGGACGGGAATGAACCGGAGCCGGCAAAGACGCCTTAGAGTAGTGAAAAAGCGCACGCCTTCATTCTTTCGAACATACCGCAGTAGCCCGGTGCTTACAGCCCTCTCACCCAAAAGCTGTGTTGTCCGGGTTTGATTCCAAGTGGTGTAGTTGAAAAATATCTATTTTTACCTCAACTATTACTGACATGTGGGTCCTGCCATGTCATCTACACACACCACCTCCACCGCTTGCCAAAATTCGTCCCAAGTTTACCCAGTTTTTCACACACTCAACATTGTCTCGGCATTTTGGAAATAGCATATCTTTTTGACTGTGCATCATATGAAGATGTGCTATACAGGCATGCAGACTGGTTAAGTGCCATATGAATATACGTGTCTACCAACTTGTCTAGAATCTTTAGACTCCATGGCATACAGTTCTCTACAAGCATATGAGCCGATAACCAAAAAGTGCAAGTTGGGACCAAAGACTGGACTGCGTTTTTTAGGGCTATGCCCCAAGCAATATTGTTGGTGTTCACTCTGGAACTTCTTGCCAACATCGATGCTTGTCTGAGTGAACTTGGGAGTACATAGCAGCAGCATAAGTATATGTCCATCTGATCTTTTTGTGCAGTTCTACTGAAATCAGCAAATGTAACGATTTTCCTGTGAGTTTATGCTCACAAGTTACTCCTTTATGAAATCGGCCAATAGTACCACGATACAAAATTACCATTAGATATGACAAGCACAATAATCAGGATGAAGACCGGTACCAACCTGTGTGAGGAAGAATATCAATTAGTGCTTCCTTTGACTGGAAGCCGAGATAAGCGACTGACTGGAAAGGAAGGAAGCAGTCGAGGCAATGAACCACCCAAAGTTTTTGTGGAGTTCAACTAAAATCGAGCATCCCTGTTGGCACGTATATTAAGAAAGTGAGATTACTGTAATAGTGGTAGTTGATGAAGCATACACTAACAAATAGAAGCATCCTCATTATCTTAATGGGTAAAGTTAGCAACATAGTAGCCTTGCTTAAAGAGAGGTATTATTTATTTTACCAGTGCTAATTAGCTCAACACTCAAAGCATTGCCATGTATCATAGCTTGCAAAGATAAAGGACTTTCTCATGACAGTAGCAAAACAGTAGCACGATACAAATAGAGATGACAACACTCTAATCTGGATGAAGGCCTTCGGCTGATACCAACCTGAGCAAGGAAGCTTATTCAAGTAGTCCCAGAAGAGAAGATAAAGCACTGACTGGAATCATTCAATAGTATATATTTTTGTGCACTTACAATGTACGGTTGACATCACTCTTGTTTACGAGTGGTGAGATTATATCAAGAGATTGTCAAGAACTTCCAGCATAAAGCACTGACTGGGATATAGTTCATTGTATCCTCTTGTGCAGTTCCACTAAAATGTACAATTGACACAACATGATCCCTATTTGCACAAGTAGGAACAAGGTGAAACCTTGATTAGCTTAGTGAGGAAAGATAGAAAGACAATACTCCCTCCGTTCACATTTATAAGATGTTTTAGACAGCTGACATTGAACTATTTTGGGTGTTGTCTGAATTGTCTACAACATCTTATAAAAGTGAACAGAGGGAGAAGCATATTACTTTAACAATAACATCAAATCATGATGACAATACAGTAGCAAAACATTGGGTTATTGAACCAGTGGCAATAAATTAACATGCAAAATAATAGCATTACTATCTCATGACACTGCCAACATCCCCTCCCAGCTCGACCATATGGTCCACCTGCACAGACACACACACACACACACACGTACATGATTCAGCATGGAGTGCTACTAAAGATTTGTTTAATTCCGACAGGACAGTTAGGCAGTGATTAATTAGTGTTTCTTAAGTACTCCTAATTGATTAACGAACTTGCAGGAGAAGCAGCAAATGTGGAAGGGTTCCTGGAGGATCGTCTCACATGTGCGGCAGACGTTGCCGAAGCCCTTGAATGGCCTCGGCTTTAGGAAGATCACCTTGGCACTGTTGATCGTGTAGAGCTGGGTCACACATGCATCCAGAATCCAGTTAATTAGTATGATGTGTCGTCAAGCCAAGTACTACTCTGCTACGTACTACAAGTGCATTTCTTCAACTTAATTAATACTAGTAGTAACACAACAATACAATACCACTAGCAAGATGTCAGGAAAAAATAGGACGGTACCAGCGTGTGATCGTTCTTCATTTCCTTCTTCTTCTTCTTCTTCTTCTTCTTGCTTTGTTTCTCTTTCTCCTCACAAATTGGTGAAACCAAGTACATGATTGGCCTTCAATGTCAAATTTGGTTTTGTTAGTGAGGGAGTACAAGTCTACTAGTAAATAATAGAATTATCTTCTCATGGCAGTTGCAGAATAGAGGCGAATGATATGTCCATTTTGCATCATGTTTTCCTACTGCTATTTATGATGTTTTTATGCATAATAATGCTTTTTGGAGTAATTCTAATGCCTTTTCTCTCATAATATGCAAGGTTCACACAAAGAGGGAGAATTCCGGCAGCTGGAAATCTGGACCTGAAAAAGCTACGTCAGGCTACCTATTCTGCACAACTCCAAATGAGCTGAAACTTCACGAGGAATTTTTATGGAATAAATAAGAATTATTGGAGCAAATAACTATCGGAGGGGACCCACCAGGTGGGCACAACCCACCTGGGCGCGCCAGGGAGCCCAGGCGCGCCCTGGTGGGTTTGCCCTCCTCAGCCCACCTCCGGTGCCCCTCTTCTGGTATATAAGTCATTTTGACCTAGAAAAAATAAGGAAAGGACTTTCGGGACGAAGCACCGCCGTCTCGAGGCGGAACTTGGGTAGGAGCACTTTTGCCCTCCGGCGGAGCGATTCCACCGGGGGAACTTCCCTCCCGGAGGGGGAAATCATCGTCATCATCATCACAAACAACTCTCCCATCTTGGGGAGGGCAATCTCCATCAACATCTTCAACAGCACCATCTCCTCTCAAACCCTAGTTCATCTCTTGTGTTCAATCTTTGTACAGGAACTATAGATTGGTACTTGTGGGTGACTAGTAGTGTTGATTACATCTTGTAGTTGATTACTATATGGTTTATTTGGTGGAAGACTATATGTTCAGATCCATTATGCTATTTAATAACTCTCTGATCTTGAGCATGATTATCATTAGTGAGTAGTTACTTTTATTTTTGAGGTCACGGGAGAAATCTTGTTGCAAGTAATCATGTGAACTTGATATGTGTCCGATATTTTGATGATATGTATGTTGTGATTCCCTTAGTGGTGTCATGTGAACGTCGACTACATGACACTTCACTATATTTGGGCCTAAGGGAATGCATTGTGGAGTAGTTATTAGATGATGGGTTGCGAGAGTGACAGAAGCTTAAACCCTAGTTTATGCGCTATTTCGTAAGGGACTGATTTGGATCCAAAAGTGTGACACCCTGATTTTGGCAACTTTTTCTTTTCAAACTTTTCCTGGCTTTATTTGGAATTTGAATGGATTTTGAATCTTTCACTTGGTCTTGGACATTCTTGAAACTTCTTCCAAGTGATCCAAAGTCTCATCACCTTGCCCAAAACTCTGCCAAGAACCTCAAGTACCCAAATCCCAATTTAAATCATTTTCAACAACCCTTTTCTTTTATTTGAGAATTTAGGGCATTACTATGGGTTGTGAAGCAACCTATAGATGGGATGCTCAGAAAATTCCCAAATAATTCCCAAAAATACTTTGGACTATATGTTGCTCCAATATCCAAAATATTCCATGGTCTAGTTCAAATATTTTGCAAAACAAATTAGTTTAGTCCCTGGTCAGTCTGGACCTTTGTGAAGGAAGTACATGTTAGGTTTATCCAAATGATCTCAAATTTTTGTGGCATGAGGACACCTACAAATGACTCCCCTACACCAAATTTCAGCTCCAGGAGATCACCCATGTGAGTAGTACTTCAACTTTCAGATTCTGGACCAAATTTGCAGGTTACACATGAACTACCCTCATCCCTTATCCAAACCACTTCAAACTTGGCCAGTTTGTAGTTCTTCCAACGAGGATCACTCTAGACACCAGCTTTGGCTCAATCTCCACCACATCTACTCTCCAGAACCTCCCCAAGTCTGCTGTCATTAACTGTTGGTAACTCTACCTCTTAATTCTGCTTGAACCAAGCCAACCTAAGGGCACAGGTGAAGTGAGGGATCGATGGTCGACACGCCAGACAAGAAATGCCAGGCTTGCGTGGCCTCTTGGTGGCCAGCACCATGGTGAGCACGGCTGCGGCATGCTTGTCGCCGCGCTTTGCGCCGCGCCCGTGTCTGTTGCGTCGCGTCCGTCTACCCCTCGCCTCAGCTTCGTGTCCGAACGTGCCGACATCGCCCCTAGTTGACACGCAGTCCCTCCAGAACCCTCGAGCCCGCCGGAGAAGCCCTCGCCGGCCGCCACGCCATCACCGCACTGTGACACCCGTGCTGTCACAGTGAGCCGCGCCGTCGTCTTCCTCCCCGAGCCATCCTCTCGCGCATTGAATGGGCCTTCTATCTCCCATCTTCTCACCCGCAAGCAGCCCCGCCAGCGCGGCGTACGTCACCGGCGCCATGGCCCGCATCGAGCTGCTTCGGGAGAGCTCGGCGATCGGCCTCGCCCGGCTATAAATAGCCCCGCCCCGCCTCGCTCAGCTCTCCACCCCTCCCCTCTTTCCTCAAATTGGTAGCTAGCAGCGAAGAACCGAGGCAGAGAGGCCTCTGGCCTCGAACTCCGCCGGAGTTCTGCCGCCGATCCCCTCCTGTCGCCCGCCCTGTTCAAGCCACCCTAGCTCCGCCCGAGCCCTCAGTCGTGATCAGTAGAACCCACTGGTGCTTCCAGACCCCTCCCCGAGTCAAACCGCTGCCGGAATCCTTGACTCCGACGACCACCGTAGCTGCTGCCTGCTGGAGAAGAAGGGCGCGTCCCCGTTCGGCCGTCTCCGGGAGAGCTACGGGTACAGGGAGGACCGCAGTTGAGTGCCCGATCGATTACCGTCCATTCCCAGCTCCGCCGCCATCCCCATCGCCGGTGAGAGCCGCCGGAGCACCGCCTCTCTCTGTTCTCTCTCTCCCCTCTATTTTAAATTGGGACAGGCCCACTGTCAGCCACTGACCAAATCGGTAAGTGGTGGCGCGCGGGCAAAATACATCTTCGACGTGGCCCCTTCTCTGTTTTTCTTATTTGATTTTATTTAAACAGTTTGACCAGCAGGTTTGACTGCTTATAACTTTTTACAAAAAAGTCCAAATGACCTGATTCTTTTTGCATTGTGTTCATACTGAAGTCCTTTATTTTTCCACCAAGTTTGGTATTTTTCCAATACTCACAGGATTGTTGGTGAATAAAAAGGCTTTATGTGACATTTTCTTTTGCCTTTTAAAAATATTTTCAGAGGGAGATTCTTGTGGATTTGAAGACCAGGAGTTTCTGAACAACTCAACTGATCAAGGCAAGCCAGGACATCCAAATTATGAAGCATTTCATAGCATTGCATAATTCATATTCATTTCTTGCATTTAAATTATCATTGATAATTCAAAGTAAATTATTTGAATGCCTTATGTTGATAACTCAAATGGATATGATGATTAACCTTGCTTGCTAAGTGAAACTTAGTTGGTTGATCAAGAGTCACCTGTCCGGGCTTACCCGTGCAGCCACATTTGCCGGTATGGGACGGCCTTGACTTGGTCTGGCTCAGTGCTCTTTCACCGGTACCTCCAAAGAGGGAGGGTTATGCGTGCGTGCTGCCCTGATCAGGTAGACGGCGATAACCCTGTGAGCCCAGTTGAGTTGTTTGCCGGCGTCCCCGTTTGGGACAGTTTAGTTAGGCCACGACGGTGGCAGGTGTCATGAGGTGACACGGGGCCACCCAAGGCTTGACTCCGGGGGAGTGTGATTGCCGGTGGTACGATGGAAGAGTCACGGGTCAGGCAGGTTTCGTTGGAGCAATGCTGGTCCACCCGAATGGGATCACGAGGTCAGTGCTCCATAGTGTGGGCAAAGTGCGTAACCTCTGTAGAGTGTAAAATCTATTCGAATAGCCGCGTCCATGGAATTGGACAGCCCGTCCAGACCTCTCTAGGTGATCAACCGTAATCACCGTAGTAATGATGGAAGAACTTGTCCTATGAGCGGAAGTACTCGTTGGTATCGGGTATTCCGAGGGTTGAGAGACAACCCAGATATGAGTAAGTTGATTGCAGTAAGTGAACCACTTAAGATTTAACATGTTGATTGCCATGCTATTATTTGCTGCATATTTGGTTGTCATGTGCTTGCGAGTACATTCAAAGTACTCACCTGGCGTATCATGACAGATGCAGGAGAAGACTGAGACGGGGTCTCGCAGGTTCATGCGGTGCTATCTAGGATGTGTCCTCAGCAGTGTCCCTGTGGATGGAGTTTCTGTCGTATTCCGCTACGCATTAGTACTTCGCAGTAGTATTCCGTAGTAATGCCAAGGCCCTGATATGTTAGATAAATAATGTAGATACTGTCATAGCACTAGATGTGCCTTTGGCCTCGATGATTATGTAATATATGAGCTGTACTCGACTATCATCAATAAAAGTTCAGCTATGTTCTGTCCCAAGTTGTTGTGTGTTTCCAGAAGTCATGATCTCTGGGTTGGAAACACTGGTAAACCGGTTCTCTGAGCAGGGGTGCCACAATGTTTGGTATCAGAGCCGTGCTGACTTTAGGATATCCTAGGTAACTCGCTAGGACTGCGATTAGCATAGGACTTTGAGTGTTCGTTCTGCTTGTTGCATTTGATTGTTGCATGCCATGCCTCATGCATTATAATTCATTATGTTACTAACCCTTGGCATTGTGAGTGTAGATGGCACCAGTTCCATATCATTTCCATCATGAGCCAGAACCCCACACTTTTTCAGCTCTGCTTCATAGCGTCTGGCTTTGGCTGTATCCCAACGGTGACGACTCAGTGTACCAGGTGTTTCGGGAGCAGTTGGGCGAGTCAGTATATGAGTACCATGCGGTGGCTTACATGACCGCTACTTCGGATATTGGAAGCTCTTCTCGCTCTTCCAACGGAGGAGTGGCTTCTACTCCGGAGCTGGCGATCCAGTTTGCTACCATGGAGGCTATTACTGATTTGCGCTTCCACGAGGTTGAGATGCAGACCCATCCAGGTTTCTTCCACTATCCCACTCTGTCGCCCACGACAGGGCGAGTCCTTTTCTCACCTGTTGACCCGGCGTGTGATCATGCGGCTGGTGTTTTGTCTCGCTACCTGAACGCCAGTTATCGTATGATCATTTCCTTGGCTGAGGAGTTGTGCCGTGTTCAGGGGGCACTTGCAGCAGTGACTCTAGCACCTCCTCCTCCTGTAGTTCCACCCAGTTATCCACCACCAGCTCCACCCCCGCGTGTGCTTGATACCCCTTCTGGTTTTTCTGGACCATCAGGCTTATCGTCTGTAGTCGACTCGAGACCTCAGCTGAGTGGGCCTCACTCTGAGCCACTCCTGCTCCGCCAATGCTGAGGCGACGTGCTCTTTCTCCCGCGGAAGGAGAGCCGTCTCAGCAGCGACGTCGTGTATCCTTTAACCCGGTGACTCACATCATCAGTTCTGATTCTGACTCAGGATCTGACAACGAGGACTCTTTAGATGGGCAGTGTTCGTGTCACTGACGCTACTAGACTGGAGTTTGAGTAGTAATGCATGCATCTTTGCATATGCTGACTGTCGTATGAACAGTCTAGTCATGTTATTCCCCTACTAGCTTGCCATGTATGATGTTGGGTTATCTTGTATAATTATCTTGTTTTCTTTATTCGCCTTTTACATGAATTCCCTTTGGTGTCATATTACCGTATTCCTCCTTATGGATGTTGCTCATCGATTCGGTATTTGCCATGGGAACAAAAATTAGGATGAAGAGAGGAAGTAGTAGTCAAGGCGGCGATGGAAACCCCGTCCGTCGATCTGCCAGACAAGCAGGGCAATCGCCCGAAGACTTACCACCACCACCACCTCAAGCACGAACCACAGATCTGATAATGAGAATGTTTGAGGAAAAGAGAAACCAAGACCTCATGGAATTTCTCAAGAGTATGCAGACAATAGTAGGTCAGAATAATGGCAATGGGGTGCATTCCAAACTGTCTGACTTCCAGCGCACAAAACCACCCAACTTTGGTCAGGCCATGGATCCCATTGAGGCTGATGACTGGTTAAGGACCATGGAGAAGAAATTGGACATCGCTCGTTGTGAAGAAGCAGATAAGGTCCCATTTGCCACTCATTATCTCGAAGGCCCGGCAGCCATATGGTGGGATAACACCAAGTTAATGTGGCCTGCTGAAGAGATTTCCTGGGAGAAATTCAAAGAACAGTTCCGCAAGTATCATATTCCCACGGGCATCATGAAAGTAAAGCAGCAAGAATTCCTGGCCCTCACACAAGGAAACATGTCTGTGGGAGAATACTTAAACAAGTTCAACAATTTGGCCCGGTACTCTCCTTATGATGTGGCTACCGAAGAAAGGAAAATACACCGGTTCCTCGGAGGACTTATTCACGCCCTCCGATGTCAGCTATGTATATTGGATTTCCCCGATTTCCAGACCTTGGTGGATAAGGCCTTCATCGCCGAACGAGAACACAAGTGTGGGAATGATGATCGTAAGAGGAAGTTCGAGCCCAAGAAGGACAACAGGGAGCCATATGCGCAAAAGCTGCGCAGCTGGCAGCCAGGGTCATCTGAGAACAAACCAGTGTGGAACAATGGTGGCAACAACAGCAAGCCAGGTAACCAGAACAAGACCTTCGGCAAGCAGCCAGTCATAGAGGACTACCGCCGCAACAACACCTGTTTCACTTGTGGCCAGAGTGGACACTACGCCAAGTAGTGCCCTACCAATAACGGAAAGCAATCAGCTGACCACAAGCCACAAGTCAATCACCTTGGACGTCGTCCCAACCATAACTTCAGCCACGGATGCGTCCACCACATCTCTGCCGAAGAAGTCTGCGAAGCTCCAGACATTGTCCTTGGTATGTTTTCTATCAATAACATACCTGCCATAATTTTATTTGATTCTGGGGCTTCCCATTCGTTTATTTCGCGAAGTTTTGCCACCTTGCACAAATTTTCTCCTTCACTTTTGGACAAAATCATGATGGTACAATCCCCTGGCTCTATGCTCAGAACAAATATAATATACAAGGGGCTGGAAATTTCAATTCATGGAGTCAAATTCCCGGCCACCCTTGTTGCTATTGACTCCCCAGGACTGGATATAATACTGGGAATGGACTGGTTGGCACCACACCAAGTGTGTATCAACTGCGCCACCAGAACGGTGACATTGGTGAACCCCGCCGGACACACCGTCTAGTTTCTGGCCAGCAAAATGATAACAAGAAAGGGCACGGCATACCAGACCAAAGTTACGGATATGAATCTAATTCTGGTAGTGGGTGAGTTTCCGGATGTGTTTCCTGAAGAATTACCAGGAATGCCGCCCGACCGAGAATTGGAATTTGCGATCAAAGTAATTCCTGGTACAGCTCCAATATACAAGAAATATTATCGTATGCCAGGCCCAGAGCTGGCAGAGCTAAAGAAGCAGTTAGACGAATTGCTACAAAAAGGATATATTCGTCCAAGCATCTCGCCATGGGGGTCACCAGTATTATTTGTCAAGAAGAAGGATGGAAGTCTACGAATGTGCGTAGACT
Organism: Thinopyrum elongatum; assembly: GCA_011799875.1. Lineage (NCBI taxonomy): Eukaryota > Viridiplantae > Streptophyta > Magnoliopsida > Poales > Poaceae > Thinopyrum > Thinopyrum elongatum. Next base: position 360,022,613 of record CM022297.1, on the reverse strand, counting down.
ACCGCCAGCTTAACGACGTCACTATCAAGAACAAGTACCCACTCCCTCGAATTGATGACTTATTCGATCAGTTGAATGGAGCGCGGGTATTCTCTAAGGTTGACCTCAGAACGGGATATCATCAACTGAAAATCCGAAAGGAGGATATCCCCAAGACAGCGTTCACCACTCGTTATGGACTATATGAATTTACAGTTATGGCGTTTGGATTGACCAACGCTCCAGCCTACTTCATGAGTATGATGAACAAAGTCTTCATGGACTTTCTGGACAAGTTTGTAGTGGTCTTCATTGATGACATCCTGATATACTCTAAGGATGAAGAGGAGCATAAACAACATCTCAGAGCTGTTTTGGAAAGGTTGAGAACCCATCACTTATATGCCAAGTTCAGTAAGTGTGAATTTTAGCTGAAAGAGGTGGGATTCCTTGGACATATTCTGTCAAAAAATAGGATAGCTGTTGATCCCAGTAAGGTTACTGCGGTCTTAAACTGGAAGACACCAGCTACGGTGACTGAAGTCCGTAGTTTCCTGGGCTTGGCAGGCTACTACCGTCGCTTCATTGAGGGCTTTTCTAAGATAGCCAAGCCACTGACGGAATTGTTGAAAAAGAACCAAAGGTTTATCTGGACAGACGAGTGCGACAGCAGTTTCCAGGAATTAAAGACGAGGCTAACCGCAGCCCCTGTCTTACTCCTTCCAGACATTCACAAGAGTTTTGACATATACTGCGATGCATCCAGGCGTGGGATCGGATGCGTGCTGATGCAAGAAGGGAAGGTTGTAGCTTATGCATCACGACAGCTATGACCTCATGAGGAAAACTATCCCACACATGATTTGGAGCTAGCTGCTGTGGTTCATGCCCTGAAGATCTGGAGGCATTACCTTATCAGACAACGATGTGAGATATACACAGACCACAAGAGTCTCAAGTATATTTTCAATCAACCCGACCTGAACCTCAGGCAGCGAAGATGGCTTGAGCTAGTCAAGGACTATTATGTTGGAATAAACTATCATCTAGGGAAAGCGAATGTGGTCGCTGATGCCCTGAGCAGGAAACAAGCTGCAGTGAATGTACTATTTGAGGGCATGCATCCGAGCTTACAAGAAGAATTTGTCAAGCTCAATATGGTGCTATGCGGCCCTATGACCCCAGATATGTTGGAAATTACTCCAACCCTCATGGAGGAAATCAAGGAAGCACATAAGTCAGATGAAGAAATTCGGAAGATCAACGAGTTAATTCAACAAGGGAAGGCCAAGTCCTTTAGTGTAGACGAACAAGGTACCGTGTGGTTCAAGAAACGAATTTGTGTGCCGAATCAGAACAACTTGAGGCAACAAATACTCAAGGAAGCACATGAGTCCGCATATTCGATCCACCCGGGAGGTACCAAGATGTATCAGGACTTGAGAGAAACCTTTTGGTGGTCTGGAATGCGAAAAGATATAGCATACTATGTCGCCTGCTGTGACATTTGCAACAAGGTCAAAGCAGAGCATCAGAAACCCGCTGGGCTACTGCAACCTTTACCAGTGCCCCAGTGGAAGTGGGATGACATATGTATGGATTTTATTGTGGTACTGCCCAAGTCCACGAGAGGCAATGATGCTATTTGGGTCATTGTAGACATACTCACGAAAGTGGCTCATTTTATCCCAGTAAAGACTACTTTCAACGCAAATCAGCTGGCACAACTCTACATGTCTTGGATAGTCAGTCTGCATGGAGTACCCAAGTCTATCACTTCAGATAGGGGTTCCCTATTTACCTCAGCATTCTGGCTATGGCTACATCAAGCCCTGGGAACCATGCTGAAACACAGCACAGCATACCATCCGCAGACAGATGGACAGACCGAGCGAGTGAACCAAATATTAGAGGATATGCTTCGGTCATGTGCTCTCTCCCATGGACCCAAATGGGAGGATAGTATACCATACGAGGAATTCTCCTACAACAACAGCTATCAGGCAAGTCTCAAGATGTCGCCTTTTGAGGCATTGTACGGACGGAAGTGCTGCACACCGCTGAACTGGTCCCAAACAGGAGATAGTCGCATCTTTGGTACGGACTTGATGCTCGAGGCTGAAAGGCAAGTCAAGGATATTCAAGAGCGGCTGCAAGCAGCCAAATCTCGACAAAAGAGTTATTACGACCCAAAACATCGGGAAGTAACTTTCGAACCCGGAGACTATGCTTATCTACGGTTAACTCCTATGAAGGGAGTAAAGAGGTTTGGCACCCGAGGAAAACTAGCCCCAAGATACATCGGTCCCTTTCTAGTGATTGCCAGGAAGGGCAGAGTCGCATATCAGTTGGAATTACCACCAGTACTGTCTGACGTTCATGATGTCTTTCACATCTCACAATTGAGGAAATGCATTGCACCCCCAGCCAAGCAAGCGGATATGAGTGAATTAGAATTGGCAAAGGATTTTTCTTATGAGGAAAAACCTGTCAGGATCCTGCATGAGATGGAAAGAACCACAAGGAGTAAAGTGATAAGATTTTACAAGGTGATGTGGGAGCACCACACTGAGGAAGAGGCTTACTTGGGAAAGAGAAGATTTTCTGAGATCCGCTTACCCATATTTGTTCCCTGAGCAACCGAATCTCGAGGACGAGATTCACCCTAAGGGGGGTAGGTTTGTGACACCCTGATTTTGGCAACTTTTTCTTTTCAACTTTTCCTGGCTTTATTTGGAATTTGAATGGATTTTGAATCTTTCACTTGGTCTTGGACATTCTTGAAACTTCTTCCAAGTGATCCAAAGTCTCATCACCTTGCCCAAAACTCTGCCAGGAACCTCAAGTACCCAAATCCCAATTTAAATCATTTTCAATAACCCTTTTCTTTTATTTGAGAATTTAGGGCATTACTATGGGTTGTGAAACAACCTATAGTTGGGATGCTCAGAAAATTCCCAAATAATTCCCAAAAATACTTTGGACTATATCTTGCTCCAATATCCAAAATATTCCATGGTCTAGTTCAAATATTTTGCAAAACAAATCAGTTTAGTCCCTGGTCAGTCTGGACCTTTGTGAAGGAAGTACATGTTAGGTTTATCCAAATGCTCTCAAATTTTTGTGGCATGAGGACACCTACAAATGACTCCCCTACACCAAGTTTCAGCTCCAGGAGATCACCCATGTGAGCAGTACTTCAACTTTCAGATTCTTGACCAAATTTGCAGGTTACACATGAACTACCCTCATTCCTTATCCAAACCACTTCAAACTTGGCCAGTTTGTAGTTCTTCCAACGAGGATCACTCCAGACACCAGCTTTGGCTCAATCTCCACCTCATCTACTCTCCAGAACCTCCCCAAGTCTGCTGTCAGTAACTGTTGGTGACTCTACCTCTCAATTCTGCTTGAACCAAGCCAACCTAAGGGCACAGGTGAAGTGAGGGATCGATGGTTGACACGCCGGACAAGAAATGCCAGGCTTGTGTGGCCTCTTGGTGGCCAGCACCGTGGTGAGCACGGCTGCGGCATGCTTGTCGCCGCGCTCTGCGCCGCGCCTGTGTCTGTTGCGTCGCGTCCGTCTGCCCCTCGCCTCAGCTTCGTGTCCGAACGTGCCGACATCACCCCTAGTTGACACGCAGTCCCTCCAGAACCCTCGAGCCCGCCGGAGAAGCCCTCGCCGGCCGGCACGCCATCGCCGCACTGTGACACCCGTGCTGTCACAGTGAGCCGCGCCGTCGTCTTCCTCCCCGAGCCGTCCTCTCCCGCATTGAATGCGCCTGCTATCTCCCGTCTTCTCACCCGCAAGCAGCCATGCCAGCGCGGCGTACGTCGCCGGCGCCATGGCCCGCATCGAGCCACTTCGGGAGAGCTCGACGATCGGCCTCGCCCGGCTATAAATAGCCCCGCCCCGCCCCGCCTCGCTCAGCTCTCCACCCCTCCCCTCTTTCCTCAAATTGGTAGCTAGCAGCGAAGAACCGAGGCAGAGAGGCCTCTGGCCCCGAACTCCGCCGGAGTTCCGCCGCCGATCCCCTCCTGTCGCCCGCCCTCTTCAAGCCACCCCAGCTTCGGCCGAGCCCTCAGTCGTGATCAGTAGAACCCACTGGTGCTTCCAGACCCCTCCCCGAGTCGAACCGCTGCAGGGATCCTCGACTCCGACAACCACCGTAGCTGCTGCCCGCCGGAGAAGATGGGCGCGTCGCCGTCCGGCCATCTCCGGGAGAGCTACGGGTACAGGGAGGACCGCCGTTGAGTGCCCGATCGATTCCCATCCATTCCCAGCTCCACCGCCGTCCCCATCGCCGGTGAGAGCCGATGGAGCTCCGCCTCTCTCTGTTCTCTCTCTCCCCTCTATTTTAAATCGGGCCAGGCCCACTGTCAGCCACTGACCGAATCGGTAAGTGGTGGCGCGCGGGCAAAATACGTCTTCGACGTGGCCCCTTCTCTGTTTTACTTATTTGATTTTATTTAAATAGTTTGACCAGCAGGCTTGACTGCTTATAACTTTTTACAGAAAAGTCCAAATGACCTGATTCTTTTTGCATTGTGTTCATACTGAAGTCCTTTATTTTTCCACCAAGTTTGGTATTTTTCCAATACTCACAGGATTTTTGGTGAATAGAAAGGCTTTATGTGACATTTTCTTTTACCTTTTAAAAATATTTTCAGAGGGAGATTCTGTTGGATTTGAAGACCAGGAGTTTCTGAACAACCCAACAGATCAAGGCAAGCCAGGACATCCATATTATGAATCATTTCATAGCATTGTATAATTCATATTCATTTCTTGCATTTAAATTATCATTGATAATTCAAAGTAAATTATTTGAATTCCTTATGTTGATAACTCAAATGGATATGATGATTAACCTTGCTTGCTAAGTGAAACTTAGTTGGTTGATCAAGAGTCACCTGTCCGGGGTTACCCGTGCAGCCACATTTGCCGGTATGGGACGGCCTTGACTTGGTCTGGCTCGGTGCTCTTTCACCGGTACCTCCAAAGAGGGAGGGTTATGCGTGCGTGCTGCCCTGGTTAGGTAGACGGCGATAACCCTGTGAGCCCAGTTGAGTTGTTTGCCGGCGTCCCCGTTTGGGATAGTTTAGTTAGGCCACAACGGTGGCAGGTGTCACGAGGTGACACGGGGCCACCCAAGGCTTGACTCCGAGGGAGTGTGATTGCTAGTGGTACGATGGAAGAGTCACGGGTCAGGCAGGTTTCATTGGAGCAATGCTGGTCCACCCGAATGGGATCACGAGGTCAGTGCTCCATCGTGTGGGTAAAGTGCGCAACCTCTGCAGAGTGTAAAATCTATTCGAATAGCCGCGTCCACGGAATTGGACAGCCCATCCAGACCTCTCTAGGTGATCAACCGTAATAACCATAGTAATGATGGAAGAACTTGTCCTATGAGCGGAAGTACTCGTTGGTATCGGGTATTCCGAGGGTTGAGAGACAACCCGGATATGAGTAAGTTGATTGCAGTAAGTGAATCACTTAAGATTTAACATGTTGATTGCCATGCTATTATTTGTTGCATAATTGGTTGTCATGTGCTTGCGAGTACATTCAAAGTACTCACCTGGCGTATCATGCCTGATGCAGGAGAAGACTGAGACAGGGTCTCGCAGGTTCGTGCGGTGCTATCTAGGATGTGTCCTCAACAGTGTCCCTGTGGATGGAGTTGCTGTCATATTCCGCTATGCATTAGTACTTTGCAGTAGTATTCCGTAGTAATGCCGAGGTCCTGATATGTTAGATAAATAATGTAGATACTGTCACAGCACTAGATGTGCCTTTGGCCTCGATGATTATGTAATATATGAGTTGTACTTGACTATCATCAATAAAAGTTCAACTATGTTCTGTCCCAAGTTGTTGTGTGTTTCCAGAAGACATGATCTCTGGGTTGGAAACACTGGTAAACCAGTTCTCTGAGCCAGGGTGCCACAAAAAGTTTAATGCTATGGTTAGAATTATTCTTAATACTTTTCTCGTAGTTGCGGATGCTTGTGAGGGGGTTAATCATAAGTAGGAGGTTTGTTCAAGTAAGAACAGCACCAAAGTACTGGTCCACCCACATATCAAATTATCAAAGTAGCGAACACAAATCAAACCAACATGATGAAAGTGACTAGATGAAATTCCCGTGTACCCTCAAGAATGCTTTGCTTATCATAAGAGACCGTTTTGGCCTGTCCTTTGCCTCAAAAGGATTGGGCTACCTTGCTGCACTTTTGTTACCATTACCGTTACTTGCTCATTACAAATTATCTTGCTACCAAACTACTCATTACTTATAATTTCAGTGCTTGCAGACATTACCTTGCTGAAAACCGCTTGTCATTTCCTTCTGCTCCTCGTTGGGTTCGACACCCTTACTTATCGAAAGGACTATGATTGATCCCCTATACTAGTGGGTCATCAAGGCTCTTTTCTGGCGCCGTTGCTGGGGAGTGAAGCGCTCTTGGTAAGTGAAAATCGGTAAGGAAAAATTATTACTACGTGTTGAAATTTATTGTCACTTGTTACTATGGAGAACAATCCTTTGAGGGGTTTGTTTGGGGTATCTTCACCTCGACCGGAACCACAATTAGTTACCCCTCAACCTACTGCACCTACTGAAAATATTGGTTATGAAATTCCTTCGGGTATGATAGAACAACTGCTAGCTAATCCTTATGCAGGAGATGGAACTGAACATTCTGATATGCACTTGATATATGTGGATGAAATTTGTGGATTATTTAAGCTTGCAGGTTTACCCGGAGATGAAGCTAAGAAGAAGGTTTTCCCTTTATCTTTGAAGGGATAAGCATTGGCATGGTATAGGCTATGCGATGATATTGGATCTTGGAATTGGAATCGATTGAAATTGGAATTTCACCAAAAAAAATTATCCTATGCATCTAGTTCATCGTGATCGGAATTACATATATAATTTTTGGCCTCGTGAAGGAGAAAGTATCTCTCTAGATTGGGGGAGGCTTAAGTCAATGTTATATTCATGCCCCAATCATGAGCTCTCAAGAGAAATTATTATTCAGAATTTTTATGCTCGGCTTTCTCATAATGATCGATCCATGCTTGATACTTCTTGTACTGGTTCCTTTATGAAGAAGACTATTGACTTCCGATGGGATCTTTTAGAAAGAATTAAACGCAACTCTGAAGATTGGGAACTCGACGAAGGTAAAGAGTAAGTTATTAAGCTCAAGTATGATTGTGTTAAATCTTTTATGAATACCGATGCTTTTCAAAAGTTTAGCACTAAATATGGACTTGACTCTGAGATAGTAGCCTCCTTTTGTGAATCATTTGCTACTCATGTTGACCTCCCTAAGGAGAAGTGGTTTAAATATCACCCACCTATCAAAGAAGAAATTAAAGAACCAGTAATAGCTAAAGATGAAACTATTATTTAAAATGTTGATCCAGTTGTGCCTACTGCTTATATTGAAAAACCACCTTTCCCTGTTAGGATAAAGGAACATGCTAAAGTCACAACTGTGGTCAACAAAAGTTATATTAGAACTTTCAAACCTGCTGAACAAATCATAGTAGAACCTAGTGTTGCTATGGTTAAATATCTCTTGGTTGAAAATATAGATGGGCATGTTATTTACTTCTGTGATGAAGCTGCTAGAATTGCCAAACCCGATGAAAAAGATAAACATAGACCCGTTGTTGGCATGCCTGTTGTCTCAGTTAAAATAGGAGATCACTGTTATCATGGTTTATGAGACATAGGTGCTAGCTTGAGTGCCATTCCTTTTACCTTATATCAAGAAATTATGAATGATATAGCACCCGCTGAAATAGAAGACATAGATGTTACTATTAAACTTGCTAATAGGGACACCATCAAACCACTTGGGATTGTTAGAGATGTTGAAGTCTTGTGTGGGAAAATAAAATACCCTACTGATTTTCTTGTTCTTGGTTCCCCACAAGATGACTTTTGTCCCATTATCTTTGGTAGACCTTTCTTGAACACCGTCAATGCTAAAATAGATTGTGAGAAACAAATCATCGGTGTTAGTTTTGGTGATGAGTCTCATGAGTTTAATTTTTCCAAGTTTAGTAGAAAACATCATAAGGAAGAATTGCCTAGTAAGGATGAAATAATTGGTCTTGCTTCTATTGTTGTGCCTCCTACTGATCCACTAGAACAATATTTGCTAGACCATGAAAATGATATGCATCTGCATGAAAGAAATGAAATAGATAAGATTTTCTTTGAACAACATCCTCTGCTTAAACACAATTTGCCTATTGAAACTCTTGGAGGTCCTCCTCCACCAAAAGGTGATCCTGTGTTTGAATTAAAACAATTGCCGCACACTTTGAAATATGCTTATCTTGATGAGAAAAAGATTTATCCTGTTATTATTAGTGCTAACCTTTCAGAACATGAAGAATAAAGATTATTGAAGGTTCTGAAGAAACACCAGGCCGCTATTGGATATATTCTTGATGATTTAAAGGGCATTAGTCCCACTCTCTGTCAGCATAAAATTAATATGGAGCCTGATGCTAAACCCGTTGTTGATCACCAACGATGTTTAAATCCTAAAATGAAAGAAGTGGTAAGAACAGAAATACTGAAGCTTCTGGAAGCAGGTATAATCTATCCCATAGCTGATAGTAGATGGGTAAGTCCCATTCATTGTGTCCCTAAAAAGGGAGGTATTACCATTGTTCCTAATGACAAGAACGAACTTATTCCACAAAGAATTGTCACTGGCTACAGAATGGTAATTGATTTAAGAAAACTAAATAAAGCTACTAGAAAAGATCATTACCCTCTGCCTTTTATTTATCAAATGTTAGAAAGACTATCAAAGCACACACATTTTTTCTTTCTTGATGGATATTCTGGTTTTTCTCAAATACCTGTCTCACAACCTGATCAAGAGAAAACCACCTTTACATGCCCTTTTGGAACTTATGCTTATAGACGTATGCCTTTTGGTTTATGCAATGCACCTGCTACTTTTCAAAGATGTATGACTGCTATATTCTCTGATTTTTGTGGAAAGATTGTTGATGTTTTCATGGATGATTTTTCTGTTTACGAAATTTCTTTTGATGATTGCTTAAGCAACCTTGATTGAGTTTTGTAGAGATGCGAGAAAACTAATCTCGTCTTGAATTGGGAAAAGTGCCACTTTATGGTTAATGAAGGTATTGTCTTGGGACATAAAATTTCTGAACGAGGTATTGAGGTGGATAAAGCTAAAGTTGATGCAATTGAGAAAATGCCATGCCCTAAAGATATCAAAGGTATTCATAGTTTCCTCGGTCATGCTGGTTTCTATAGGAGGTTTATTAAAGACTTCTCTAAAATTTCCAGGCCTCTTACAAATCTTTTACAGAAGGATGTTCCATTTGTTTTTGATGATGATTGTGTAGAAGCCTTTGAAACACTTAAGAAAGCCTTGATTTCTGCACCTATTGTTCAACCACCTGATTGGAACTTGCCTTTTGAAATTATGTGTGATGCTAGTGATTATGCTGTTGGTACTGTTCTAGGACAAAGAGTCGATAAGAAATTAAATGTTATTCATTATGCTAGTAAAAGTCTAGACAGTGCTCAACGAAATTATGCTAATACTGAAAAGGAATTCTTAGCAGTGGTGTTTGCTTGTGATAAATTTAGATCTTACATTGTTCATTCTAAAGTGACTGTTCACACCGATCATGCTGCTATAAAATATCTTATGGAAAAGAAGGATGCTAAACCTAGACTCATTAGGTGGGTTCTTTTGCTACAAGAATTTGATTTACATATCACTGATAGAAAGGGAGCTGAGAACCCGTGGCTGATAACTTTTCTAGGTTAGAAAATATTCTTGATGACCCACAACCTATTAATGATAGTTTTCCTGATGAACAATTAGCTGCAATAAATGTTTCTCATAACACTCCTTGGTATGCTGACTATGCCAATAATATTGTTGCTAAATATATACCACCTAGCTTCACATACCAACAAAAGAAAAAATTCTTCTATGATTTAAGACATTATTTTTGGGATGACCCACATCTTTATAAAGAAGGAGTAGATGGTATTATTAGACGTTGTGTACCTAAGCATGAACAGGGACAAATCCTACAGAAATGTCACTCCGAAGCTTATGGAGGACATCATGCGGGAGATAGAATTGCTCACAAGGTATTGCAATCTGGTTTTTATTGGCCTACTCTCTTCAAGGATGCCCGTAAGTTTGTTTTATCTTGTGATGAATGTCAAAGAATTGGTAATATTCGTAAGCGTAAGGAAATGCCTATGAATTATTCTCTTGCTGTTGAACCATTTGATGGTTGGGGATTTGATTACATGGGACCTTTTCCTTCCTCTAATGGGTATACACATATTTTGGTTGATGTTGATTATGTTACTAAGTGGGTAGAAGCTATTCCAACTAGTAGTGCTGATCACAACACCTCTATTAAAATGCTTAAGGAAGTCATTTTCCCAAGATTTGGAGTCCCTAGATATTTAATGACTGATAGTGGTTCACATTTTATTCATGGTGCTTTCCGTAAAATGCTTGCTAAATATGATGTTAACCATAGAATTGCATCACCTTATCATCCTCAGTCTAGTGGTCAAGTTGAAATTAGCAATAGAGAAATAAAATTAATATTACAAAAAACTGTCAATAGGCCCCAAAAGAATTGGTCTAAGAAGTTAGAAGATGCACTTTGGGCTTATAGAACAGCATATAAAAATCCTATGGGTATGTCTCCGTATGAAATGGTTTATGGAAAAGCTTGATATGCCTCTTGAGTTAGAACATTAAGCATATTGGGCAATTAAAGAACTCAACTATGATTTCAAACTTGCCGGTGAAAAGAGGTTATTTGATATTAGCTCACTAGATGAATGGAGAACCCAAGCCTATGAAAATGCCAAGTTATTTAAAGAAAAAGTTAAAAGATGGCATGACAAAAGAATACAAAAGCGTGAGTTCAAATTTGGAGAATATGTTCTTTTGTACAACTCTCGTTTCAGATTCTTTGCAGGAAAACTCCTCTCCAAATGGGAAGGACCTTATGTTATCGAGGAGGTTTATCGATCAGGAGCCATCAAGATAAATAATGCCGAAGGTACTAACCCGAAGGTTGTCAATGGGCAAAGAATAAAACATTATATCTCAGGTACGCCCATTAATGTTGAAAGCAATATTATCCAAACCATGACACCGGAAGAACACACAAAGGAAACCTTCCGGAACACTCCAGAATCGTGAAAAAAGGAGGTATGTGATACGGTAAGTAAACAGACTCCGAAAAATCCGCAAAAAAAATTTCTGTCCATTTTGGAATATAACAAAAATTAGGAAAATAAGAAACAACCAGGAAGGCACCCCTGGTGGGCACAAGACACCAGGGCATGCCTGGCTTGACAGGCGCGCCCAGGTGGGTTGTGCCCACCTCGGGTACCTTTCGGACTCTGTTTTTCTTCCGTTTGCTTGCTTCCGAAGATAAAAAATCTTTATATACCCCCCAAACCTATTGACCACCGTATCGCGGAGAAATATTCTGTTCTTCTTTTCTTGTTGTTTTCCTGACAGATCTGAAAATATGTCATCTCAAGATTCTGAGGAGGAGTGCCCAATTTCTTATCAGCCTTTAGATAAAAATATCTTCAAGTGTACCTATCCCTATATATGGTTCTCCGATGAAGAAGATGAAGATGAACCAGTCCCTCCTCGTTTCAAGCATGAAAGCATGGAGGCGTTATGCAAGAGGATAATAAAGCTTGAGATGGAGAATGAAGAGTTAAGGATAGATAATTTTTACCTTCGAAATTAATTGGTGAAAAAGGCAGACAAACCCTCTACTTCATCACCACCACCTCCTTCTTCATCAACAAAAGAAAATTGAGTAATCGGGTATGGGCACTCCCCTTGGCTTGTGCCAAGCTTGGGGGAGGTGCCCCGGTATCGTATCACCTCCACTATCTTTTGCCTTTACTTATCTTAGTTTGATCCATAGTTGTCTTTTGCTTTAGATGAATAAAAGTTTAGTTCGATCCTTTCTGTTCGAGTGTTTGCTTAGTGATCTATCTTTGTAATGTTGTGCAAGATATATATAATAAAGTTTAGTTTGAGTTTTGTTTTCTTTACTTTCATGTTCAATAAAAAGAAAGGAAATAAATGAAAAAGATCATATGCAAATTTTATGGTAAGTAATGACATCACATAAGGAAGAGTATAGGTAGAAAAATTTATTGGAGATCGACAAACATAGCATTGGTGAATAATGCAATTCATGAAAGAATTAATAAGGGAAGAGAAGATTCACATGCAAATACACTATCCTGGACATCTTTTGCGATTGTGAGCCCCCATCAAAATATTATATGCCAAAATTGTTGACGTTGGACAAGGAAGACAACGTAATAATTTATGTTTGTTCATATTCACATAGAAGTTATATTGTCATAGATCCTTTAACATGTGGTGCTTGCCCCCCATCTTTGCTAGCCAAAAATTCCGCACTAAGTAGCGATACTACTTGTGCATCCAAAAATCCTTAAACCCACATCTTATTTTGAGAGTCCACCATACCTACCTATGGATTGAGTAAGATCCTTCAAGTAAGTTGTCATCGGTGCAAAAAGGCAATAAAAATTGCTTCTAAAAGTGTTGGATCATTTAGTGTAAGAGAAAATTGAGCGTTGTACGAACTTGTGATGGCAAAGAATAAAAGCGACAGACTGCATAATAAAGGTTGCTATCATAAGGGGCAATATAACATGACGTTCTTTTGCACTAAGAGATTGAGCATACAAACAAATAAGCGCATGGCAACCTCTGCTTCCCTCTGCGAAGGGCCTATCTTTTACTTTTATGTATTTACTGTTATGCAAGAGTCAAAGTTCTTCTCTCTACTCCTTTTTATTTTCTCTTTTGGCAAGCATCATGTGGTGAGGAAAGATCTAGGCACATATATCCAGTTGGATATGAGTAGCATGAGTTATTATTGTTGACATCACCCTCGAGGTGAGTATGATGGGAGGCGAATCTATAAGCCCCTATCTTTCTATGTGTCCGGTTGAAACAATTTGCTCATGTGTATGCGGTGAGTGTTAGCAATCATAGAAGACTATATGATGGTTGAGTATGTGGACTTGCCAAAAAAGGGCTCCGATACGTGACCCTTCCTGAAAAGATGACGAATTGTAGTTGCAAAGTTGACTGAGAACATAGTTTGTTGGTTTCCAATAGAGTTTATGCTCTATACTTCGATGTTTTGATGAGTTGTTACTTATTCATGAGAAGTTTATGATAAAAGTTATGTGATAAAGTTCTATGTTAAAGTTTGTTGTTGTTATAATAATATACATGATGCTTCTATGTCCGTATTTTGTTTTTATCGACACCACTCTCTCTAAGCATGTGGACATGTTTTTCGATTTCGGTTTTCACTTGAGGACAAGCGAGGTCTAAGCTTGGGGGAGTTGATACGTCCATTTTGCATCATGTTTTCCTACTATTATTCATGATGTTTTTATGCATAATAATGCTTTTTGGAGTAATTCTAATGCCTTTTCTCTCATAATATGCAAGGTTCACACAAAGAGGGAGATTTCCGGCAGCTGGAAATCTGGACCTGAAAAAGCTACGTCAGTCTACCTATTCTGCACAACTCCAAATGAGCTGAAACTTCACGAGGAGTTTTAATGGAATAAATAAGAATTATTGGAGCAAATAACTACCAGAGGGGGCCCACCAGGTGGGCACTGTAACACCCCGTGTATTACGCTACAGCAATCACCCTGTTGATAGTGCCATGTCATCATGATCAACAGTGCTTAATCATCATTAGTAACATATCCCTTTTCAAATTCAAATTCAATTGAAAATTCAAACTGAAAGTGAAAATAAAAGTTGTTCAAATTTGAAAACTAAATTGTTCATAATATTGTAAATAATCCAGAGACAATTCTAAAATTGCAATCAACATTATTGGAATTGGGTAAGTGACTCAGACATACCCAAACAGTGGCTGAAAACAATATTTAATAACCTATTAATTAATATAAAATAAATATGAAATGATAAATACCCCAAACTAATTTTTGGTGATAGGGTATATTGCACTGTAATTTATGGACCAGTTTATATATTTTATAAAATTCATTTGGATGCCTAACTTTTTGCAAAACAGAGAAAAGAGAAAAGAAAAGAAGAAAACAAAATAAAAACAGAAACCCCCCCACTGGACCGTGGCCCAGCTGGACCACCAGGCCGGCCACCCCGCTACTCCCTGTATCACCCCCCCCCCCGAACCCTAGCCGACCCGATCCCCACTCTCTCCCTCGCTCCTCTTCCCCTTCCCCCTCTCTCTCACTGGTTTTGGATCGGGGAGGAGCCCGATCCCACGCCCCCGACGCCGGCGCCCCTCCACACCACCACCATCGCCCCGCCCCATCACCGGATCGACAAGCGCCGCCCCCTCGGCCTCCTCCTCGCAGCTCCTCCCTCCGACCCCGAACTGGAGCGCTGGGCGCCCGTTCGCCCTCGTCGCCATCGCCTCCCCGACCCCGTCGCCTTATCGCCTCATCACCTCGACCCCGAGCCACGCCGCCCGCTTCCCTCCATCGCCAGTGAGGCCCACGGCCTCCTCTTCCCTCCTCTCTGTGGCCTGCTGCTACGCGCGCACGCGCTGCGCCCGCCGCGCCCCGCATCGCCATCCCGCCCGCCGCGCCGTGCTCCCCGCGCCCTAGTCGACCCCGCCGCGCGCCCGCCCCTGCGTGGCCGTGCCCCATCGCGGCTCCCGCACGCCCGCGCGCGCCTGCCGCTCGCCCTGCTCGCGCACACCTCCGGACAGCGCCGGCCGCGCTGGCTGCTGCTGCGCCCATCGCCAGCCCACGCGCCCGCTCGGCCTCGCGCGCTCCGCTCCCCGCTCGCGCCTCGCAGCTCGCGGCTGCGCTCCACGCTCCCGCCTCGGCCCCTGCCGCGCCTCGCTGGATCGCCGTTTGGGCGACGCCGCGCCCGCGCCCGTTTGGCCTCCCGGGCCACTGACTGCTGGGCCTCACCCTCCCTGTGTCTATGACAGGTAGGCCCAGCCAGAACATTTTAAAAATAAAAATAAAATAAAATAAAAATAATAATAATTAATTAATTAATTAGCGGATTAATTAGGTTAATTAACTCTGATTAGCTTAATCTAACTAAGTAGTTTGTCTAACTAAACAGTAATTAACTAACTAAACCCTAATTAGACTAAACTGACGCTGGCAGGTGGGACCCACGTGTCAGGTTGACCACTGACATCAGCATGATGTCATGCTGACGTCATCAATCACTGTTTCGGATAATGTTTAATTTAAAATAATTAAATAAATTCCAGAATTTAATAAAAACTTTAGAAAATCATATTAAATAAACCGTAACTCCGATGAAAATGATTTATACATGAACTTGCTCAGAATTTCGATACGAACCCGAATACATCCTCCGTATTCCTGTCAGACGCCCGTAGCTATATGAACGTGGAACTTTTAGACCGATATCAGTAAATGAATAGTGCACAACCTTAACTAAATAAATTCGAATAAATTCCTAAAATAACTAATTGACTTAGACATGTCTTCAGGCAACTCTGCACTGCACGTTAGCGTAGCCTGCTCCGTGTTGCTTATGTTGGTTGTGTATTTATATTGTTTCCTCCCCCTCTTCTCTCTCGTTAGACCCCGACGCAGTTTCCGGTACCGCCGCAGCTCCGGAGACCGAAGACACCATTGACGACCTTGCCCTTGCCGCCGAGCAACTAGGCAAGCCCCCCCTTTGATCATCCCGATATCGCCCATTCTAATTTCTCATGCTTGCATTAGAATTGTTGCTGCTACTGCTTTACCTATTCTGATGCATAGCCTGTTTATTGTAACCTGCTGTTGATAATTACCTACATATCCTAAACTGCTTAGTATAGGCTGGGTAGAGACCTATCAGTGACCCCACTTATCCCGATTACCCCGCTGGATTATCCGAAGACCCGATCAACGGGACTTGAAGACCAGGCCCCGACACCGCACATCACCCCCCCTAGTTGTAACGACACTGCAGCGTTACTATTGAGTGCCGAGGGTGAAACCTCTTGTAGCACTTCTGATGTTAACTCTGTAGAGTAGCTATTCAGTCGTGGTCATCGAGGGTGATTCCTCCTTCACCGCTTCCGATAATGACGCCGTCGTACAACACCTCAAGTGTGAACCCAGCGAGGGTGATTCCTCCGAGTTCACCTTGATGGATACATCAAGTAGGAATCCAACGAGGGTGATACCTCAGATTCCCCAGATGTTATGGACACACGGATACTTGGACTTTACACTGTTACTTGGAAAGGCGGGCCGACCCTGAGGGGTACCCGCGTGTGTTGTGAAGGCGGGTTGCCTGTTTGGTGCCCGAGTGAAGAATACAAGGCGTGGCCGGGCATTCTTGGCCCTTGCCGCAAGTCCTCGAGACGGGGCGACGGGGTCACATCTTTCGTGAGTCTCTGCTCGTTACCGCAAGCCCAAGGTACTAACGGTTTGGATGAAAGTGACTAGATGAAATTCCCGTGTACCCTCAAGAACGCTTTGCTTATCACAAGATACCGTTTTGGCCTGTCCTTTGCCTCAAAAGGATTGGGCTACCTTGCTGCACTTTTGTTACCATTACCGTTACTTGCTCGTTACAAATTATCTTGCTACCAAACTACTCGTTACTTATAATTTTAGTGCTTGCAGACATTACCTTGTTGAAAACCGCTTGTCATTTCCTTCTGCTCCTCGTTGGGTTCGACACTCTTACTTATCAAACGGACTACGATTGAGCCCCTATACTTGTGGGTCATCAGCGAACACATGCATTAAACAGAACATTAGGGTGCCAATATGGAGGATGAAGATTGGAACACAGATCTCCGTTATGCAGTTCCACTGAAATCAACCAACGGTTCTGGTGTGACATTCTAGTTAAACTACACAAAAATCACTTCTTTTAAGAAGTGTTTTGTGCAGTGCACCAAAAGGTCGCAATAGCAACGAGGTGAAATGGATATTCCTGTTTGCATAAATAGCTACAAAGGAAATAGTCGGAGTCTCAAACAATTACTGGCAAAAACAATTGGTTAAACTTGTGATGACTTGTAATAGTGGCATGGCTTCATTTTACCTGGGGCATCAGATTAAGAACAGCAAAATAGTTGCTCTATGGACATGGGACAGTGGGTGCACCGGCAATCCAGCAGCATGTACCTAAACCGGGGCATAAATTGGTGATTCAGAGTTTTTTGCACCGAGAAACAAACATCCAAGCAACATATCTGAATTGGTCTCATTTTTGTTCGCTTTAGCCACCTATTCGTATGTGTGGATAGCAAATCTAGTCCTGGTCATACCAGCGTGTACAATGTTTCCCCTTTATTTCTGTTTTCGACCAAGAGACCGGTTGGATGGTCAGTCTGTACTACTTTTACCCCCTTTCTTTCCTGTTTGTACCATGTCCTATGTACATACTACATCTTTTCCCCCTTTCTTTCCTGTTTGAATCAAGTACTACAGGATTCGACTACACGAAGTAGCTTTACCTCTAACAGTAGAAAAAATTAGGTGGCGTTGGACAATTCGATCGAGCCTAGCTACGTGGGGGGCTGAGAGGTAGAAAATGATGCACATGCAGTGACGTAGCGAGCTAGGGAAGTAGAGCTAGGCCAGTTTCGAAGGAAGATATACCTGAAGGTCATCGGGGTGTGGCTAAGTGGGGGGCGGGAGGCCGGATCTGCCGACACTACGGCAGCGACGAAGGGATCGGAGGAACTCCCGCGCCAGCGCTCTGCCAGAGATAACGGTGCGGCCGGTAGTGGGTCTCCTCCCTCGCCGTCGACGATGGCCAAAATGCTGCCCCTCCTCCCCTTCCCCGACGGAGGGGATGTGTGTGAATCTGTAACTAGCGGTCAGGATAGAAAGACAGTGTGACCCCCACTATCTTGTTTAGATCTGGAGAGGATAAGAGTGTGTGAATAGAGCAACCCTAGCAAGCAAGCGCGGAGGCTCCTGCCTATATATAAACGTATAGTGGGGTAGTTTTCTTTTATCACTCCATCAAAACAATCGTTTAAAATTGTGTACGTGCCAGGTCACCATTTTTTTGAGTTGTTGATTATTTTTTGAGATAGCTACCCGCTTATTCCAAGCGGTGTGCAGGAGTGGATTAACGAGCTGCTCGGCTTGTTAAGTTCGTGCTCGTTAAGCTCATGCTCATTAATGTGACGCCCCGTCTCAATCATGCACTAATCGTACACGCAAATGCACACGATCAAGCCTAAGGAATCATGGGAAGATATCACAACACAACTCTAAAACATAAATAAAGTCATACAAGCTTTATATTACAAGCCAGGGGCCTCGAGGGCTCGAATACATAAGCTCGCATACAAGAGTCAGTGGAAGCATCAGATATCTGAGTACAGATATAAAATAAAACACAGATAGGCCCTTAATAGGCGGGGCAAAAGAAAACACTACGATCGAAAGGCGCAGGCCTCCTGCTTGGGACCCTCCGAACCTACTCCTGGTCGTCGGCCAACTCGTAGTAGTAGCCTTCCTCGGGGAAGTAGTAGCGGTCGTCGGCGGGAGCAGCTGTCTCCTGGGCTCCGTCATCTGGTTGCATCAAACGGATATGGGGAGAAAAAGAAAGCAAATCAACCGTGAGTACTCATCCGAAGTGCTCAGCAAGCAAGGATCTACACTACATATGCAACATTATCAAAGGAAGGCTGTATATGTGGACTGGGCTATAGAAGTGCCAGAATAGAGGGAAGGCCTAGTCCTATTGAAGACTAGCATCTTCAGAGGTCTTGCAGCATTAGAAGAGTGTAGATTAGTACAGTATAAAGTAGTAGCAGTAATCAGCATCAACCTCGGCCAGAGATCCTTTCTCGACTACCTGCAAGAAAGCAATCCCAGAGCCCTAGTATCCATTTCTCATCTCAATATCATGTTCAAGTTGTATCGATCGGGATACAACTTCGAGTGTCCGTTACCGAGGATCCGGCTATGCATAGATGTTTTCTTCCCTGCAGGGGTGCACCAACTTACCCACCACGCTCGCTTAACTCCGGCCGGACACACTTTTCTGGGTCTTGCCCGACCTCAGCCAAACGACACACCGCAGCCCTACCTAAAGCTCAGGAGAGAGGTCCCCGTCGGTCTACATCCTAAGCGCTCAGGGGTCTTGGGCCATCGCCCTGTGCACTCCGGGTCGTTGCGAGCAGGGTGGATACCAGCGCCAACGACACGATCCGACCCGACCGCCATGCTGAACTGGACGTCTGACAGAGCTTTCGGCTGATGCATACGATGCAGAGTGCCCATAACTATTCCCGCGTGATGGTTAGTGCTATCGGGCCAGAGGCCCACTCGAATCAAATATCCAAATCGTAGTGTGTTGGTAGTGCGCTAACGAGCAGAGACTCACGATCGATGTGACCCCGTTGCCCCGTCTCGAGGACTTGCGGCAAGGGCTAAGGATGCCCGGCCATGCCTCGTATTAATATCTCGGGCACCCTCCAGGTCAACCCGACTCCACAACACTCGCCACTTAGGCTCATGCGGGTACCCCTCAGGGTCCATATCATCAGGAGAATCCGAGGTATCACCCTTGTTGGATTCCTACTCGATGTATCCGTCAAGGTGAACTCGGAGGAATCACCCTCGATGGGTTCACACTTGAGGTGTTGCACGACAGTGTCGTTATCGGAAGTGGTGAAGGAGGAATCACCCTCGATGACCACAACCGAGTAACTACTCCACAGAGTTATCATCGGAAGTGCTTACGAGGTATCACCCTCGGCACTTGAAAGTAACGCTGCAGTGTCGTACAGATAAAAAGGGATGTGATGTGTGGTGCAGGGGCCTGGTCGTCGAGTCTTCCGATGATCCTGTGGGGCAACCGAGACAAGTGGGGTCACTGGGGTCTCTATCCAGCCTATACTAAGCAGTTTAGGATAAGCAGGTAGGTATCAACAGCAGTTACAAAAACAGGCTATGCATCAGAATAGAATAAACAATAGCAGCAGCAATTCTATTGCAAGCATAAGAGAGAAAGAATAGGCGATATAGGCATGCTCAAGGGGGGGTGCTTGCCTGGTTGCTCGGCGGCAAAGGCAGGGTCGTCAGAGGCGTAGTCGATCTCCGGAGCTGCGCCGGTCTCGGAGGCTACGTCGGTACCGGGGTCTACCGAGAGAGAAGAGGGGGAGGAAACAAATAAATACACAGCAAACATAAGCAACATAGAGCATGCTATGCTAACGTGCAGTGCGGGGTTGCCTAAAGACATGTCTAAATCATTTCAGTTATTAACCGGTGTATATGCACTATTCATCTACCGAAAACAGGCTAAAAGTTGCGGGTTCACCTACATAGAGGGTCCCGACACGGAAACAGATAGCACGGTCAGCTTCGTCTTGTCGTTCTGATCAACTTTCATCTACAAAGTTTTTCGATCTGAGCTACGGTTTATTTTCTACGATTTTCTAAAGATTTTAACATTTTCTGAAATTATTTATATTAACAAAATTGTCTAAAATGATTTATGACATCAGCATGACATCACACTGACATCAGCAGTCAACTATGTCCGTTGACCGGTCAAACCTGACCTGTGGGTCCAATGGGACCCACAAGTTAGTGACTGAACTAACTAAACAGAATTAGTTTAAACTAATTAACCTAATTAGCAGATGGGCCCGCACTATTAGTGATTAACAGTTTAATTAACTTATTTAACATTTTTATTTATTTTTAAAATGTTTAAACGGCTGGGCCCCACATGTCAGCGGGTGGGGCCGCGCTGACCAGTTCAACTAGGCCTTGTGGGACCCAGTTGCAGCGACACAGGGTGCAGGGCCCGCGGTGCCACATCGGCGCCAGCTGGGCACCGGCCACCGGAGTACGCAGGCGAGGCCGCACGACGGCGACAACTCCGGCGAGCCCAGATTTCGTCTACGGTGGGTCTTTTCGGCCGTTCTTTGGCTCTCTGGAACGAGCGGACGGAGCCGCGTCTCGTGATGCCACCCATTCGTCCGGAGATGGCCGGAGTTGGGCAGAGCGTCGACGATGGCGGCGGTGGTTTCAGGCGGTGGCCGGGCAATCGCCTACGGGCCGATTTAGAGCACGCAAAGGGGCGGGGCGAGGTTTACGCGTGCGAGCAAGATGGGCACAAGCCGGCGACGAGCTCGGGCACGATGGGGAGAGGGGGCTACGGTGGCAGGAACAGAGCGCAATGAGGGGGGGAAAGGAAGGGGGGCTCACGACGGTCCTGCAGAGGTGCAAAGCATGCGCGGGGAAAGCTCAACGTCGCCTGAGTCGAGGAAGATTGCCGGTGGGTCATAGGAGGAAGAAGGGCGCGATTCGGTCGTTGCGGGGCACCGAGCTCGAGCGCATCCTCGTAGTCGACGTAGTCGAAGCAGGCGGTGCTGCTGGCGCGGTCTCAGGTGGCGAGGAGACCACAGAGCGGGTGAGCGCCGGCGGTCATGGCGACGGGGACACTCGGGTGGGAGGAGAGGGAACAAGGGAGAGGGAAAATGAGGCGAGCGGGAAGCCATGGGCGCGGAGCCGCTGTCGAGCAGCGGGAGAGGGGGGCCAGCGCGCGCCGGCGCGGTGCGGGCGACAGCGCGACGAGGTGAGCAGGGCGAGGGAGAGGACAAGCGGGGTGGGCTGGGCCGGCTGGTTGACTAAGGCCCAGCCGCTGCGGGCCTTTTTCCTTTTCTTCTGTTTCCTCTTTTGTTTTCTTTTTAGTTCCTGTTTTGCAAATAGTTTGGCCCCTAATTGACTTTTGAAAAATATGTGACTTAGCTTTTTAAATATGGTGCATTATTTGCCACTGCCAGAAAATGGTTTGAATCCACAGTGATTTCATTTGGATTTTAATTAAATGAATATGGATTAAATATCTTTGTTTTGCTGCTGTTTCTTGCTGTTAGAGTCACTTAAATAATTTAGTATATGTTGATTATAATTTTAGAATTTTCTTTGGATTATTTACAATATTATGAACATTTTAGGTCCTGGATTTGAACAACTTTTATTTTCAATTTAAATTAATTTGAAGTTTGAATTATGAGTTTGAAATGCATTATGATGCAAATGATGAATAGGCACTGTTAAACTTGCTGACATGGCATTACTAAGGGTGATCGCTATGGCTAATTACATGGGGTGTTACAGTTAAGGCTCGGCTCTTTAAGCTCAGAAAGATCAACGAGCAAAAAACCCTGCTCGGCTCGATTCGTTTGAAGCTCGTTAAGCATGTGAGCTCTCGTCGCGTAAGATGAAACATGTGTTGTGTTGTTGCTAACGAACTTAGCGAGATACTCATGAAACTTGTTAGCTCATTTGTTAAGCTCGTTAAGAAATTGATGATTCACTTTGTTCATTAAGAAGCGACCGACGAGCATAACAAGCCGAACTATCAAGCGCTCATTAAGCTCGCGAGCTACGAGCTTTTGGTCCAGCCCTAATGGTGTGCCAGGTCGCACTTTGTATCGTTCATGTCTGGTACTAGACCATCCATTAAGTGAACAACCACCGCCTTGTAAAATTTGTGAACTAGCCCATGGCTCAAATTATCAGAAATGTGGGTTGCACCAGCATGCAATATTATTTATATTTTCTATGTGGGAGTACAGTTAATCCTCAAAACAAAATGTGAGAGTAGCCACTCTATTACATTGTTTCATGGACATGCGGGGCATCAAGCATCCAGGCCCGCATGCCATCCACCAAATCATAGCGAATGCTACAGTCGAGACTCACCAGTCACCCCGGTGTGGCCGTCATGACCCGTTGTATCACAAAACCCACACCTTTACCAGTAGTGGTAAAGTGGCCTCGTAAGTTGGATGGGATGAAGCAACCATCATTTCACTGGAACGCTCGTTGAAGCCCTTTCTCCCCTATCTTGAAGAATTCCTCACTCCAGGCTACTCACTTCTGCAGTTTTTCTTCTGTACCGACGAAGGAAATGTGGGCGAATCAATGATGCTACTCTATTTTCATTCCAAGAACCTTCTTTTTGCGAAGCACCGATCGATTCTCACTGCCTATTGTTTTCTTGTTTTCATTGCGATTGTGCTTTCCTTTCGATTTCTTTTTGTTTGTCAGCTTATTGATGGATCCTAGAGCACTAGGCAAAGAGTTGCCTGTGGGCAACCCACTCGAGACAGAGATCTCCACGAAGCGAGCACCGGCCAATGAGTTGGCGATGTTGGCGGGTCAACCCATGGCGACGAAGAACTCCAAGAAACAAGCACTGGCCAAAGAGTTGACGACGTTGGCGGACGAACTCCTGAACAAAGAAAGCTGGAAGAACAGCAAGGGCCCCACCGTGCCTACCCCAGAAACTCTAATGGCCACCTATGAGAGGCTCAAGGCCGGGTTTGAGGAGATAGTTGTCGTTAGGAAACAGTATTTCCCTGGCAAGGCGATGGCCCCCTTTGAGGAGATGGCCCCGAAGGGATTAGATCCCCCGGCGAGCTGCACAAGGTAAAAAAATGGCTTACCATAGTTGTGGTTTTTGATTATTTGCAATGTGCTTGCTAATATGTTAGGGTTGTGCAGGTGTTGGTGGACGTCCTTATGATTCCGATGTCGCGGTCCGTCCTATGGACATTGCCCCAGAGATTGAATCCCATGCCACTGTCCGTTCTATGGACATCGCCCTAGAGATCGATTCCCATGCCGTTGTCCATCCTGTGGACATTTCCCTAGAGATCGATTCCCATGCCGCTGTCCATCCTATGGACATTGCCCCAGAGATCGATGACAAGAAATAGTTGGTCGCGCTAATCTTTCAACATAGTTTGCATTGTGTTTAATTACCAGAACCATGCGTGTTATCAAACCATCTTAGGGATAGTGCAGTGTCTTGTGTGGATGGTACTTGCTTCTTTGTTTGATAGTGAATCATACGAACCCTCTCCGAGTTATGGAAACAGATGTATCCTCACCAACTTTTGATGTAATATATGGCATGCTTAGATGTAAGTTTGAACTGTTTATCATATAAGCATGGCTTGTTTGATGAAAAAATTAATTGATGATTCTTGGTGTCAAACCTCGACTGATTCCGCGTTGTGTTAGGTGGCTAGCTACTGTGGGAGCTATAGTACTTGCAAACACTCACCAAAGAGAAACATCGGGGCTGACCAGCAAGTTGTGCGCTTATAGGTCTGGTCGTTGATCGGCCAATAGCCCAAGCTCCTAAAATTGTAGGCTTAGCGATCGATCAGACAATAGTCCACAATTATACATTAATTCACATCAAACTCAAAGAGTTGGTTCACGGATACATTCACATTAATAGCCAACATTCGGACCAAAATTGGCACGTGCTTGTAACATGCGTGAATGTGTAATTTTTTTGCTGGAAGCGTGAATGTGTAGTGACGTCGTACTTTCAGAGTGGCTACAGAGAATGTGTACGTGTGCTAGAGAGGGTTGTGGGATGGAGAGATATCTAGAGAGAGAGAGAAAGGCCCTCCATTTTTTTTAGTCATCAACAAAACCATAGTAGTACAGAGACGTACAAATCCTAGAACATTGGCGTTATGCGGGCTAGTTTGGCCTAGTGGGTTTGAGTGATATCAGTGTCGTCCAGTGTTCGCATGTGGTAGTAGTATTGCTAGTGCAGTAAGTTTTCTTGAAGAAGCGGATTCAACGAAGTCATGATGGTTCCTTCGTTCGAGCAACTTACAATGGGAAAGGTTGGGCCAGCGATTTGATGGCTCATTAATCATTATTAATGCGGCGCTACGACCGGGGTGAGTCTCCCCTGTAGTTCTGTGTGATGCACTCTGATTTTGGTGCATGACAAGTGGACCAGGATGGTTGGCGTCCCACATGTCAGCGAATGAAAGTATTCTCTCCGATATCGAGGACGAGCAAGGAAACCGGGCGATATAATGTCAGTGCTCTTTTATAGTATAGCCATCTGTTGGCTATATGAGCATGCCAGGTCATCAAGAGTTAGTCTTACTAATTACTCATACAATAGTGTTGACTATAAGGTTACTACCTTTTCTTACTTTCTCTCTATCTCTTTCCTCTCATTAAATGTTTCTACCTGGGAGCACGTGTAGAGACGTGCTCTTGCATTAGGCTGGTCATAGTGGGGGTAACTTAGTTACTCCCTCTATCCATATATATTGGGCCTAATGCGGCTTTCGAGGCTAACTTTGACCACATGTTAAAACAATAATATATGACATGCAAGTTACACAAAGCATACCGTCAAATTCGTATGTGAAAAGAGCTTCCAATGATATAATTTTTAGATTATACATCTCCTATACTATTAATCTTACCAAAAGTCAATGGATGTCTTAAGAAACGAATTAGGTCCTATATATATGGATGGAGGGAGTAGTAACTTAACACATCCCAAGGCAATTTTGCTTATGTGACAAGTATTTATTAAGGAAAAAGGTGTTTGGAGTAACATAACATGTGTAACACCCTGAGGATCATGCTACAGTAATCTCCCACTAACGGTGCCATGACATCAGGTTTGACTAAGCCAAATTGCCCCTATAATAAATCAAAGCCAATTTCAAATTTAAAATAAAGTCAAATAAATTATTTCTTCAAACAGTAAAACTAAAATATTCAAATAATTCTATAAATCCCCCTGATCATCTTCATGTTGAAAACAACTTCATTTGACTCACAAATAAATTCCTAGGAAAATCTTAACTGGTCCAGCAGCAAAAAAATTGGCCTTTTCAAATTTAAAAAATGTTTTAATTTTTCAAAATAAATTGAAACTGTTTGTGAAACCCCCAAATATTGCATCTTATTTATGTGCCAAGTTTCATGTTTGAAAAAAAAATCAAATGATAGCCGAAAGAATTAGAAAACGGAAGAAATAAAAGAAAACAGAAAATAAAACAAAAGAAAAAGAAAAAACGCAATGTGCACTTGGGCCCAAGTGCACAGTACAGCCGGCCCAGTCCACCCCAGCCCACCACTGTGTCTCCTTCTACCTCTCGCCGTGGACGCAGCTCCTCTGTCCAGCGCGCGGATGTAGCCTGCGGCGATGATCCTACAGCTCCGAGGAGGGTTAAGAGCAAGCCCCGAGCCACCCTCGCCCGTGAACGAACCCTAGCTGCCTCTGTTTCCCTTCCCCCGCACCTCTTCCTTCTCTCCCGCAACACCCGACACCGTCGCCGCCATGGTTCCCCTTGCCCATGCGCTCTCCAGCACTCCCGCACCCTAGGACCTTGTCTGGATCCTTCCTTGTTGTCGACCGCATTGTATACTGCCATCATCTCAAGCCGAGGAGCGCTGCAGAGCCGGGATCAAGTCGTCTTCCTCCTTCGGCCTCCGTCGTCCGCCACCCTGATCCGCCACCACAGACACTCCATCGCCTTCCCCGAGCGCCTCACTCCATTGCTATGAGCTCCCAGTGCTCATGCACCTTCTTCCCCCCCCCTCTCTCTCTCTCTCTCTCTCTCGCTCTCTTGCGTGCACCCCGCCGATGGACGGAGCTCCCCCATCGTCATGCTTATCGTGGCCGTGGTTTGGGTTAGCATCCGCCGGGCCAGAGCATTGTCGTGGCCTCCTGGTGACCTGTGGTTGCCGCCTAGCCCCTCCGCATGCTCTCTCGTGCCTTGTAGCACCTCCACTGCACCCGTGAGCTCCCCACCGCTCAGCTCATCACCGTCGTCGATTTAGCTGGCCTCAGCTCAAACCACTACCACCGTTCGGCATGCCACGATGTGCTCGTTCGAATGCGTACAACCGTGACCAATTTGGTCGCCTGTGGGCAAGACCCGTGCCAGACGCCGTGCTCTGTCGTTGCCGGAGCATCATCGGCGCGCACGCACACAGTTAAACCCCACTAGGACACTACCGATGGGCCCAGGCCATCAGGCCGATTAGATTAGCCACTAATGGCCACTAACATGTGGGGCCCGCCATAGTATTAATTTAAATAAATCAATTAAGTCAGTTAAACCCCCCTAATTAACTTAGTTAACAGAAATAACCCCTGGATTAAACTAACAGTCACTGTCAACTGGGTCCAGTCAAACTGCTGACTAGGCAACCCCCAGTCTATGACAGATGGGTCCTAGTTAACCCAATTGACCAGTCAACGGGTCAATTGTTGACCTGCTGACTCAGCCCCTGGTCCCACCTGTCATCCTCTGTAGCACATTTCTGGGTACACTTCTATGTACCCATTGCATTTAAGTTTAATATATTTTTTAGTTAAAATAATTCTAGTAATTTTAGAAAATGTTTAAAACTTTGAAAAATCATATAGAATAATCTATAACTCGGATGAAAATAATTTATATATGAAAGTTGCTCAGAAAAATATGAAGAATCCGAATATGCTATCCACATACCTGTCACATGCCTCCAACACAGCAAACATGGATCCTTCCTCTTTGATTCATCTATCCGAAAACTGCCAAATGCCGGGAAAGCATTCCCAGATGGTTTCCCGCTTCGTCGGTAACATGTAGCACTGCATTAGGTCACCCCTAGCACTGCATATTGCCATATCATGCATCATGATGCATTTGTTTGCTTTATATTTATTGTTTCTTCCCCCTCTTCTCTCCGCTAGACCCCGAGACCGTCGTTGATCCGGTGATCGACTGCTTCACCGTCGATGGTTCTTATCTGTTTGCAGAGCTTCCAGGCAAGCAAAACCCCCTTGATCATTCCTATGTCACCCATTCTTTCTCTCTCATGCTTGCATTAGAATTTGCCAATGTATTTGATTGCTCCTATTCTGATGCATAGCCTAATTTTGTAACCTGATTTTGTACCTACCTGTTTATCCTATATGCTTAGTATAGGTTGGTTAGTGATCCACCAGTGACCCCTCACCTTCTCCCTGTTGCCCCCACTTTATCATCGATGACTCGATCAACGTGATCGACGTCCTAAGCCTGACACATCACCACACACCCCCTTAGTTGCACGACTCTGCAGAGGTACTATCGAGTGCCGAGGGTGATACCTCATAACGCACTCCTGATGATATCTCCGTAGTGTAGCTAATCGGTCGTGGATTACGAAGGGTGATTCCTTCCTCACCATTCCCGATGACGACTCTGTCGTGCAACACCTGAAGTGTGAACCCTTCAAGGCTAATTCCTCCAAGTTCACCTTGATGGTTACATCAAGAGGGAAGACATCG
The DNA here is from genome assembly GCA_011799875.1 of Thinopyrum elongatum. Lineage (NCBI taxonomy): Eukaryota > Viridiplantae > Streptophyta > Magnoliopsida > Poales > Poaceae > Thinopyrum > Thinopyrum elongatum. The sequence continues at coordinate 359,994,419 of CM022297.1, read as the reverse complement.
AGGGTGATTCCTTGTATTTCCCCTTGATGTTATAGACACATAGTTACTTTGACTTTACCCCAGAACCATGTTGAAATCGGGTCGGCCCCGAGGGGTACCCTCGAGAAATGTGAAGTCGGGTTGACCGTGAGGGTACCCGCGAGAGATATGGAGTCGAGTTGACCTCGAGGATACCCGCCAGATAATTACGCGGCATGGCCGGGCATTCTTAGCCCTTGCCGTGAGTCCACCAGACGGGGCGACGGGACCACATATCGTTGATCATTGATCGTCTCCGCACGATCCCATGACACTAACGGGTTTGGATAAGTGATCTGAGTAGGCCTCTGGCCTTTTCGCACTGACCACCACGCGGGAATAAGTATGGGCACTCTACGTCGTACGATTCTTCCAAAAGCTCACTGACATCAGCGGTTTAGTGGCACACACCCGGGTGGTCCGCATAAGCTCCTGCTTTGTATAAAGAGGTAAACAAGACTGATCATGGTCATCCTTGCAATGCACAGGATTGCAAAGGACGACTGGCCCATGACCACTTCACAATTAGGATGTAGACCGGCGTGCTGGCCTCTTGCTACTTCTTGAGCTTGCGTTGGTTTTTCCTTGAAGAGGAAAGGGTGATGCAACAAAGTAGAGATAAGTATTTTCCTTAGTTAAGAACCAAGGTATCAATCTAGTAGGAGGAACACATACGTCTCCAATGATAGCACCTACACAAACAAACAAGTACTTGCACCCAATGCGATAAAGGGGTTGTCAATCCCTTCACGGTTACTTGCAAGGATGAGATCTTATAGTGATAGATATAATAGATAAGTAAAAGTGCAAAATAAAATAAAAGTAAATAAATTCCAGCAAGGTATTTTTGTGTTTTTGGTTTTATAGATCTGAAAATAATATGATAAAAGATAGACCCGGGGGCCATAGTTTTCATTAGAGGCTTCTCTCTTGAAAGAAAGCATACGGTGGGTAAACAAATTACTGCTGAACAATTAATACAAAAGTGAATAATCATGACAATATCCAAGGCAATGATCATGTATATAGGCATCACGTCTGTGACAAGTAGACTGACTCCTGCCTGCATCTACTACTATTACTCCACACATCGACCGCTATCCAGCATGCATCTAGTGTATTAAGTTAACAAGAACGGAGTGACCCTTAAGCAAGATGACATGATGTAGAGGGATAGATCCAATCAATATGAATAAAACCCATCTTTTTATCCTTAATGGCAACAATACAAATACGTGTCATGTCCCTTTCTGTCACTGGGATTGAGCACCGCAAGATTGAACCCATTACAAAGCACCTCTCCCATTGCAAGAAAAATCAATCTAGTTGGCCAAACCAAATCAATAGATCAGAGAGAAATACTAAGCTATATAAATCATGCATAAAAGAGTTCAGAGAAGACTCAAATAATATTCATAGATAATCTGATCATAAACCCACAATTCATCGGATCTCAACAAACACACCGCAACAGAAGATTACATCGAATAGATCTCCAAGAACATCAAGGAGAACATTGTATTGAAGATCAAAGAGAGAGAAGAAGCCATCTAGCTACTAGCTATGGACCCGTAGGTCTGTGGTAAACTACTCACACATCATCGAAAGGGCAGCAAGGTTGATGTAGAAGCCCTCCGTGATTGAATCCCCCTCCGGCGGAGTGCCAGAAAAGGCCCCAAGATGGGATCTCACGAGGACAGAAGCTTGCGGCGGCGAAAAAATATTTTTGTTGTGCCCTTTGGTCTTTGGGGAATATTTGGGTATTTATAGAAGAAATATCAGGGTTAGAGGAGCCACGAGGGCCCCACAAGCTTGGAGGGCGCGCCCCCTGGGGTGCGCCCCCTGAGCTTGTGGTCATCTCGTGGCCCTTCTGGCCTCCTCCCAAAACTTCCAGGATGTCTTTTGGTCCAAGAAAAATCGTCAAAAAGTTTCGTTCCATTTGGACTCTGTTTGCTATTGATTTTCTACAAAGGAAAAAACAGCAACTGGCACTAGGCACTAGGTTAATAGGTTAGTCCCCAAAAATGATATAAAATGGCATAATAATGCATATAAAACATCCATGATGGATAATATAATAACATGGAACAATAAAAAGTTATAGGTACTATGGAGACGTATCAAGCATCCCCGAGCTTAATTCCTGCTCGTCCTCGAGTAGCTAAATGATAAAAACAGAATTTTTGATGTGGAATGCTACCTAACATGTTTATCATGTAATCTTTCTTTATGTGGTATGAATATTCAGATCCATAAGATTCAAAACAAAAGTTTAATATTGACATAAAAATAATAATACTTCAAGCATACTAAAAAAGCAATCATGTCTTTTCAAAATATCATGGCTAAAGAAACTTATCCCTACAAAAATCACATAGTCTTGTCATGCTCCATCTTCTTAACACAAAGTATTTATCATGCACAACCCTGATGACAAGCCAAGCAATTGGTTCATACTTTTTAACGCGCTTCAGCTTTTTCAACTCTCACGCAATACATGAGCGTGAGCCATGGGTATAGCACTATGGGTGGAATAGAGTATGATGTTAGAGGTTGTGTGGTGAAGACAAAAAGGAAGAAAGTTTCACATTGAAAAGGCTAATCAACGGGCTATTGAGATGCCCATCAATTGATATCAATGCAAGGAGTAGGGATTGCCATGCAACGGATGGACTAGAGCTATAAGTGTATGAAAGCTCAAAAGAAAACTAAGTGGGTGTGCATCCAACTTGCTTGCTCATGAAGACCTCGGGCATTTGAGGAAGCCCATCATTGGAATATACAAGCCAAGTTCTATAATGAAAAATTCCCACTAGTAATATATGAAAGTGACAACATAGGAGACTCTCTATCATTAAGAACATGGTGCTACTTTCAAGCACAAGTGTGGAAAAGGATAGTAACATTGTCCCTTCTCTCTTTTTCTCTCATTTTCTTTTTTTCTTTTTCCCTTTTTTTCTCCCCTTTTTCATTTTTTTGTTGGGCTCTTTGGCCTCTTTTTTATTTTTTTTCGTCTGGAGCCTCATCCCGACTTGTGGGGGAATCATAGTCTCCATCATCCTTTCCTCATTGGGACAATGCTCTAATAATGAATATGATTATCATTGTTTTATTTACTTACAACTCAAAATTACAACTCAATACTAGAACAAAAATATGACTCTAATATGAATGCCTCCGGCGGTGTACCGGGATGTGAAATGATCTAGTGTAGCATGTATAAAAAAATATAAACAGCGGTGGAGCCACAAATACTATGCCAACTATATGATCATGCAAAGCAAATGACAATGATGATATACGTCATAATAAAACGGAACGGTGGAAGTTGCATGGCAATATATCTCAGAATGGCTATGGAAATGCCATAATAGGTAGGTATGGTGGCTGTTTGAGGAAGATATAATGAGGCTTATGTATGATAGAGCGTATCATATCACGGGGTTTGGATGCACCGGCGAAGTATGCACCATAACTCAAGGTGAGGAGGGGCAATGCAGGGTACCGAAGAGGCTACCAAAATGCGGAAAGGTAAGAGTGCGTATAATCCATGGACTCAACATTAGTCATAAAGAACTCACATACTTATTGCAAAAGTTTATTAGCCCTCGAAGTAAAGTACTACTACGCATGCTCCTAGGGGGATAGATTGGTAGGAAAATACCATCGCTCGTCCCCGACCGCCACTTATAAGGAAGACAATCAATAATAAATCATGCTCCAATTTCATCGCATAACAAGAGACCATATGTGCATGCTTCGGGAATCACAAACCTTAACGCAGAATATTATTACTAAACCAGAATTACTAACTAATATAACTCTAATATCACCATCTTTATCTAAAAACAATTACAAAGAATCAAACTTCTCATATATTCAATGATCTTCATGAAAGTTTTTATTATATCCCTCTTGAATACCCATCATATTAGGACTAAATTCATAACCCAAGCAAAATGCCATACTATTTATAAGACTCAAAATAATATAAGTGAAGCATGAGAGTTCATCAATTTCTTTAAAATATAACCATCGCCATGCTCTAAAAGATATAAGTGAAGCACTAGAGCAACTGCCTAGCTCAAAAGATATAAGTGAAGCTCAAAGAGTATTCTAATAAATTCACAAATAATGTGTGCCCCTCTCAAAGGGGTGTGTCCAGCAGGGATGATTGTGGCAAACTAAAAAGCAAATAAAGCAAGTACTCATATAATACACGATGCTCCAAGCAAAACTCATATCATGTGGTGAATAAAAATATAGCCTCAAGTAATTTACCGATGGATTATAGGCAAAAGAGGGGATGCCATCCAGGGCATCCCCAAGCTTAGATGCTTGGTTCTCCTTTAATATTACCTTGGGGTGCCTTGTGCATCCCCAAGCTTAGGCTCTTGCCACTCCTTATTCCTTAGCCCATCGAAACTTCACCCAAAACTTGAAAACTTCACAACACAAAACTCAACAGAAAACTCGTGAGATCCATTAGTATAATAAAACAAATCACCACTTTAGGTACTATTGTAAACTCATTCCAATTTCATATTAGCATTATATATACTGTATTCCAACTTCACCATGGTTCATATCCCCGATATTACCCATAGATTCATCAAAACAAGAGAACAACTTGATGAAAACAGAATCTGTCAAGAACAGAACAGGTTGTAATAACCTGAATATTTCTCATACTTCTGTAACTCTAAAAATTCTGAAAAATTAGAAAAACGTAGGAAATTTGTATATAAATCTTTTGTAAGAATTCAGATTTTTTCCACAATCCACAAAATTTTGATAATTCTGCTACTGGACGTAAAAGTTTCTGTTAATGCACAAAATCAAATCAACTATCACCCAAATCATCCCAAAGGTCTCACTTGGAACAAACACTAATTAAAACACTAAAACACAATCATAACAGTAGCATAATTGTGTATTCATTGAAAAACAGAAGAAAAACAAGAAAAACAAAATAACATTGGGTTGCCTCCCAACAAGCGCTATCGTTTTACGGCCTTAGCTAGGCATATTGCATAGATCTAGGTATTGTCATCTTTGGTATCTTTTCCGTTAGGCATAATTTCATCCAGAGGTTTTTTAAACATAACATAGAACACATCATTCATAGAAATTTTAGCATTAGCAAATTTCTCATCTACATATCCTTTTTTATTACCGGCTACAATCCAAGAGTATTGTTGGTTGGTATCATTGAAAACTTGTTGAATCATACTTAAAGGTGGGACTTCCTTTTTAAGTTTTTCATCAAAGATTTGATCATTGCAAAGTAAATGACTTAACATATAATCACTATTATAAAGGATCTCATCTATTACCAATTTTTCACGGTTCATGCCATATAAATCAAAGATCTCCCTAGCTTCTTGCACTATGTGATCAAATTCATTCACGAGGACAAGGGTAGCTATCTTTTTAGCCCTAGGATTTTTTATAGCTGGCAACTCATAAAATAATCTTTGTAAAGTAGGATGACTACGGATAAATATTCTTTCAAGTTTAAGAACAAGTGTGGAAATAGCAGCATAAGTTTTGGTTCTTTTAAGTATAGGGACATCATCACAAGCTAAAGTTCCAATGCAATTAAAGGATTCTTGGATGACACCTTTCCCTATAACATTCCCTTGTCCTAACACAAAAGTTTTAGCATCAAGATTAGCAGAACTTCAAATTTTAGGTGTCCTGCCATCATCTGTTTCTGCCATACCAAAATCACTCATGATGAAAGTCTCTAAGCAAGCAAAGAGCAAACAAAAAAGGCAAACGGAAAGGAGGCAAATAAAATGCAAATATGTTTGTATTTTTCTGAAAACGTTTTAGAAGTGGGGGAGAGGAAAACGAGAGGCAAATGGCAAATAAAATAAATGCAAGAGATGAGGGTTTATGATAGGTACTTGGTAGGCTTGATGTAGATCCTCCCCGGCAACAGCGCCAGAAATTCTTCCTGCTACTTATTGAGCTTGCGTTGGTTTTTCCCTTGAATAGGAAAGGGTGATGCAGCAAAGTACAGATAAGTATTTCCCTCAGTTAAGAATCAAGGTATCAATCTAGTAGGAGGAACACACAAGTCTCCAATGATAGCACCTACACAAACAAACAAATACTTGCACCCAACGCGATAAAGGGGTTGTCAATCCCTTCAAGGTTACTTGCAAGGATGAGATCTGATAGTGATAGATATAAAAGATAAGTAAAAGTGCAAAATAAAATAAAAGTAAATAAATTGCAGCAAGGTATTTTTGTGTTTTTGGTTTTATAGATCTGAAAATAATATGATAAAAGATAGACCCGGGGGCCTAGTTTTCACTAGAGGCTTCTCTCTTGAAAGAAAGCATATGGTGGGTAAAAAATTTACTGTTGAGCAATTAATAGAAAAACGAATAATCATGACGACATCCAAGGTAATGATCATGTATATAGGCATCACATCCATGACAAGTAGATCGACTCCTGTCTGCATCTACTACTATTACTCCACACATCAACCGCTATCCAGCATGCATCTAGTGTATTAAGTTAACAAGAACGGAGTAACGCCTTAAGCAAGATGACATGATGTAGAGGGATAGATCCAATCAATATGAATAAACCCCATATTTTTAATCTTAATGGCAACAATACAAATACGTGTCATGTCCCTTTCTGTCACTGGGATTGAGCACCACAAGATTGAACCCATTACAAAGCACCTCTCCCATTGCAAGAAAAATCAATCTAGTTGGCCAAACCAAATCAATAGATCAGAGAGAAATACTAAGTTATATAAACCATGCATAATAGAGTTCAAAGAAGACTCAAATAATATTCATAGATAATCTGATCATAAACCCACAATTCATCGAATCTCAACAAACACACCGCAAAAGAAGATTACATCGAATAAATCTCCAAGAACATCGAGGAGAACATTGTAGTGAAGATCAAAGAGAGAGAAGAAGCCATCTAGCTACTAGCTATTGATCCGTAGGTCTGTGGTAAACTACTCACACATCATCGGAAGGGCAGCAAGGTTGATGTAGAAGCCCTCCGTGATCGAATCCCCCTCCGGTAGAGTACCGGAAAAGGCCCCAAGATGGGATTTCACGAGGAGTATGTTTGGTGTGCCCTCTGGTCTTTGGGGGATATTTGGGTATTTATAGAAGAAAGATTAGGGTTAGAGGAGCCACGGGGGTCCCACAAGCTTGGAGGGCGCCCCCCTGGGGCACGCCCCCTGAGCTTCTGGCCCTTCTGGCCTCCTCCCGAAGCTTCTAGGGTGTCTTGTGGTCCAAGAAAAATTGTCAAAAAGTTTCATTCCATTTGGACTCCGTTTCGTATTGATTTTCTGTAAATGCAAAAACAAGGTGAATAATCATGCTTCAAGATGCTAGTCTTTGGTGGGCTAGGCTTTCCCTTCTCCTCTGGCATTTCTGTAGTTCAGTCCAAAGATATAACCAAATTCCTTTGATAGTGATGCATACTTAGTATAGATCTGATTTAAGTCCTGCGAGTACTTTGGATGAGTACTCACGGTTGCTTTGCTACCCCTTTTTCCCCTCTACCTAATTGCTGTGATCAAATGACGGAGCTTAGGAGCCAGTTGATTCCGCCGATGACTACCACTACCCCGACGGAGCCTAATACTATGTGGAGACCACCGACGACCAGGAGTAGTTAGGAGTCTCCCAGGCAGGAGGCCTGCGCCTTTTCGATCCAGATGTAATTGTTTTGCTAGCCTTCTTAAGGCAGACTTCTTTATTTATGTCTGTACCCAGATATTGTTATCTCCGCTAACTCTTGTGTATTCGAGCTTATGTATTCGAGCCCTCGAGGCCCCTGGCTTGTAATATAAAGCTTGTATTATTTAATTTTTGTCTAGAGTTGTGTTGTGATATCTTCCCGTGAGTCTTTGATCTTGATCGTGCGCATTTGTGTGTATGATTAGTGCATGATTAAGTTCGGGCCATCACAATATGTTACTGTAACATAGCGCTTACCAAGGTAAAATGAGTTTATAAGCTAATAAATGAAGCCATCTATGACACTACTACTATGATACTTTGCACTATGAAGGCAGTAACTTAGACTAGTATCATATGCATGACACTAGTATAAGTTACTCCCCACTATGACCAGCCTTTAGAGCCCACTCCTTCATTTTTTCAATGCCTCTCTCCTCCACATAAGCAAAAATGCCATGTAAGCGGGCTTAGGCTAGCCATAGTGGGGGTATCTTAGCTACTCCCTCCATCTAGGTGAGTCATCTTAGGTTGTGCACTGCGACCAAGGTGAAGGGGAAAACAAGAGAACTTAATTTTTATTTGCAAATTAATACCATTGCATGCAATGAACTGACCACTGCATGTCGTGTTTGGTAGTCTCAAGTCATTGAAAGCATACACGCCCCACATCTCTTATTGGTGGATTCCTTTATTTATGTCAAAAAACAAGAAACAAGGTGAGAGTTAATGCACCGCGCCTATGTGTTTTGGGATTATTTGTTTTTCCTAAGGTGACTTATGCACCTGGACGGAGGGAGTAGTATCATGCACTTGGGAGTAGCAAACATGATGATGTGGCGGATAATTAAAGAACAGAGAGGAGGTTAGAGTAACATAGGTAGATACCATATCATAATTAATGCTATGCTAGCATGTGTCATGCATGGTAATAAATAAGCTCATCTATGATACGACGCTATAATACTATGCACTATGAAGGTAGTATCATACACTAGTATCATATGCCTGATACTAGTATATGATATTCCCCACTATGAGTATTATACTAGCCCACTATTGTACTTGCTCTGAATGCGGGTACTGGCACGTAACATTTAGTGGTAGTAAGACAAATGCTTATTTTCCATGCAGGTTCATACTATTTGTGCCTGGCTACTTCACTTACTGCGCCACATTACTCAGGTTCATACATCCCTGGATACATGTCCGTCTCGTAGTTCCAGTCCCACGTGTTCTTCATAGATGGCACGATCCATAACGGTGGGCAACAGGAGTCCATATCATCACAGCTTCTTAGTGTGGCTCCCCACGATGGACCCATCCAAACTGAAGCGGCATAGATCAGGGATAGGGGCGTTCAAGATATGAATCTGTCGGTGCGCAATGTAAACGCACCCGTTCTTCATGAACGGCAGGCTGTCGGCGTCGTGCACAGAAGGTGGCATCATTTTCACTATGGGGTAGCTGTCCCCAATGAAAACCGAGTACTCTCCAAGTGTGTTCATCCGCACCCAGGTAGCATCACGGGGGTCGAACACGTCGCCATCCATCTGGTACACCTGGCATCTCAAACCTGGATACATGGTGACGTGCATGGTTAAGGTCCATGCAGGATAAATGTTGTGCAAGCAAGTATAATAAGGTGACGTAAGCAGAGGATGCGGATTAAAATAAAATACTTTATATTGCTTATTTCTATGAGAGGGAAGGGAAGCAATGTATAGACCAGCTGTGGCACGGGCTACGACAAACAATTTGAGGGTGTTACATGGGCCATTTACATTAATTAAAGTAGGAGTTGTTTTGTTTGATGGGATTATGGCTACCTAGCTAGTACTACACGGAATTGAAATTGTTAAGTCATATATAGTTTATTACAATTGGCATTATAAAGTTGCGTAGATGACTATCCCAATCAATAAAAAAGGAAAGAACTACTCCTGCTCCTCGAGTATAAAGAGACATGTACTAAAATGTTATAAGATGACATGGCAATAAGATATACGATAGCTCCTGGCTCTAGTACTCTAAGATCGGAGAGAATGGATTACCAGGGTACATGATGAGGGTCCGATCGTGATAGATCATGGCACCTTGTTGCCCTTCAATGGTACCATGGGTAACGACTGCTAAGATAATACGTCCCAAATGGTTGTTGTCAGTTACAAGGTTCCAAGTTAGACCAAATGCCCCATGCACATCCACGATCAGCGATCTGATTTTGATCGGGGGATGACTTTGCCATGCATAATCACGCAAGCAAGGCAGAATTCATAGAGACCGGATGAAAATCATTACATTTTAAAAACTTTTCATATAAAACATTACAGTTTTCATACAAACTGGAGTAAAACCTACTCTAAACATATTCTAAATGATCGCCGGAGTCCGTCCCCCATGTCTGGCCATGAGCCCCGAGAACTGAAGCTCCGGCTATTGCCTTTGCCTTTTCCTGTTCCGAATCGGCGCTCTCCAGCTCCGCCTCCGTGGCCTTTTCCTCCGGAGCTCCAGGAAGTGAAGATTTCCACCTCCATGTCGCCGCCAATCAGATAATCGGCCCTTGATGTTGTGCCCAACGAGCTTAGATTTGACGGGAGCGCTCCATGTCGCCGCCAATCGGATAATCGGATAACCTACCATGCACTACTCTTCATCGCTGCTGGCAACGCTCGTGCAGACGTGCCGGCTTCGTGGTCGTGGAGGCGGAGCGCGGCCTGGGTGGAGCCGGCAATGCCCTTCTTCTGCTCTGGCGACAGTCCATCCCAGAGAGCTTTGGAGTGCAAGGAGGCCATGGCGGGAGTGGTGTCGAGAGGAGAAAGGGACCGGAGGAGGATAACTGCGGCCATGGCCGGGGCTGAAGTTTATATAGCCCGCAAATGGCAATGAGTGGCAGCAGGTGGACGAACGGGTGACGCCGGAGTAGGTTCCTCGGCAACTGCATGTTATTAATGTGGGCGGCGCATGGACGAACGGCGGGCCGTGGTGTCATTTCAACACGGAGCATTCGTGTGCACCGGGAAGCAACGCTATCTTGGCCGTTGCGCTGCTTTAAAGCCGGCGCCAGTGGGAGGTCGCCTCCGCTCTGGCTGGGCATTAATGCGGCATTGATGCTTTGGGGCGGCGCTGACCGTTTCAGGCGGGAAGCGCACGCCGGCAAGGGAGGTGGTTTGGGTGGGCCAGGGCGGTCAGACACGAGCGTGGTGGTGGTATTGATTTTGTACCGTTTTAGGCATAGTACTAGTAGTTTGCAAAACTACTCAATTATTGCACTCAATTTTCTAAAAAAAATATGGTTAAAAACGTTAAGTGCAATGCATGCATGCGTGACAAATATAAATGACCAATAAAAAACTACTACATGCATGCAACGATGTAATGCACATTGTAATCTCAACAGGTGATGGGGAGCTCTAAATTTGAATTTGAAACTTATAAAATAGAAAAACTAAACAAATAAACTAGAAGAGAGGGAGTACACCATAGGATGTGTCCCATACAAAACAAGTCCCCTAGTTTGTCACCACGAAGATGTGGTTAAAAAGGAGCACAACGTCTTCATACTCGTACCGCAACAAAATGGCCGCAGACAGCATGGTCCACCTTTGACCGCCATGTGCAGGATGGATCGTGAAAGCAATCGCTATGTCGAACACCGTGATGAGACTATAATTTTTGTTGGCGCACGACCTTATCGGGGCTTCCGGGATTTCTATCTTCTTCAATCTCATTGTGGTTCCATCGTACCAATTCAGGCGATGGCCCATTGCATGGCAGATCCCAATGTTGGACAAAGGTTCTACGGGAACAGTGTCACCATTGTAGATGTTGTGCAAATTGATGTTGGTACCCTCCCGTACATATGCAAGCCAATCTCCATTGGCACCAAGCCTAACCTGTGAAACAGTGTGCAGCGGGGGAATTATGAAATGGACACGGAAGTAGTCTTTAGAATACATTTACGTGATCAAACTCATCACTTACCTGCTCATCGGACAAAAGCCGAGTGCCCCTCAACGTCGGCATCTCAAGGGGCGTCAACTTGCAACTATGGCCACGCCGCGCTGGAGAGACCCCCCGGGAAACATCCTCATCCTCGAGGACGCATGGCAGGCAAACTAGCATGGCCTTCTCCCATGCATATTTACACAGCCTCTTAAAATATTTGGTGCAAGTACCGCTGAGTCTTGTGGATGTGAGGAAGTTGGAGTGACTTACGATTTATCCCAAATGATCACCGTCCAAGGTCTCCCAACCTCGACGAGGATGAGAAGCACCACCGCCTTGCGAATCTATGGCAATGGCGACGAACTGCCTTGTCCCTTGGGGAGCTGGTTTACACGAGAGGGGATGGTAACTGCAGGGCTTCGTCCCTTCGGAAAGGATGTTTTGTGGGCGCGCACTAGTGCAATTTATATTTGAGAATAGGGAGCTGGCGGGCGGTTCATTGTACGACACGTTCGCGTCGATCCACTACCCCAGAATTAAAGCACGCACGACATTTACAGCAACTGTGATTAGTTTGTTTTCCGGGCGCATGGACTAACGCGGACTAGCGGACCTCGTCGCCCTTTTTCGAGCACAGCTTCGACAACTACATGCGTAACATGCGTGCATGCAAATCTTGCGTGACAGTACAAGGCGGAGTGGTAGGCTGTCGAACTACAGCCTGCATGTTGTAGCCATGTCATCCACACGCAACCTAAAGGCCAATTCATACTCCGCTAGTGTACGTACTACCTATACTGTACTATGCATTGTTTGGCACGAACGATCCTTGGAGCTCGTGTTGCAGCTAGTATACTCCATAGCTCGCTTCCCTTCTCCTTCCTCTTCCACCGCCTGGGCACGTCCGTGCCAAGCGACCGGTCCACCCTAATATAGTACTAACACAAAAAGATGCATGCATGACCACTAAGATTTCCTTTCTCTTATCTTTGGCGTGAGACTTAAAGCCCTTTAACTCTGAGTATAATGGAAATCTATTTTTTTTAGATGAGCCCTTTAAACCAGAAAGGAGGGAGTATTAGAAGTATGTTTTTTTAACAAACAAAAGGCGCTCACCAAGCTTTCATTCATTCATCTTAACAGCAGATTACATTGAGGAGTAGTATTAGAGATCTCAAATCCATACATATCATGCAATAGTAGTAACTAGTACTAGTACGTACTACACACATAAGTACATAACCTAAGCTAGACCACACTACTCGTCGTCAAAGATGGGTAGGCGGCCGCATGCTGCAACTCCAGCTCCTCCTCCAGTTTGGCGAACATCTCATTGATCCCCCACTCCCGCTGGTGGAGGAAGCGGCGATTGGCCTCCATCTCGACCTCCGACTGGATGGACTCGAGGATGGCCTATTATTCCACCGCCACCTCCGCATGGGTCAACTCCGCCATGGCGAAGCATGCAGCCGGTGGAGCTGGCCCCGCGTCGTTGTCGTCATCCTCCGGCTCCGCTTCGCCCGCATCATCGTCCTCCTGTTCTGGCTCCGCGTCGTCATTCTCCTCCTCCGGCTCCGCATGCTGCTCCACCTCCATCGCCTCCTTCTCTGGCTCCAGGTAGTCTGGACTCCGGAGGCAGGGCGGCTGCGATCCGGGTTCACGCCGCCTCCAGATCTGCGGAAGCAGCTCAAAGCGCCGCTCTGGCAGGAGCATGGCGTATTTCGTTACCTTCGGCCGGGGCATGGCTATCGGGCGACGGTGACCGGAGAAGAGGCAGCGGGAGGGGAATGAATGCAGCTACTGTTTGGGTTCGCTGTCCGGCTTAAATAAATGCGCTCCATCACGTGTACCCGCGTGTGCACAAATTGTACATATACGGGTCTGTTTAGGGGGCGTCACATAACTGGTATGTGTGTGAGATTCCGAGAGAGTGTGTGTGTGTGCGCGCGCCTCTACACTTCGGACCTGTACTCCACCTTTTGCATCGGGATATAAGTATAATGCTACTACACTTTAGCTTCTGATTTACGTGGCCATATTAATGTGGTTGTGTAAAAAAATGCCACTTCCTGCTCGTGATTTGCCTTATATAATTATGAGAAGTTTGCTAACTACTAAAATAAAGTGGAATTTGTCCATGTTATATATGTAAATTAAGGTGATTGATTATCATACGGGTAAGGTTGGACGAAGGATGGTAGGAATAAATGCTCCACCTAGAGCATGTGTGTGTGAAATGGAGTCTTAGAGTGTGTGCATGCGTGCGCGCACGTGTGTGTGTGTGTGTGTCAAACGGAGTCTTCGGCAGGGAAAGTAATTAAGTGTGTGTGGATTTATCGTAGAGAGGTGATGTGTATGGCAGAGGCCTCCAGCGAGGGGGTGCGAGAGAGAAGAGGCCCGTAAAGAGGGAAGAGAAGGCTTGTGCGTGTGAGAGGAGTGGACATCGAGATAACTTGTTTGTTCGAGAGACACCGAGGAAGACTACTATTGATGGTGCATGTAGGTGGGAATTAAACGAAGGGATAGTCTTATTGGTTTCATTGATAGAAGGAAGGAGTGAGAGAGAAGGGTAGGTAGAAGGAAATAGTTAAGTGTGAGTGTGTGTTTTAGAGAAGAGACCCATCCAGACGGAAGTCATGTGCACACAAGAAGAGAAAGATTCGATGTGGGGTGAGGGCTGAGGGCAATTAACTACGTATGGAGACATATGAGACCTTGAACGTGCATGTGTGAGAGATATACATGTATACGTGGGATGTTTGTGTGTGCGCACGCGCATGATCGAGATAAAAGAAAGGAGACATAAGTCATAAGATCCACGGGATGGGAGAGATGGATCGGTATGACAATATGCATGCATGTGGGAGTGGAGGGAAGAAGGTCTGATGATTGAGCATGTGTTTTTGTCTTTAAGAGAGAGTGGCGTGGGCTCGAGCATGCATCTATGGCAAGCAGAGAGAGCGAGACACAATGCGTGTGCAAAAGAGATCGACCTATAGATGCATGTATAGGGAAACAGATATAGCGTGCGTGATAGGAAGCAAGAGTGCATGCGAGAAAGAAGGTTGATGGAGAAACATATAGATAGAGAGATAGAGATGCTAGCTAGAGGGACATCGACTCGTTTTTGTGTTAGAGATAAGAGTCGAGTGGATCATAGGGGTGAGTTATGTGTGTGTGAGAGAAAGATAGAAAGAGGGTGCATGACTGCATGTAGAGAGAAACAGATATAGTGTGCATGATAGGAAGCAAGAGTGCGGGCGAGAAAGAAGGTTGATGGAGAAACAGAGAAATAGAGAGATAGAGATGCTAGCTAGAGGGAGATCAGCTAGTGTGTGTGTGTGTTAGAGATAAGAATCGAGTGGATCAGAAGGTTGAGTTATGTGTGTGGGTGTGAGAGAGACAGAGAGAGGGTGCATGTGAGTGACATACAAACGAATATTAGAGAGAAATGAGATCCTGAGAGACGGAGTTTTGTGTTTGCGAGAGAGAAAGATATTTCACAAGGAGAGTCATAGATAGAGAGACATATTAGGGAACGCGAGATATCGCTAGGGAGAGAGGGTGTGGTGAGCGACATACAAGGGAATGGTGGATAGATATGAGACCGTGGGAGACGGAGTTTGTGTTTGTATGTGAGAGAGAGATATTTAAGAGGGAGAGTCGTAGCTATTGAGACATAGGGAGTGCGAGACATCTCTAGAGTGAGAGGGTGTCTGTGAGCGGCATACAGGGGAATAATATAGAGAAATGAGACCCCGGAAGACGATGTTTGTGTTTGTGTGAGAGAAAGAGATTTCACAGGGAGAATGATAGTTAGAGACACATAGTAGGGAGCGAGATATACTTAGAGAGAGATAGAGTGGAGGTCGAGGAGAGAGTACCATTAGTGTGTTACGAAGATAAAATACTGCTATCGACATACAAGTAGCACAAGAGATACCCGAGAGATGGTGAAGGCGTACATGTCTAGAGAGATATATAAGGCATGAGTGATAACTATATGAGACGAATATCTGGATTAAAGGGGATTCAAATATTTAAACTAGAGATCAGGACATCGATAATATCATAACGAAAATTGGTTAACTCTATCAAACATGCATATTCATTTGAATCTGGGGACACGTGTAATGTTATTTAGTTTATCAATATTAGTGATCCATAGATTTTTTTAATTAGAGACAATGCATGGTTTATATGCAATTAATGTCTAAACGGATTACACTATATGTTGCGTGTGTCAAACACATTATACATGTTTGAGAAGTAAAAAAACCCCGCATGAAACACACATTAATTGGAGACAGTTATCGAGGAATGCATACATTGGATTTCAACATAAAGTGGTTTTAAATATTTGAAAATTCAAATTAAGATGGATCCAGCCTTATGAATATGAGATCATGCCATTTGTAAACCATATTTATGTATAAAGGGTGTTGTGCCTTTGAAAGTATATATAAAAATGATGTATATAGATTTGTATTGGAATACAAAATGGATTCTGCCCAAAATAAAATACAAAATGGATTTGAATTGAGTTGGCACGGTAAACGTGCAAGCTTTTTCTCCCAAAATTTGAATGAAGCAGCGAAACACGCAGTCCCTGCTCGGTCGTAACCGCCCAAAACCAAAATCAGGGAGATGGAAATTACTGCCTATCCCTAACACACAAAACCTCTTGGCTTTATTTGTATAGGTGTAGATAGGGGCAAGTTTGTAATTTCACTCAAACCTGACATAACCGCCACTCACCCGGATTCATACACTGTGTGCGCCAAAACACATTCTCTCCTCGGCCGAAATCGCCTCTCACCCCGATTCATACACGGTGGGCGCCAAGGCAAATATTCGGTGTATGCGAGATTATCGTCCTATCCCCAGCCGGCCAATATTGTTGTGATGTAGGAAATTTTAAACGGGTACTAAGTTTGTAAATTTCCTCGCATTTGAGACAAGCGCGTCCTGAAGACATGGTTCCCCCTACCTCTCTCCATCCATTTCCCCATTCGTACTCCGTGGGCGCCAAAACACCCTCTCCACCTCAGTCTCCTCTGTCCGCCACCCCATCCACCACCGTCCTCCTCCACCATGCCGGAGCTGATACCCCAACGCCATCGTCCATTACAAGAGATCGACCTCCCTCATCCACGGCTTCGGACCAGTATCCTTGGATCGCGTACTCTCGCTTCATCCACACCGTTGTCCACCTTGTCGAGGCCGCTCCTACGACTGTCTCGTCCATCGCGTCGGGATATTTCCCCCACCGCAACCATCTGCCCTCCTAGATCTGCTTGCATGCCGCTGATAGCCATCGCTATCGCAGCACCCTCAATGTCTTAGCAGATGCTTAGACGGCACCACACCAGAGGCGGTACTCTTTCGTATATGCTCAAGTTATTTATCTTAGCAAGAAAATAAATCACCACTGCTTTACTGTGATTTCTTGTCCCTCACTTAGAGTCTTACTTGCTAGTTTAAAACAAGCATTGGTTGCAAAGTTGCCTTTGTCCAGTTTGCACCTTCAGATTCGCCATGGCACGCTCAACACTATACTTGCAATGCTTATAGTTTTCCCCTTTTATATTCCACATTAGCTTAAATGACAGTCGACTGAATTTCAATTTGGGGTCAGTCCATTTTTGAGAATTCGCCGGAGTTCGCTGGAGGGAAGGAAGGGACTCGCCGGAGGGCTGCCCCATTATCTATCTTAGGTGTTTCGGGTGGGGACAGTGCTTGTGGGGCCGGTCGTCGGGCTGTGGTGGGGACTCGCCAGAGGCAAAACTCGATGCGGGTGGGGTTGGCTAGAGGGATGGCCGGGGGCGGCGGAAGACCGGCGATGGTGGGCGGTTCAGGGAAGGGTGGGGGTCGGTGGTTCGAACGGCGGCCCGTGCGGTGGTCTGTAGGGGAAGAATAAGAGGCGAGGAAGAAGAAGGGTTAGGAGATGTAGGATCTTCATCCAACCGCCTGAAATGGCCGACTGGCCCAAATGACTAAAGTCAGGCGACTTGCATGTAGACATTCCCTTTATATTCAGTACCATCATCCTAGGTGATTCCAAACATGCTAGCACTGCTCCTCAACCCATCAAGCTAGACAACATGCCACTCATTATTCCAAATTTAGTTGCTCAAATACGAATCTGATATGATGCTGATATTACTAAAACATAGAACATTTAATTGGTCAGCTAATGTTCCTACTTTACTTTTGAAAAGCACATGCGCCACATATAGAGAGACAGCAGGGAGTTGCATTCTTTATGCTCTCTGGTTCATCATGTGTGGCAACGAACATTTTATTATCCAAAATCTGCTTGCTCTTCTTTAGCATGTTCCTCTTCTGTTCTTCTTTAATAAGTATTCTCTCTGTTCCTAAATATAAGTCTTTGTAGAGATTCCTCCATGGACTACATACAAAGCAAAATGGTGAATCTACACTCTGAAATGTATCTATATACATCCGTATGTGATCCATAGTGGTATCTCTACAAAGACTTATATTTAGGAACGGAGGGAGTATAATAGTAGTACAGTATGTTCCTTGTAGTGAAGAGGAGCAGGGACATTTGCAGTGTACATGTCTATTCCGTCACTTGTCATGGACGCTTTCAACTCTTCGTGTTGGTCTGCCATAATATCTAGGAAATGCTGGGAGCTGTGTTGCCTTTGAGAGTTAGATTGATAGTAACAGTATTGTGCCTTCAGTTGAAGAGAGCTGGTATCCGAAGCCTTTCTAGCCATACCGGCAATACTAGCCCATATTTTCCAGCTAGTTCCACTTTCCTGATTTTACTTGTGATGCTTAGGGTTTTCCCATTATATCTACACTATGATCTGTGTAGGTGCTTTGTGTCGTACTAGCAGCAGTCCACTCTTGAAGCTAAACAACACACCAATCATACATCTAAAGCTTACTTCTTCAAATATGAATGTGATATGATACTGACATTAGTTAATAGATACACATTTAATTGGTCAGCTAATGCTCCCACTTGAGTCTCCAAATGCATGAGGCCACATATAGGAGACATCATGGAATTGCATTTCTTTGGGCGCTCTGATTCATCATGGGTGGACAACCAACATTGTATAGAAAGAAGCAAAATCTCAATAATATGCTTCCCCTTCTATTCTTTAACATGTTCCTCTTCTGTTCTTCTTTAGTAAGTACAGTATGTTCCTTGTCAGGAAGGGAAGCATGGACATCTGAAGTCGATAGCTCTATTGGGCCACTTCTGCTAGATGATTTCAGCACTTGAGTTGGTCTGCCATAATATCCAGGAAATGGTGGGAGTTGTGTGGTCTTTGATAGAATAGACTGATAGTAATAGCAGTGCGCCTTCAGATGATTAGAGCTGGCCTGTAGGTGATCTATAGGCTTTAAATTACTAGCAGCGATACAACCCCGTATTTTCCAGCCAGTTCCGCTTTCCCGATTTATTTATGATGGTTATGGTGTACCCCTTTTATCTACACTACGATCTGCCTAGTGGCTGTGCGCTCTCGTTATCATGGCTGGAAATAAACTTTCTATACGGTATATTATGAACCTCTCATCTGCCAACTATCCTTACATCTAGAGCTCCCAATAGGGAGCCTATTTTTTCTGTAGTTGTGCCAGATTATATTAATGTATGCACCATATTACAACACACATGTGCTCTCTCATTAGAATCCAGTGATAGCGCACAAGGGTTTATAGGGAGCCCCTATTATATTAGAATATCCTCTGCATTACAAAGATAATCTCACTACTATTTATGTTTTCAAGCTTCTTAGATATTGTACGTAATCACATAGAATATAAGAATGCGCACATCAGAAGAATATTGCAGAACAGTTCAATGGGTAACAAACTTGGCATCAAGGGATCGAGGTCCATTCTGGATGCACTGATACCCACATGCTCCCGACCTACATATTCATATTCATAATATGATCCTAATGGCTATTCAGAGCTCAAGGAGTCAAAGGCAGATGGCCTATCATGTTCACCCAATAAGGTGCATGTTCTAATTTGGCAAGGTTTTATTGGTTGCACGTATCTTGCATAAGGTGTCTTGCATTTCTTCTGCTTCGTTGCACCGCCATCTACTTACTTTACTCATGATATATGTGAAGATGCCATGCCCATCAATTATCAATACCTATTCCATTTGTCATCATACCATGTTTTTTCATTCAAATGATGTTCTTGTGTTTCAGACATCCAAAAGGAAGAGGGTGATTGCAGAACCTGAAGGAGTACGAGCAAAGTCCTTGAAAAAGGTGATGGTACCGGAGAAATCAGATAGCACCCCACTTATATTGGCGATAGAACCAGCGCCGCAAAACCTAGGATATTGCAACTATGTTGCTCACTGCTTTGCTCTTGTTAGTACCTGTTGTCCTATCGCTGTACTTACATTCATACCTGGTGTATTATGTGACATCATTCTGCATTATAGCTTGCTTATCCGCTGTTCGCTCCAAATTATCAGATCTCTATTAATGCTTACATTAATGTAGAATAAACCCAATGCTTATGAAGAAGTTTAGCTCTGCATTGTTCTTGTAAGTATCTGTTGCCCTTCATCACTATACTTATATTGTCAGCTAGTTGGTCATGTACACTTTGCAACTTATTTTCCCTTGCCCTCCATTTTCTACACATCAGATCTATATTTATGCTTGCCAAAATGTTGAATAAAACGAATGTTACTGAAGAAGTTTAGCTCAGCATTGCTTGTATGATGTACTTACATTTATAGTGTGCATCTTAGCTTAAATAATCTCTATTTGTTCCTATATTATCACATCTATATTTACTCTTAACAAAATATAGAATAAAGGCAATGCTCATGAAGAAGAGTCTGTGGTAGACTTCTTAAATTGCCCCCCCCATCAATATTGACAAGGGCCTTCAAACTTTGTTGTATATATTTGGATAGCTATGATTGTAAATGCTGTTTATTTTTGTTGTTTGCATCAAATTGCATGTTCAAAGTTTATTACGAAGAAGTACATAAACATAAGTTTGTCCTTCTCAATTTCAGTTTTTAGTTGTACAACCTAGTTCCTTATTCATACCATGTAAATTAAACTAAACATAGCAAGTTATCTTCTTTAGCACTGCATGTATGCTTGTGTTCTTGATCTTTAATCCAGTGGTGTGGTGAAACTACCAACTCCATCACAATGTCATATCCTGCTATCTCTTAACTATGAACAATGGCATATTATGTTAATGTTATTTAAATCATGTCTCTTTATTTACCAATCTGAAATGGGATAAATTGATAGTACACTCACCATTCATGCTTATACGTTGTTTAGCAGTACATGTATGCTTGTGTTCTTGATCTGTAACCCAGTGGTGTGGTGAAGCTGGCTGCTCCTACACAATGCCATTTCCCGCCGTCTTACCTATAAACAATGCCTATTATGTTAATGCTATTTTAAACCATGACTCTTTATTTCTGACTAAGAAATGAGATGAATTGATAGCACTGATGCTTATACGTGCAAAACCTGTTATCTACCTACTTGTTTCTCTTTCAGGTTGACATTACTGATGCTAGGAAGAACTACCACAATGATAGTGAGACGAACCCATTGCTTGTCCCTAACATATATTCCAGAGAAGAAGGCAACACATCTTGAGGATAGTGATACAACCCCAAAGTCATGTCTTGATGTAGTGTTGAACTTACTCGCTAATAGCAGTGACACAAGCTCAATGAAGTCGCTGCCTGAATCTGTTCGACTTCTTTAGTCTGAAGTTCAAGCAGAAAGACATGCTTCCACAAAAATCCGACTGGAACTCCAATCTCTATGCAAGATTAACCATAAGTACAGGACGTCTATTGATGCTATGCAGCTTGAGTTGGTGGATATAAGCGTCAAACAAGCGCAGTCTCATCAGGTTGCTAAACTGCTTTTGCTGTAGCTCCTGGGCAGGGCTAACCTTTCTTGAACTGTGTTGAAGTGTTGTCCGTTCTTTCTATTATTTTGTCAGCGTGTTTACTTCCACTGGTGGCAACCTTTGATGCCCAGTGTATGTAATATGTTGTCTGGTTGCCCTTTATTATCACTGGCGGCGAACTTTGATGCCCAGGGGATGTAATATGCTGTAATTTCTTTAATGTATAGTCTAGGTTTATTCTTCGTCACGATGATGTAATTTATTTGTTGTATATGCTGTCGTCGCTCTGTGAAAAGGTCGTAAGCTTTGATCCAAGCACAATGTGCCAATACGGTAGGTTTACATAAAAGATCGGTACTAAAACTGGCCGGCCGCCAATCGCTATAAATGGGCCGAACCGTGGGCCTATAATCATCTTGGGCCATTAGCAGGCCTAGACTTAATCTGGCCCACTATTAGTTTCGGGCCTTTAAAAGGCCGAGTAAACCGCTTGCGTTAATTGGGCCGGAAAATAAAATGGGCTTTTAACAGGCTGAGATGCAGATTGTGCCTGAATTGTGCCGAACAAATCACGGGCCGAGAGTAGGCTGGAATATACATTGGCCCATTCTTGGCCCAGTGATTTGACGGGCCATTAATAGGCCAAAATGTAGTTGGGCCTTGGTTGAACCAATCACATGACAGGCTAGAAGCAGGCCAGATGCATAGCGGGCCAAAATTAGGCCCAACACTATCAAGGGCTTTTAACTGGCCGATAGGCAGTTTGGGCTAAAATGTATCACGGAGACTACATGCCATTAAGAGGCCGAAAGTCACTATGGACTAGAATTAGGCCCAGATGCAGCCTGGGCCTTTAAATGGTCGAAAGTGAAATTGCGCCGAAAGCGGATCATATGTACACAAGGCCGCTGACAGGCCGAAACTAATATCGGCCGAACTGTTAAACGGGCCATTAAGAGGCCGAAGAGCAAATCAAGCCCCTAATGGGCATAAAGGCACAACAGGTGTTAACGGGTCGTATCTGTTATGGGTCGTGATTTGGCCCAAGATATGAAAGTCAGTTAACAGACCGGATCAGATATGAGCCGTAATTTCTCCCAAACTATTACAGGCTGTTAACGGGCCGGATCTGATATGGGCCGTAAACTGGCCCATAATATTACAGGCTTTTAACGGGGTTGTATCTGATGTGGGCCATAACTTGGCCCTGAAAATGGTAGGCTGTTAATGGGCCAACCCATTAGATCTGACAAATCTTGTGAGCCTTTTCCTGGGCCGGCTTTTTAACCTATTGTTGGGGAATGTTGCATGGGAAACAAAAAAATTCCTACGGTCACCAAGATTCAATCTAGGAGATGACCATCTACGAGAGGAGAGATTGGATCTACATACCCTTGTAGATCGCTAAGCGAAAGCGTTAAGAAACGCGGTTGATGTCGTCGAACGTCTTCGCGATCCAATCACGATTCGTCCCGCGAACTTCGATCCAAGTGCCGAACGGACGGCACCTCCGCGTTCAACACACGTACGGCTTGATTATGCCTTCACCTCCTTGATCCAGCGAGCGATGGTGTAGTAGCTTGAGTCCTCCGGCAGCACGTCGTCGTGGTGGCGGTGGTGGTGGAGAAATCTCGGCAGAGCTTCGCTAAGCACTAAGGAGAAGAAGATGGCTACGAGGGAGAGGGAGGGCAATGCCGTGGCATAGATGGGGTGTGACTGCCCTCCCTCTACCCCTCTATATATAGGGGGAAGGGAGGAGGAGGGGGCGCCCTAGATCCTATCTAGGGGGGCGGCGGCCGCAAAGCAGATGGGAAACCCTAGATGGGTTTTGGCCCTTCCCCTAGGAGACTTGGCCCCCAAGCCAGGTGGAGGGAACCCTAAAGGGGGCTGATACGTCTCCAACGTATCTATAATTTTTTATTGTTCCATGCTGTTATATTATCATTCTTGGATGTTTTACAATCATTTTATATCATTTTTTGGTACTAACCTATTGACATAGTGCCCAGTGCCAGTTGCTGTTTTCTGCATGTTTTTTACATCGCAGGAAATCAATACCAAACGGAGTCCAAACGCAGCGAAACTTTTTGTGGATTTTTTTTGGACCAGAAGACATCCAGTGGGCCAGAGAAGCACCTGGGGGGTGCCCCGAGGGGAGCACAACCCACCAGGGCGCGCCTGGAGGCCTAGGCGCGCCCAGGTGGGTTGTGCCCACCTCGATGGCCTCCCGCACCGCCTCTTTGCTCTATAAATACACCAATATTCCAGAAACCCTAGGGGAGTTGACGAAAATCAATTCCAGC
Source organism: Thinopyrum elongatum (assembly GCA_011799875.1). NCBI lineage: Eukaryota > Viridiplantae > Streptophyta > Magnoliopsida > Poales > Poaceae > Thinopyrum > Thinopyrum elongatum. Next base: position 359,970,508 of record CM022297.1, on the reverse strand, counting down.
CGCCGCAAGTTCCAGAACCACTAGATCCAATCTAGACACCATCACGGAGGGGTTCATCGTCCTCATTGGTGCCTCTCCGATGATGTGTGAGTAGTTCATTGTAGACCTTCGGGTCTGTAGTTAGTAACTAGATGGCTTTCTCTCTCTCGTTTGATTCTCAATACAATGGTCTCTTTGAGATCCATATGATGTAACTCTTTTTTGCGGTGTGATTGTTGGGATCCGATGAACTTTGAGTTTATGATCAGATCTATCTTTTTATCCATGAAAGTTATTTGAGTCTTCTTTGATCTCTTATATGCATGATTGCTTATAGCCTCGTATTTCTTCTCCGATATTTGGGTTTTGTTTGGCCAACTTGATCTATTTATCTTGCAATGGGAAGAGGTGCTTTGTGATGGGTTCGATCTTACGGTGCTTGATCCCAGTGACAGAAAGGGAAACGACACGTATGTATCGTTGCCATTAAGGATAACAAGATGGGGTCAATTTCTACATAAATAGATCTTGTCTACATCATGTCATCATTCTTATTGCATTACTCCATTTCTCCATGAACTTAATACACTAGATGCATGCTGGATAGCGGTCGATGTGTGGAGTAATAGTAGTAGATGCAGGCAGGGGTCGGTCTACTAATCTTGGACGTGATGCCTATATAATGATCATTGCCTGGATATCATCATGAGTATTTGAAGTTCTATCAATTGCCCAACAGTAATTTGTTTCCACGGTTTGCTATTTTTCTCGAGAGAAGCCACTAGTGAAAACTACGGCCCCCGGGTCTCTTCTTTAATATATTTGCCTTCAAGATCTATTTTGCTATTCGCCCTTTTATTTATTTGCAACTTTTATTTTCAGATCTATTAATCCAAAAACCTAAAAATTTCTCGCTGAATTTTATTTGCTTTTATTTGCATCTTTCAATCTACTACAATTTTATCTATCTCGTTACCCGAAAGGGATTGACAACCCCTTTAACACGTCGAGTTGCAAGTATTTGTTCTTTGTGTGCAAGAGCTGTTTACGTGGTGTTGCGTGGTTCTCCTACTGGTTCGATAACCTTGGTCTCATCACTGAGGGAAATACCTACCGTCGCTGTGCTGCATCATCCCTCCCTCTCTGGGGAAAAACCGACGTAGTTCTAGCAGACATCAAGAGGAGTTTCTGGCGCCGTTGCCGGGGAGACATCATCAACATCAACCAGGTTCCTAATCTATGAAGAACCTGAGCTGCCTAACCACCTGATGCAAGTGCTGATGAAGCCCATGGCTGAAGGAAATGCTCCAAGGACAACCTTCCTAGTGAAGGATTTGCTCTATCTGCCAAAAACAGTATACCACATTCTGGCCAAAACCCTCAGTCCAATCAAAGGACACAATTCCAATACTGAAGAAGTTGTGGGAGTTATGAAGAATATGCTATTCCATATTATTCATGGTACTCCCATCAACATTCATGATTTCTTTCTGAGGACTTTGGTCACTGTGGCACAGTCACCTTTTGACTTGAAGCCGTATGCTCAATGGATCATGAGATTCATCAGATCCCGGTCTTCAATTCACTATAAGGCTGATCGTCAGAATCGTTTGAGCTATTTGCCTGAAGTTAAAATTCTTCAAAGCACTCTGTTCGCAGTTCCTAGCAAGGGCAAGACTGTCATTGATGAAGGAATTCATCCCCTCGATGGACAATTCTATCAACCTATCTCCAGCTCCAATGCTGATGAATCTGCTAGCCAGGATACTGCAGCAAAAGCTTCAAGACCATCTGCTTCACCTGAAGCACCATGTGTCATGACTGGCCGTGAGTTGCTCATAATCCTTCATCATAAAGTTGACAAAAATCACCGATGGGTTAAGCGTCAGTTCACAGCTATACAAACCAATATGACAGTGACACATAACGTTGTCTGCAAGAACAGATACTATGTCCATGCAATTTTTTATCGCACTTGGGCCATCCTCTCACACTTCAAATAGATGAAGAACTTGCTGCTATGGATTTCCAAATGAACTTCGACTGGGCTGAACCGCCAAGGAAGAAGTTCAAGAAAACCCAAGTTCCTCCTCTTATGCCAAGTTCAGGTCACGCACAACTGACGAAAATGAAGCTGTTGAAAATACTACGGCTGGTCCTTCTCCATCAAGCGACCCAGACAACGTTGGCACTCCCTAGACTTCACCATGATATTCTTCTGGGCGTTAGTCCTCAGCATTGTCTCCTTTTGGTCAATTGATGACAAAGGGGGAGAAGTTTGAGTTAGTCTTCAAGCGGGTCGATATATGGGCTATTTTTGCTTAAGTTGCAACTCTTGAATTTTTTTGGATTTGCTCTTTGATGAGTTGTAACTTAATAACTGTTGGTCGTCTGACTCTTTTGCTACAATTGATACGCATGCTTCGATCTGAAACATATCTGCTCATGCATGCACAATTTCGTGAGACACCAATTTTCATCATGCATTCATATTCTTCAAATATCTTATGATCATGCATTATTGGATTCCAAGATATAGGGGGAGATCTCCACAATTTCAACCTGCCATGTGCATTTGCAATCCAAAGAAAATTCCACATATGCACATCTTTTCACGGGGAGTTCCTCAATATCTTGTAACCATTTTCTTCAAACTCTGTACTTACACTTCAATTATTTTTACTCCCGTTGAAAGCCTAACAAATTTGTCATCAATCACCAAAAAGGGGGAGATTGTAAGTGCATCAAGTGTCCCCTTAGTGGTTTTGGAGTATTGAAGACAAATAGGTTGAGGAACTAATGTGTTTTTGAGTATACACAGGAGATAAAGTCCATGAAGATTTGGTTTAACACATGAAAGACGACCCCTAGAAATGGATTTCTTCATGTGAAGAATTTGGTGATGAAATTGGTACGGCCTTTGAAGAAATTGATGCGAAGACTTTGAAGCTTGAAGGCTTTGTTTTCATTGTTAGATTAATCTTGTTGATATATTATTTAGTCATGCATTAGGTGAGTCATGCACGTAAGAGTTATGCTTATTTCATGTAGTTGAGTCAGCCAGAGGAAGCTGCGGCAGTGTGTGCACACGTAGAGATGTGACGACTTGTGTACATGCAAGCTTATGGCCGGTTTAGCTAGAAATAAGTGCACGTAGTCAGCTTAGTTAGTTGAGTTAGGCACGCAGGAGTTTGTTAGCAGCTTGGCTGGGTCGTTGGCAGTTCAGAGAATCTTGTGTATTCGCTGGTCATGGGAGTGCATGTAGGCAGTGGGTTAGTGGGCAAGTGTGGCGTCCAGATTTTGTGGCACGAGGTGCCCACATCCCTTGTATAAATATTGCACAGATTTAACAAAGTCCGAGGCCGAGAGGGCTGGGCAAAAATGTAGCGTTTGTATCACCAAGGAAGAGAGCTCTTGGCAAAGCTGGTGCTGGTTTCTTCCTTGGCGTGTGCGTGTGTATGTGTTGAGTCTTCCCATCGCATGTGTGTTCTTGAGAGAGGAGAGAAACTACAAGTGAGAGTTGTGTGCGAGGTAGAGGAAGAGCGGCGCTGCGAGGAGGCGGCGCCAACATTCATAGTTTCTTTTCCTCTTTTTTGAGTCATAGGAAAAACCATACTGTTAAAGGGGGTCTAGGTGAAACATATTTCACATTTCCAAAGTGATGCTCAAACTTACTCAAACCTATACACGCAAAAGCCGCTTCGAGTGAATCCTTTGGAAATCTCCAGAACAGCTGATGCATTTGCTAGCGACAGTGACGAAATTCATCTGGTCGCAGACGAATTTCGTCAGGCTGAGGAGTTAGGAGTTTACCAGTGCGATCTGCCTACCGTAAGGAAATTGAGTGCCCCTAACAAATTTGAGAGTTCAAATTCTGACCATTGCTGCGCCGCGGGCCAGCTGTCGAGTGGATCCTTATGCTGACAACGGTCAAATCTGAGAAGAACATTTATGACAATTCATGTCGGGTTGCCCCTAGCTATAAATAGCCCCAATCCCTCCCCACAACCACTTGTTGGTTGGCTGCTCCGAGAGAACTTGACACTTGTCATTTGAGAGCAACCCATCCTCTGGCGACTTTGAGAGAATCCCGAGTGAGAAAAAACCCAGAGCCAAAGTGATTGAGCATCACTGAAGAGATTGATTTGTGTGATCCGGCGCCTGTTACCTTTGAAGACTGTCATTTTTTCAGATGGTTAGGCGTCAAGTTCTGAGTACACCAAGAGTCATTGTGGTGTGCCGGTGAACAAGTCTGTGAAGGTTTTGGAAGTCTATCTTGAAGACTTACCACGAGTGATTGGGCGAGGACTAAGTGACCTTAGCTCAAGAGGAATACGGTGAGAACTGTGTGTCCTCTGAGTTGCGACTCAGCCGCCTCAACCAGACGTACAGTTGATATAACAACTGGAACTGGTCTACCAAATTGCATTGTCTTCACCGAGTCAACCTGATTTCAAATTCCTCAGTCTTCCTTACATTATTCACCTGCTGAAGGATTTGTGATCTATCCTCTGACGAATTTGAACTGAAGAATTTCATCATGCTTTCTTACATTTCCTTAGTTCATATTCTTCATGTTTGTATGATTGTATGACCGTATGTTCTTCACTCTTACGTATCCTAATCGCATGCACTCTAATTCTGTGATGACTTAGTTTCCTTTGCGTCTCTATTTCTTCACTCTGATCTTCGTCAAATTCCTCAGAGTTTGACGAATTTCTAAAAATCTCCCATTCACTCTCCCTCTGAGAGATAACCTGTGTTGTGTGTGTGCGCGCGCGCGTGTGTGTTAGGAGGGAAATATAGTCTCGAGGGTGTCCTTTACCCGGTGTTGGATCTAGGATTTTAAATAGTGTGGCCCACCTTGGGAAAAAATTGACCACAAATATGATATGTCACTGGGCGGATCTAGGATTTCAAAGGTGGGTGTCCAGAATAAACAACATAAGTTGTAATATCTAAAAGGTGTAAGAGGCACGATTTTTTTATTCTTGCAATATAGTGAGAATATTTGTGCGGGTATTTTACTCTAAAATGAAGGTACTTTACTACAAAATCAAACAATCTATCATGGTTAGAAAAAAGGCATGACATCGATATCCTTTACTTGAAAAAATATTCTCGTGTGGAAAGCGAAACAAAAAAAACAGTTTTCAAGTAGCAATGATAATAGAGCGTCAATGTGACAACGATACTGTAGCAAATTCAGCAACATGGAGCAAGTTGCTCGTATTGGGACACTTTGGTCAACGAGTCTGATTATTTTTTTTTGGTCAACGAGTCTGATGGAAACAATAGAACAAGTGGAGAGTGTTGGCCTACTAAGTGCATTGGGCCACAGTGTAGTGCGGCTAATAAACAGGGATGGGCTTTTACTTTTTCACCATTCTGTGTTGGTATATGAGCCGATCTAAAATCGCATGGTGGGCCGGCCCACCATGTAGATCTACCCTGCCTGTACCTAGCTAGCCAGAAATATTTCAGACCCCCAACACTTGAAGCACTTGCCATCCGGGAAGCTATGGCGTTAGCTGAGGATCTTTATGTCCAAAGAATTCAGATCGCATCAGACTGCAAGGTGGTGGTGGAAGATATCCAGAAGAAAAACTTACCAAGCTATGGTGCAATAGTTTAAGAGATTTTAGATCATTCCCTTTCTTTCGATTTTTGTAACATAGTTCATGAACGTAGGAGCTTCAATTTTGAAACTCACAATTTGGCGAAGCATGTACGTATGCTCGGGGATGGCCGTCATGTTTGGTTAGACCATCCTGAAGACCTTCCTTCTGTCCCAGTGAATGTGGTGACGGCTTAATAAAGCTTCGTTGAATTGCCTTAAAAAAAAAGCAATGATCGATCTGGTGTTTGATGTGCAAGAGAGAGAGAGGGAGCTAGTACAGATATCGTGTGTTTATGCGAGAAATAGGGGAATAGGGGGCATACGTGTGGAGAGAGAGGGAGAGTGTCATGTGTGAGAGATGGAAAGATCTAGAGAGATCGTGCAAGACCGACCCAGAGAAAAGGAACGAGCGTGTGAGAGAAAAAGGGCCGAGGGGCGTGTATGTATGCGTGTGCAAAAGAAAGCGAGTGCTAGCCAGATAGACAAGAGGAAGTGTGTGCAAAAGACGCACATGCATCATAATTTAATGGATTATTAGTGGATTCAAATATTAAAAAAAATCCTATTTTTTCTAAATAAATGAATCAAATAAAAGCTCATGGTATTTGTAATCCACGTACGAATATAGTGGAGATCAACGTGAAGTGGTCATCGACATATTGTACTATATTATGTATACATCGAACAAGCTTAAATTCATTTGCATTTGAGATATCGATGACATCTTTGACCACATTCCTCCATGAACTTAAGTTTGAATTTGAGATAATATGTGGTATTATGGTTCACGTCCACGGTTTACTTTCTAGCTAGAGCACGAATTAAAATATTTGAATTCGACATGAATTTAAATATTTGAATTTTTCATCATATTTGTAAATCATATCTAAAGCAACATCTTTGTTGTGCTTTTGAAAATCGGATGTATATACAATCATGTATATAGATCTCTATATAAACATAGAATGGATTTGAGTTTATTTTATACAGTAGATGTAAATTAAAATTTATTTTATATGGTAGAGCGTAAATTTAAATTTATTTTATTTTATACGATAAAGCTTAAATTTAAATTTATTTTATACGGCGGACGTGAATGCTTTTGCTCGCACATGCACCATGTCAACAAGGCACATGTCGGGGGCACCTGCTTGCCAGGGTCCAAAGTGAAGGGTGGAGTATGAGCATGGTTTTGTAATTATTTTGAGGTTTTCTTAAGAGGATCTTTTATTGGGAAATCGAAATCCGCCTTATGAGGGACGGAAATTCCATGGACGGCCAGCTGATATGTGTTGGAGATGCCCTAAGTCACCACTCTTGCTTGCTGTTTTCTGGACATCTGAATAGCACCGCTGCAGCAGCACACACCATTAGACTGATCATTTCATTGCCCCTGCTCCCCCGCACGATTATATCATACACACACTTGCACGCTCACCTGCCCACAAATATTAATGCTAGTATGCTACTGCAACGAGGGAGAAAAAGCAAATACTACCAACTACTAGCTATCTAGCTGCATGCACCACGGCCAGTGACCAGCATGCCGCATGCGGTATATGCACTATATATCGCTGCCACTCCTTACGTTATATGTCGACGTCGATCTGCACCTCAGCAGCTGGGTTGCTGCAGCGGCTGTTGGGGGACAGTGCAAGCAGCAGCTGAAGAAGCGGCTGCTGCTGCCATGTCAGGGGCTATGCTCAGGTCCCAGATGCTGACCCCTCCCCCGGCTTCGGCCAGCACCTCCAGGGGCACCTCCTGGAACCCCTCCAGTCCGAAGTCCTCCGCCTTGGGCAGTCGCGTCACGTACGCCTCGAAGTCCTCCGGCGCCTCAGCCGTGCTGTAACAGTAAGACGGCTGCATCCAGGTGCTGCAGTCCATGTCCGTGGGAGTCCCGGTCGGGGTCGACGCGCTGGAGTTGGAGTTGTTGGAGGAGCAGCACGGCGTCCCCGGCGCCGAATTACCATTGGCGCCACTGCCTTGAGCTGGATGCTGCTGCATCTGGGACGGCGACGCCGAGAGGTTGAGGCGGGCGCAGTCGCCGTAGAGCGCCCTGGCCGCGGCGTCGTAGGCGCGGGCGGCGTCGAGCGCGGTGGCGAAGGTGCCGAGCCAGAGGCGGGCGCCGCGGTTGGGCTCGCGGATCTCGGCGACCCACTTGCCCCAGGTGCGCTGGCGGACGCCACGGAAGGGGCACTGCTGGTTGTCCGGGCCGCCCTTGCCCTTCATGCAGCCCTTGCGCGACCGCCGGAGCGGGCAGCACTTCTTCTGCTTCATCCCCGCAACCACCTCCTGCTCCATTGATGAGATAGATTGACGACGAGTGTGTTGGAATATCTGGGACGGGGAGGCGGATATTTATACAGGTGAAGTGGAAAAGTGAAGGGCGGGAAGACGGCGGCGAGGCAACGTGTAGGGAGTGCGTCCCAGGTATCCCACGCGTGCGCCAAGTAAGGAGGCCGCTCGACACGAAGAGGTGGGGCCGCGCGAGCAGGACACATGGGCGACGTAGTGGGCTCCACGAGTCTCCGCGCCAGGGCCACGTGGCGGCTACCTGTCGGCAAACGCGCACAGGTTCAAGCGACGACGCCTTGGTCAGCGAGCCGCCCGGGTTTGGATTTCGACGAGCTTCTTCTCCATGTTTATTTTTCTCAGCGCCAGCACATGTGATTATCCATCCGCGAGAGTCTGCGTGTGGGTGCAGCAGTGCGTACGTTCTCTCTCTCTTCCGACGACACCATGGCATGAGCAAGCAATTGGGCATGGCTTTTGTGCAGGGTCGTACGGACTGTGCTACGTGGGGGAGCTCGTTCCATGGCAGCTAAGATTTGGCATCGACCATCGGACATAGGCAAAAAAAGGGTCTAGGTGTTGAGCGCTTGCACGTGCACTCGGCGCGTGTATCCGTGCATGCATGCATGCAAGTGTCGCAGCTCCTGAACGCACAGCTGGCCTTGTATTGCTCATGCTCTGGCAGCGGTCTCGGTGGGTACGCGGCGTGCTTCCGTTTGTCTCTCCCAACTCTAGAGAAAGGTTCCTGCTTCTCCGGCCGGCGCCTCGGCGTGCTATTCTCCTTGGTGACGTCGGGTTCACCATTGATGCCAGGTTTTCGTGGGAGGGCAAAATCATCGTATATGGTTCTTCCTTCGAATTTCGTTGTGAAAGAAAAAAAAAAGCGGATCGGCGCACAGGAGCGCGTGGCGCAGGGAGATGATTGCCCTTGGGCGATTTTGGGTTAAGATCTATTTTATTCATGCTCCAGTCAACTCATCCAAAAGTCCGAACTGATGAATGGAGGTGGGTAATATATTTCAACACTCCCCCTCACGTCTAAGCTTATTTAGTCCTTAGACGTGGGATCGATGTAGACCGCAGAATTTTTTTATTTTAATACTGCGTTGGCAGGGTCTTGAACTCAAGACCCTCTTGGCTCGGATACCATATTGAATTCATGCTCCAGCCAACTCATCCAAAAGTCCGAACTGATGAAGAGAGGTGGGCAATATATTTCAACAAGATCACTCTAGCAAACCATGTATATCCTTGTCCTACAAAATTCGTCCACGGGCCGTTTGTAAAAAAAAAATGTTACGCTACCGTGAGGCCTCCGGTGGAACGGATCCGTAAACTCGTCGCGCAAAACATTTGCGGGACGAGTTTATAGAATCTGTTCCACGCCAAATGCCTCGCAGTATCGTAAATTTACCGGAGCTTTGCAAATTGATTTTCAACAATATAAACCGAATAGAATCATAATATAAATTAAACATATAAATATAAATGGTCCGAAAGACAATTCACAATACAACAATTCGTCTTCATCACAACAAATGTTCAAATTCGAATAATTATTACAACAACAAAGTGTTCAAATCACACACAAATACATATGAAACTTATTAAATAAAAATGAGAATCTATCTCCCATAGAGTTGTCAATGATGCTCAACAAGCTCATCATGAAACTGGTAGTGTGAAGCACCGTTCTCAATCTTTCGATAGGTGTCAAGAAATACAATGATCTCATTTGTGTCCCTGGGAGACTTCACACGGCTACCAACATTATCATAATAATACTCTATGTTTAAATCCCTCTCATCCTCGATGATCATGTTGTGTAAAATTACACATGCAGTCATGATATTTCTAAGAGATTTCTTATCCCAGAAGCGAGCAGGACCTCGAAAAATGGCAAACCGAGCTTGCAACACACCAAATGCCCTCTCAATATCCTTTCGGCAAGCTTCTTGTGCGTCGGCAAAAAATTTGTGCTTCTTGGTTTTGGGGTCACTAAGGGTCTTCACAAATATTGATAAATGTCGTTCGGCAAAATGGTACTCCATGGCCATTGACAGTATAGTTGCAAGCCGGAGCTTTTCCACTAGCCAGTTGAGCAAAAAGATGAGATCGCTGCAAGACATTGATATCATTGAGAGACCCAGGGAAACCAAAGAAGCAATGCCAAATCCATATATCGCGTGCTGCCATGGCTTTAAGCACAATGGTAGGTTTAAGTTTGTGGCTAGTGTATTGCCCTGCCCAAGGCACCGGGTAGTTCTTTCACCTCCAATGCATGCAATCAATACTACTAAGCATGCCCGGTCATTCCCTCTATTCGCTCATCGCCATCAACTTCTTTGTTCCCTCATTTGGAGCTCGAACATACTCCGGGCCAAAAACCCGGATCATTGTCTTCGCAAACACCCGCATGCATTTGATGGCGGTATGTTCTCCAATGCGAAGATATTCATCGGTAGAGTCAGCGGGAATGCCATATGCAATCAGTCTCAACGGCGCCGATATTTTTTGATATGCACTAAACCCAAGCAAACCGGCAGCATTCCTCAGGCTAGTGAAAAAATGGCAATTTTGCTCGCAAGCTTCAATGATGCGAACGAAAAGAGACCTACACATTTGAAATCGCCTACGGAAAAGGAAAGCCGGATACGTCAGTACCTCGGTGAAGTAGTCCTTCATGAGCATCTTGTCGCCGAGTGCTCGGTTGCGTAGAATGCATAGCCGGTCAACCGTGGATCCACGACGCTTTTTCTTTGGTCCCTTTCAAATTTGTCCACGAGATGCAACAACACTAGGTTGTCGACATCGTCGTCCAAAATCATCTCCTCTATGTCGGAATCATCTGACGAAGACGACGACGAACTCCAATCCATCTAACAAAAAATGCATGCCAGTGAATTTTTTGAAATCTAGCCGGTCAAAATTGAATCAACAAATCGCCGGGCATTAAACTTACCTTCCCCGGATGCAATTCTGCCGGCCGGAATCAAGTGAGGTGCCCTTTCTTCTCCGACGCCAGCCGAAGCAAATTGCCAAACCCCTTCTTCACCGCGGCCCAAATCCGCGACGCGGCTGTCCCTCAGGAAATTATGAGGATCACCAGTGTCGAAAGCATCCGGATCAGCCTGCTACAAGGCTGCGCGGAAAGCTCCGGGGCAGATTCATGGCGCCGGCGGTGGCCGCGCGCCCGCGGGGAAAAATGGGCATCCTTGGCCTCCAAAATTGGTGGAATAGGTAGGGCGGGTGGCGGCGGAACTACTAGATGGCGCGGGGCGGCTGGGGGCAGCAAGAGAAGGAGGGGAGATGCAGCGGCGGTGTCGGGAAAGGGCTCATGAACTAAAACTTCCTTGGCGCCAAGTCGCGGGAGAAATAGGGGATATGGCAGAAACTGCATGAATTTTGCAGGATCCCGCAAAAAAATTACGGGAAGCCGATTTTACAGGATCTGATCGGGCCGAAAACTCAACCTCGTCCTCTAAATTGGCAGTTATTATACCGGATGGCCTCTTTTCAAGGATCTGGTAGAGATGCTGTCATAACAAGGATTTGTCGGAGGAGGGTGTGCGGGTGTGGAAACTCGGTCTAGCCGATCAGATTATCCATTTTTCGATAAAGGGTGGTTTTCTTCTAGAATACGCACTAGCATGCATATCATATATGGATAGAGGAAAGGGTGAATCGACCCATCCATGGTTCGAATACAATGCCAAAAGGCAACACACCACGCTAATCCCCGGGATCAGCTACTGCGCCAGGATTACGGCAGGCCCTAGACTGCCCCATGCCACCGTTGAGCACTGTAGCTACAATGTTGCTACAGGCAACAAAGAAATCCACCATCGCGCCCCAGGCAGCAACCCGGGCTGCCTGGGGCCTATCTCCGCCGCTGCCTAGGATTAGAGCCACACCTACTACACACGAAAAAGTCAGAACTCGCCTTGCCCAAACTCCAGCCAAGAAGGCAAAAAGATGGGGCACAGAGCAAACAGGCTGAGTCAGTACCGTTGCAAGCCACATCCAAATCAGATAGACGACTACAGAGCTGACAGGATCAACGTACCTCCCACCACATAGTGCCTAGAGGAGTCGGCGGTTGGGTGGCAGGATCTAGCCGGACCTGAAGAATAAGACACGCAGGATGCACTGGCAATGGCATACATAGCGCCCTGGAGGCCAATGTCCAAAGAGGCAACCCACACCAAAATGTGACGCCCCAAACTCCAGCTCCAAGGACTCCCCGAACAGCCAAGCGAGCACCTTCATGAAGGTAACGATATCGTGATGCCATAGCCACCTGTTCCGGAGAGCCGGAACAAGGGTTTCCCCTGCGCTCGAGGAGGGACATGATCAGGGCCATGGAAGCGCCCCCAAGAAGGATACGACGCCAGCGGGTGTCGTCGTGGTCAGCAGCGGCAAACTGTGCGGAGATATCTGATACGTCTCCAGCGTATCTATAAATTTTTATTGTTCCATGCTACTATATTATCAATCCTGGATGTTTTATATGCATTATCATGCTCTTTTATATCATTTTTTGGGACTAACCTATTGTTGGTGCAATTTCTTGCCCCTTGTGTTTTGGAGATTGTTGTCAGAAACAGTTCGGGACTAATTTGTTTGCTAGTGCACACACAGAGAAATAGTCCCTGGAGTATTGAGAAGATTGATACAATCTGCCGAAAGGTTTGCTACCGAAAGGTTTGCTACCGAAAGGTTTGCTTCCGAAAGGAATGCTACCGAAAGGTTTGCTTCCGAAAGGAATGCTATCGAAAGGTATGCTACCAAAAGGTTGCTTCCAAAAGGAATGCTACCGAAAGGTTTGCTTCCGAAAGGTATGCTACCGAAAGGTTTGCTATAATCTTTCGAGAAGATTGCAGCGGAGAAGATTGATATGTTTCAAGAAGCTTATTGTCGAGAAGATTGCCATAAAATTCACTGAGAATTATCTGCGCGGCAGACGAGATGATTATGTTTCAGAGAATGTTATTCTCGAAAGATTTGCTACCGATAAAATTGCTATAATCTTCCGAATGATTTGTCACCGAGAAGATTGCTATATTCTTTCAAGAAGTTCGAAGAACTTCACCGAGAAACATCTGCGTTGCAGAGAAGAGAAGGTTATGTTTCGAGAAGAAAGCATACCGAAAAAGATTGTGTGCCGAAGATGGTCCTGAAAGAATTGTTGACGCAAAGCAATTTCCATTCGGTGTGTCCGAAGAAGAATGACTGGAGTCGAGAAGATTGAAGATGAAGCGAAGACGTAGCATTTGTTTCGTTGTTCTTCTTTCTCTTATTTGAGTCATAGGACCTCCGTACTATTAAGAGGGGTATAAGTATTCGAGGCTTTTGTCTATTGTGATGCTTAGCCGAATCCTATGAGAGTTCGAGAGAAATCTCTTTGTGCTCCGAATGAATACTTGCCAGCAAGAGGCGTAGTTCTTCTTCGCTGCGAGAGATTTCATTCGTACCTAAGGGTTAGCATTACTTGTTCCTCAAGTAATGTTACCGTTGCTCTTAAAATCCGACCGTTGAGAACGTGTCGGTTGGCCATTGGCTGGACCGCGTGTCCAAAATGGTCATTTCCCACCAGGGAAGGCTGCGGCTATAAATAGCCACCCCGCACCAGCGTTGTCCGGTGGCTGCTCCGCTTGAGATTCTGAGAAGATTGATTGAGCACCCCTCTCCGAGAGATTTGAGTTTAAAATCCATCGAGAGAAAATCAAGAGCCGAAACTTAGATAGTGGTTGAGCATCACAGTAGATCTGAGTTGAGAGTTCTTGTACCTATTACTCTTGAGAGCTGCATACTCTCTAGACGGATAGGTGTCGGCTTGAGTTTTGAAGAGTTGTTGTCTTCACCGAGCAAAGTCTTCAACAACCAAGAGTCATTGTGGTTCATGAAGAAGTCTGTCGAAGGTTTGGAGATTGCCGAAAAGAATCTACCACGAGTGAAATCAACTGAAGTTCGAGGAACTTCACGTTGAGGAGAATAGGATGGAGAGAGTTTATCTCCTGTGTTGAATCACAAGTCCCTCCAACCAGACGTAGCTCTTTTACAGAAGAGTGAACTGGTCTACCAAACCATCTGTCGCCATAAAGCACCACTGGTCATTTCTATCCTACTGCATTTCTTTCGGTAGTTTATTTTCGGTGCTCTTTGCTGTCGATAGATATTTATCTGTGTACTGCGATTCTTTATCATCCAAGCAATCCTTTCAGTATTGTGACAATATTGTGTTGTATATATGCTTTCGCTATACTTAAGGTTGTTTGTATGAATGTTCATTTGGTTCTCATATGGTACTACTTAGTCATTGTGCTAAGTCTTGATCTGATGAACATTTCGCAGTTGTGTGCATGTTTTGTATCTGTTATGTGTGCAATTGCTTCATGCATGCAATTCTATCTATGCTGATAATTTTGTATCTGTGATAGTATTGTTTCGTAGAACTATATCTGCTCAGTTGTGTTTCCGTAGCAGTTATGTTTTGGAAACAATTTTGTTTCGGAACTAGTTTTGCTTCGTAACTAGTTTTGCTTCGGAAACAGTTTTCTGTCGTAGAACTGAAACTACTTAGTTGTTTATTCGCTGTGCTGTGTTGAGAGTATTCAACATTTTGAAAGAAATTTTGAATCTCCCATTCACCCCCCTCTGGTCGATATACTCCAGTCCTTACAATTGGTATCAGAGCAAGGTACTCCTTGCCTCTGCTTATTAAGGTCTAACCGCCTTGAAGTTTTGAGTATGTCGCTTGCAGGGCACCATGGGCACTCTGAAAGATTTCCTATCTTTGATGGAAATGACTATCTGTTCTGGAAACAAAAGATGATGATTCATCTGAAGGCTATCAATGAAGAATTGTGACAGATTGTGGAAAATGGCTACATAATTCAGTTTCCCAAATCTCCCACACCCAATGACGAAAGAAACATTCAGCTGGATGCACAAGCAAAGGATATCATTCACAACTATGTCTCAAGGAATGTATTCCTTCGGTACAGAAGACTTGGAACAACGAAAGAAATCTGGGACAAATTAGAGAAGATCAATGAAGGTGTTTCAACTTAGAAAGAAACACGAATCAATATTCTTCGGGCTAAGTTCAACTGCTTCAAGAGTCTCATGAATGAAAATTGTCAAGAAACCTTTGATTGTCTGACTGGTATCACAAATGAGTTGCAAGGTCTTGGTACTGAAGATATTACCGATCATGAGATTGTGAAGAAGTTGCTTCGGTCCCTCGTTAGTTCTTTCAACACCCTTGAGCTAATGATCAAGGAAAGTCGTGACTTCAAAAGTCTCGATGATGCTGATGTTATGGAGAGGCTGAACACCCATGAAGGACAACAAGAAGAGAAAAGAGATCTAAATGGCTCTCGCTACCAAAAGAGTCATGCTCTCAAAGCTGCTGTTGATTCTTCTTCAGACGTCGAAAATAATGCCGATGAAGATTCCGATGAACTTGATAGCATCAGCAAAGATCTCGTGCAGATAACTGAGCATTTGCAATGCTGGCCGAAAAAGAATCAGTTTCCGAAAAAGAACTCGAGCAGTAACTCAAAGTCTTCGTTGAGGTCAAAATCTTCTGGGGAATATACATGCTTCAAGTGCAAGAAGCCTGGACATTTCATCTCTAATTGTCCAATATGGGAAGCCAAAATAAGAGCTAGTGGCAAGTTCAACATGTGCAGTAGCAAGAGTTTCAAGAGCAAGAGCTATGATTCTGATGATGAGAAGAAAAAGGAGTTCTCGAAGAAGAAAGACAATTCCTCCTTGAAGTCTTCATCAAAGTCTTCATCAAGAACTTCCACCAAGCCTCATTCCAACTGAAAGAAGACCTCTCACAAGGCTAAGGAATATATTGGGAAGGAAATGGACTCCGAAGAAGAAGTCTTCGAGTCCGAAGAAGTTGCCGAAGAAGAATCTGACGAGGATTCAGGTTCATGCATGGCCGGCATCGCTTGTGCTTCCTCACCAGCGTCGAACTTCTTCGACAACAATTCAAGTGATGTTGATGCTCCTGCATATTGCTTCATGGCAAAAGCTTCGAAAGGAAAGGTACCTCCCAATAAACAAAAAGCTTATGCTAGTGATGAATTCTCTTCTAGTAATGAATTCTCTTCTAGTGATGATAATCAATCTAAGCTCGTAAAAATTGCTAAGGAACAACAATACTCTCTTGAGAAACTTGAGAAATCTCTCAGGAAGACGGAAAATTTGTTGGTCGAGGAGATGAAGAAAATCCAAATGTTGACAAACAAGCATTCTGCTCTTTTGGCAAAATTTGAGGATCTGTCAGATCGTCATGATTTTCTCTCAGATGACCACGAAAGACTTAACTATGATTTCCTGAAAAGGAAACAAGAGCTCGAGTCTCTGAGAGCAGCTCATGATGATCTTCAGATTGAAAATGATTCTCTCCTCGCCTAGCAAATTAGTGCTTCTCTGGAGGAATTTATGCCACCTTATCTAAAATGCCTAGAGCGCAGCAATTCTGATTCTAATGCTGAAACATCTGCTGCTGCTGCTGAAAGAAATGCTCCTGTTATTACTGTTGAAACTAACTCCTCTTCTGAGGAAAATGTTGCTATTTCTGATGAAAATGCTAGGCTGAAGAATTTGCTTGAGACAGGAATGTTCAAAAGTCTCAAAGGACACCAAATTCTTTGTGACATTCTGAAGAAGTCAATTCTTCATAAGAACCCTAGAAAGGAAGGGTTAGGTTTCGAGAGAAACTTAAATGCTGATGGAACATACTGGACACCTGAGCAATATCCAAAGACAGTATGGGTTCCTGGTAAAAGCAAAACTCTCAAACCTGCATTACTTTCAGGATATGACTGTCCAATTCCTTCTCCTTATGATGAGTCATTTGACTCCAACTACAAATTGTTTAAGCAATAGAATGGTGAAGTATTTGCATGTTATATTGGCACTAATTGCAGGAACGGGCCACCCAAGAAAAGAATCTGGGTTGAAAAGTCTCGTATTAAAAATCTGCCTGTTACTGCTGCTCTAACCATGCAGGGAAATAACTTCGTAGGAAAGGAAAATCTTCACTGTATGAAACTGTAAATCCCTCGTATGGTTCTGATAAGAATGCTCACCAGAAAGATTATATGCATACTTCTTCCAACCATTATGTTCATGCTTCTGCGAAGAATTACAATGCTTATTCTTTCGATTATGCTAACCCTTCCCAGAGGAACAACTCTTACGTTTCTCGAAAGAAATCCTATCATGCATGTCCGAAACCAAATGTTTCTCGGCCACCTGCCAAGATGTGGGTGGTTAAGAAAACCTAATCTTTCTTGCAGGAAAAATGTCTCCAGGCGAAACAAATCAAATCATATGCCTAAGACAAATTGATATTTGCAGGGGATATGCTTCACTTTCCGAAAGGATTGACTTTTACCCTTGCTGATATTATTGCTTCTATCCCATCAGTGTTTCCTGAAAGGAAACTTGGTTCTATTGAAAGAATTTTGAGATACTTGCATTATCATGTGATTTGCTTCGGCCAGTCAAACTAACCCAATTTCAGGATATTGGGTCATTTATATCATTGAAGATATATCTGAAGACATTGTCGAAGAATACGCATGTGACTGTGTAGAAGATCAATCTCGCCTGTTTTGGGGAATTTCTTCAAGATATCTCTAAATGGAAAGGATATCACTTTCAGTCATGTCAAGACGAAGAATTTACCAATGGCCCAAGTTTTTTCTTTGGTTATTTTCTCTCGTCTTGGTTTTCTTTCAGGATTTAAGTTCCTTCTCTAGGATATTTTCTTATTTCATAGATCTGGATTTAGTCATGTATGCATTTCACTCGTGGCTATTTTCTTTCGCTTTGTTTTTCTCTCTGAGTGAAATGTTTCAGGCCCTACCTCTCCATTATATCTTATCCACTCTATGTTTTTCTCTCATGGGTACGCAAATATTATCTGAAACAATTTTCTCCTAGTGTCCTTGCTACGAGAGAAATGTGTTCCGAAGGTTATTTCCAATTTGGCGAAAGCCCTCCAAAATTTGGGTCTCCCGCCCAAGTGAGGAGAAACTGCTCCTTCGGTTGCGACGTGCCCACGTACAACCGCCACTTATCATATGCGGTGAATGTGAAGAGCCCATTGACTCTAAACCGTAGATTTTCTCTCAAGACAGCTGGGTTTTCCCCCTCCTCGTCTTCCTTGTACGGTACCAATCTCTTTGTCACTCATCGTCTCCCTCGCTCAAAAATCCTCGGTGCGCCGTCGCACTTGCAACTTTGACGAGATCATCCGCTGATGAAACTCCAGTGAACCTCGCCGCATTTGCTCCAAGCCGTCGCGGTAAATCTTCCTCTCCGCGTCGTCTTAGTTGATCTCCGCCACCAAGTTAGGGTACGGAGATTCGAACTCGTATTTCTCATTCCATTCATAATATGAGTTCAACCCGACGTGGTTATCTTCTGATTCAGCTATCCCAGTAGATCTTCAAGAGCTTATACTTCTTACGGTGCATGGTTTGTAGTTTTTCCTCGTGCTCATTCGAATGGATCAAAACTTTGTGTTTTATCTCTGATGAAAATTAGATGGATTTCATCTTAGTAGATTTCTTTCAGAACTTACTAGCATGAAAAATTTCGAGGATATTTCTCATTCGAGATAATTCTCAAAGTGTTGATCAATTCTTCTCCAAAAATGATTTTCATAAAAAAAACTTTATCTGTGCATACTCATGGCCCTGTCTATTTTCCCTCGCATCTATTCTCTTTCTTAGGTTATTGGATTATGTTGAAGTTTCTGCTAAGCATGCTGGTCAGACAGATATGGGTGAAGGGACTGTCATGGGCATATGAGTTGCATCAAAAGTTTAGTTTGATGAAGAATGGCAGTCTGCAGAAAAAGATGTATGGCACCGAAAATAAATCTGGGTGCCAAAAGAGATCCCATTGAAAAGAAAGTTGTGACGAAGAAAATGCTTCTGATGAAGAGAAACTTGGATGTCGAAAGAAATCCCATCAAAAGAAAGTTGGGCAGAAGAAAATGCTTCTGATGAAAAGAAATCTATAAGCCGAAAGAAATGAGCCCAGTGCTCAGGGAGAAGGAAGTGTGGAAAATGCAAATGTTTTAGATCCTCAAGCATCGGAACAATCTTCTGAAAAGAATGAGAGGCAGTGAAATTCTCCTTCCAGAGTTATTCTTCGAGAAGGTAGAATCAAAGAAGGAAAACAAGGCTCAAGTGCTTTAAAACAATGAATCAGATAAAGAAAAGGCCCTTGTCCCTCGTTAAGTAGAAATGAGCTTGAGAATGAAAATCTGAAGAAAAAAAGGTGATGTGCCCCTCACGGAATATGTTGCCCTGGAGATTGATTGTCCAAGTACTTCAAATTCTAAAACAAATGCTGATCCATCAGAAACAAATGCTGAAACAAATGTTGGCTCGCACCAGAAAGAAAATGGTCTCTGCCGAAAGAAAATACTCGCAGCTGAAAAGTAATCAGATATTCCATCATGAATATCTTGATTTACCACTGATGAGAATATTGGAATGCTTAAAGCAAATACTTCAGGACATTGAAGATTTTCAGCTTATGAAGGTTTTCTCTTTCAAGCACCCATGGAAATGAGAATATATTCTCTAAGTCGTATGCCACACTATATGTGTCGGGTGTCAAACAAGATATCAAAAACATGGGATCTCGAATAGATAACAGAGCATCATGTCATGAAGGGCAGCGCTGAAGAATTTCTCGAGTGTCTGCATTTCCCTCGGACTGAAAGCAACAACTTTGAAGCTCGTGTGCATTTTATCGAAGAGATTTCTGATGAACAATTTCACCTCCTGATGGATTCGGATAAGGTTGGCGATTATCATTCATATGGTTCTTCCTCGGACAAAATATCTGAAGTTCAACTTTCAAACCTTATGTTATATTCTGTGTCATACTACAAGTCCTCTGCCAGGAGCATATGATTCAGGAGCAATTCATGGTGTATTGCGCAACACTCTCAATGGCCTATATCTTGGTTATGTCTGTGATAACAAAGATGTATTCATGCATCAGCTTGTTGATTATGTCGAAGAAAATGAAGCTGAGAAGAAGATTATCAATTGATTTGCAAGGAAAGAATACTTTGCTCAAGAGGCTCTAGAGAAAATTATCCATCATGTTAGAGACGCTTTGCACGTGTTGAAAGTTTATTCAAAAGGCAAAGCTTTCAGAGATAATTCATGCAAGGCTGTAGAGAAAGTTGTCAGTCTGAAAATTTCTAGGTCTAAGCCTGTATCAAAACCTTTGATTCTGACACAGTTGGATATTAGTCTTAGAACCCAACAACTTCCGCTGAGGCGCATTGATATTGATCAGACAGAAAATAGCATCTCACGCATGAGTTGAATAATCTCCATAACAGAACAAGCAAAATTCATATGATTGTGAAAGAAGACAAGAGTTGTTTGAGGAAAGTGCCGAGGAAATTCCTTTCTAAGAAGAAAATCAACATGGATGGTATATTCGAAACATATGAATTCATGGATGCCCCGCTGACTATTGAAGATCTCCGAGAATGCAACAGTCCTAAGCTCTCAGCCAGATTTCCTTCGACAGATCCGCTGAGGATTAATCTGAACAATGTTATCGTTGAATTTGAAGCTACATCCCCTATTTTTTCTGAGGAAAACATTATTCTGCCATCTAGTGAAAGAGTTGCTCAGAAGAAAGATGAAGATTCTCTAGCAAAACCAGTTGTGCCGAAGTGTTCAGATGAAGAAGGAGAAGAAAATACTGCTAGAATTAATGCTATCACATTTGAGGCAGAAACTTCTTCGTCAAGCAAGTCTGGATCTTCATCGGGTGACGAGTAAATCTTCTTCGGGCATGTTGTGTCCCATGTTCCTTTTCGCCTTTTTGACACTTGTTGACAAAAAGGGGGAGAAGACATCGAGCGATAGATTTGCTGGGTTGCTTTTCGAGTTTACAACACTGGCCTTCATTTGATTCTTATCGTGTTGTATAACTCTTGTGAACTCTTTCTAGTTCTCGAATGATAATAACCCCTGCCATACTTCATTTCTCTCGAGAATTTATTTTTGCAGGTGGAATTATTACCAGAGTTCACGTAAGGATGCACTCTATTATATCTCAGATATTATCCTTCGGTGCAATCCATTTATTCTCGAAGATGTGAAATATCTCTCCACCAAGCTTATTCTTATATATGCAGGTTTATGCAAAAGGTTAATCTTTCATATGCTGCATACACTTAGGGGGGGCATATTTATCTTCGAGATAATTATCAAATTTGCATTCCGCATGTTTCTAGTTACATATCTATCTACTCTTCGATGTTTATCTGTTTTGTCAACAATCATCCGAAAAGGGGGAGATTGTTGGTGCAATTCCTTGCCCCTTGTGTTTTGGAGATTGTTGTCAGAAACAGTTTGGGACTAATTTGTTTGCTAGTGCACACACAGAGAAATAGTCCCTGGAGTATCGACAAGATTGCTACAATCTGCCGAAAGGTTTGCTACCGAAAGGTTTGCTTCCAAAAGGAATGCTACCAAAAGGTTGCTTCCAAAAGGAATGCTAACGAAAGGTTTGCTTCCGAAAGGTATGCTACCGAACGGTTTGCTATAATCTTCCGAGAAGATTGCAGCGGGGAAGATTGATATGTTTCAAGAAGCTTATTGTCAAGAAGATTACCGTAAACTTCACTGAGAATTATCTACGCGGGAGACGAGATGATTATGTTTCGAAGAATGTTTTTCTCGAAAGATTTGCTACCGAGAAAATTGTTATAATCTTCCGAATGATTTGTCACCGAGATGATTGCTATATTCTTTCAAGAAGTTCGAAGAACTTCACCGAGAAACATCTGCGTTGCATAGAAGAGAAGGTTATATTTCAAAAAGAAAGCATACCGAAAAAGATTGCGTGCCGAATATGGTCCTGAAAGAATTGCTGACGCAAAGCAGTTTTCATTCGGTGTGTCCGAAGAAGAATGACTGCAGTCGAGAAGATTGAAGATGAAGTGAGGACGTAGCATTTATTTTCTTGTTCTTCTTTCTCTTATTTGAGTCATATGACCTCCTTACTATTAAGAGGGGTATAAGTATTCGAGGCTTTTATCTGTTGTGATGCTTAGCCGAATCCTATGAGAGTTCGAGAGAAATCTCTTTGTACTCCGAATGAATACTTGCCAGCAAGAGACGTAGTTCTTCTTCGCTATGAGAGATTTCATTCGTACCGAAGGGTTAGCATTACTTGCTCCTCAAGTAATGTTACTGTTGCTCTTAAAATCCGACCGTTGAGAACGTGTCGGTTGGCCATTGGCTGGACCGCGTGTCCAAAATGGTCATTTCCCACCAGGGAAGGCTGCGGCTATAAATAGCCACCCCGCACCGGCGTTGTCCGGTGGCTACTCCGCTTGAGATTATGAGAAGATTGATTGAGCACCCCTCTCCGAGATATTTGAGTTTAAAAACCACCAAGAGAAAATCAAGAGCCGAAACTTAGATAGTGGTTGAGCATCACAGTAGATCTGAGTTGAGAGTTCTTGTACCTATTACTCTTGAGAGCTGCATACTATCTAGACGGATAGGTGTCGGCTCGAGTGTTGAAGAGTTGTTGTCTTCACCGAGCAAAGTCTTCAGGAACAAAGAGTCATTGTGGTTCGCAAAGAAGTTTGTCAAAGGTTTGGAGATTGCCGAAAAGAATCTACCACGAGTGAAATCAACTGAAGTTCGAGGAACTTCACGTTGATGAGAATAGGATGGAGAGAGTTTATCTCTTGTGTTGAATCACAAGTCCCTCCAACCAGACATAGCTCTTTTGCATAAGAGTGAACTTGTCTACCATGCCATCTGTCACCATCGAGCACCACTGGTCATTTCTATCCTACTGCATTTCTTTCGATAGTTTATTTTTGGTGCTCTTTGCTGTCGATAGATATCTATCTGTGTACTACGATTCTTTATCATCCAAGCAATCCTTTCAGTATTGTGACAATATTGTGTTGCATATATGCTTTCGCTGTACTTAAGGTTGTTTGTACGAATGTTCATTTGGTTCTCATATGGTACTACTTAGTCATTGTGCTAAGTCTTGATCTGATGAACATTTCGCAGTTGTGTGAATGTTTTGTATCTGTTATGTGTGCAATTGCTTCATGCATGCAATTCTATCTATGATGATAATTTTGTATCTGTGATAGCATTGTTTCGTAGAACTAAATCTGCTCAGTTTTGTTTCTGTAGCAGTTCTGTTTCGGAAACATTTTTGTTTCGAAAACAGTTTTGTTTCGGAACTAGTTTTGCTTTGTAACTAGTTTTGCTTCGGAACTAGTTTTGCTTCAGAAACAATTTTCTTTTGTAGAACTGAAACTACTTAGTTGTTTATTCGCTGTGTTGTGTTGAGAGTATTCAACATTTCGAAAGAAATTTTGAATCTCCCATTCACCCCCCTCTGGTCGATATACTCCGGTCCTTACTAATATTAACCTAGTGTCCAGTGTCAGTTGTTGTTTTTTCCCTTGTTTTTGTCAATATCAAACGGAGTCCAAATGGAACGAAACTTTTTGACGATTTTTCTTGGACCACAAGACACCCTGGAAGCTTCGGGAGGAGGCCAGAAGGGCAACAAGGCGGCGACAAGCTCAGGGGGCGCGCCCCCCAAGCTTGTGCCCCCCCGTGGCTCCTCTAACCCTAATTCTTCTTCTATAATAACCCAAATATTCCCCTAAGACCATAGGGCACACCAAAAATACTTTTCCGCCACCGCAAGTTTCTGTCTTTGTTGGATCCCATGTGGGGACCTTTTTCGGTACTCCGCCGAAGGGGAATTCGATCACGGAGGGCTTCTACATCAACCTTGCTGCCCTTCCAATGATGTGTGAGTAGTTTACCACAGACCTACGGGTTCATAGATAGTAGCTAGATGGCTTCCTCTCTCTCTTTGATCTTCAATAGTTCTCCTCGATGTTCTTGGAGATCTATTCAATGTAATCTTCTTTTGTGGCGTGTTTGTTGAGATTCGATGAATTGTGGGTTTATGATCAGATTATCTATGAATATTATTTGAGTCTTCTCTGAACTCTTTTATGCATGATTTATAAAGCTTTGTATTTCTCTCCGATCTATTGATTTGTTTTGGCCAACTAGATTGTTTTTTCTTGCAATGGGAGAGGTGCTTTGTAATGGGTTCAATCTTGCGATGCTCAATCCCAGTGATAGAAAGGGACATGACACGTATTTGTATTGTTGACATTAAGGATAAAAAGATGGGGTTTGTTCATATTGATTGGATCTATCCTTCTACATCATGTCATCTTGCTTAAGGCGTTACTCCGTTCTTGTTAACTTAATACACTAGATGCATGCTGGATAGCGATCGATATGTGGAGTAATAGTAGTAGACGAAGGCAGGAGTCGGTCTACTTGTCTCGGACGTGATGCCTATATACATGATCATTGCCTTGAATATCATCATAACTATGCGCTTTTCTATCAATTGCTCAACAGTAATTTGTTTACCCACCGTATGCTTTCTTTCAAGAGAGAAGCCTCTAGTGAAAACCATGGCCCCCGGGTTTATCTTTTATCATATTATTTTCAGATCTACAAAATCAAAAACGCAAAATACCTTGCTTCAGGGATTGACAACCCCTTTATCGCGTTGGGTGCAAGTATTTGTTTGTTTGTGCAGGTGTAATTATTTGAGACTTGTGTGTTCCTCCTACTGGATTGATACAACTGGGAAATACTTATTTCTACTTTGTTGCATCACCCTTTCCTCTTCAAGGGAAAAACCAATGCAAGCTCAAGAAGTAGCAATATCGCCATGGCCTATGACCTGAATCCAAACCACCAAAGCAAGATGTGGGATCGAAAGGATAGGTCTAAAGGGGGGGTGAGTAGACACTAACAAGGTAAAAAGTGAGAATTTTAGCGCAAGTTAAGTTGCAAGAAGTACAATCTACACATGCATATCTAGAGTATGGGCAGCGGAAAGTAAAAGACATGCAAGTGCTAGAAAGTAAGGGTATAGTTTGGAGATGATCAAACGCAATGAGAACATGGTGATTTTTGGCGTAGTTCTGATAGGTGGTGCTATTGTACGTTCACGTTGATGGAGACTTCAACCCACGGAGGGTAACGGCTGCACGAGTCCATAGAGAGCTCCACTCATGAAGGGTCCAGGAAGAAGCAACCCTGTCTATGACATCATGACTTACGTCCAGGAAGGACTAGCCTCACTCAGGGTAGATCTTCATGAAGTAGGTGATCTCCTTGCCGTTACAAACTCCTTGGTTCAACTCCACAAGCTTGGAGGCTCCCAAGTGACACCTAACCAATCTAGGAGACACCACTCTCCAAAAGGTAATAGATGTTGTTGTGGATGATGAACTCCTTGTTCTTGTGCTTCAAAAGATAGTCTCCTCATTACTCAAACACTCTCTCATAGAATTTGGCTATGTAGTAGGAGAGGGATAGGAACGAAAGCAACTTGGGGAGGCTACACATCAAGGATGAAAGGTTGGAGTGGAATCGTCTTAATCTCAACACAAGGGTAGGTAGTTCTCTCTCAGAAACAGATATGGGAAGTTGTAGGTTCGAACTGGTTGCTCTCTGAGAGTTGGTAGAATGGGTGGGGGTATATATAGGCAGCACCAAAAATCCAACTATTACACACCTTTATGCACTACTTGGTGGAATCGGGTGAGAACAGTCGGCGAGACCGACTAGTGCAAAAGATCTAAACTTCAGGCTTTTCGATGAGACCAAATGATAATGACCTAAGCACTTTCCATACTTGGTGTCACCTATTGAAACCACTCGGAAATTCCGAAGTGAAATCACTTGGTAACAGAAGGTTGGCAAGTGCTCTTTAGTGGGACTGGAGGGCCAACTCGGTGAAACCGAGATGCTAGGGTTAAGGCGGTGGCTATGTCAAGTGTATCTCGGTGAGTCTGGCTAGATGTGTTTCGGGGGGACTGAGATTGACTTTAGGTTTTTGGACATAGATGAATGTGAGAGTGCAACTAGGGATTTTGGTGCAATATCTCTAAGAAGTTGAGCAGTTAGACCATGATCAAAACCTCATCCCCTTTTAATAGTATTGACTTTTCTATAGACTCAATGTGATCCTAGATCACTAAACCAAAAATGTAGAGTCTTGAAGCTTTGCCACACCATTCCTTATTAGCTTGAGGGGTCCACGTCTCACTCCAAACACTTGCCTATGTTGAACTCTTCTTGAAATATATTCGAGGAAAAAATTAGTCCAACAACATGTATGTTGACATGAATTACCAAAACCACCAAGGAAGTGAATGTGCCTTCAATCTTCATGTTTTTGGTAATTGATGACAACATATATATCAAAGTTTCATATTAAAGATATGAACAAGAAGTAAGTAATAAAGCTTTGAGAGACATGAGACATGTACAAGCTCCGCCTACTACTGTGCATATTTGAAAATTTTCTTTTGGAATGTGAATGCACAATTGACTAGGTAAAGAGACTTTCCATGTCACATGCACATCTTGGCAGTATGCATCAGGGTAAAAGATAGGAATGGAAATATGATCCTTTCATGTAAACATGTATATACAACAAGCAAGGACCACCATGCACATCAGTATGATGCATACACTTACCTTAAGGTGCTTGAACATTATACCTGAAGAGATAAACTTGCAAAAACAAGGTTAGATAACACAAGAACCTCTCTTCAAGAAAATGTAAGAGCTTCAAGAATACTATTGTGGTTTTGTCACAGCAGATGTCCTAGTGTGAGGACTTAGTCGTGAGGCCATCGCACCTAGGTGGTTAACTTGTCGGCATTGATCGGAATCGAGAGACGAGGATTTACCTAGGTTCAGCCCCTTACGATCGAGGTAATAGCCTACTTCCTGCTTGTTTGCTTATTGCTTGGAGATCAATTACAAGGGAGCGGATTCGCTTGACCTAGCTATTGATCGATTGTAACTTAAGTCTTTCTGCCTCAGGGACTCGCCTTTATATACAGGTCGAGACCCTGGGCTTACAAGAGTCCCGGTCGTACTATGATCTGTGACCAAGTCTATTTCTAACTCGCCTTGCTTCCTAAGTAAGAAACTCTAAGGCGGCTTGCACTTCTGGGCCTTGAGTCGCCAACTTCGGATACTGGGCCATAAGCCGGCCAGCTCAGTGAGCCACCCTGCTAGTCTTGTTCCTCAGCGCCACGGCCCATCTTGAGTCTTGCCTATCAGCCACCACCTGGATGGCCCGGCCCATCATGGCGGGTTATATCGTGGGGTTATATCCCCAACATTAGGCCCTAAATTGATTTGAATTCATTCATGTCAATTTCCACATCTCAACTTAGCGGCTTAACTCCTGATCATATCTGCATCTTTCCCGGGTCATGAAATGCTGGCCTTGGATACTTTCAGACTTTGTTATTTTCCTCCTCTTACCGCTGACATCATTTCCCAAAATCTAGGGAGCTCTTGATGACATCATACCGAATCTTTGAACATATCTGTTTAAGCCGAAAATCGAGGTGTCTCCAGCTCCGAAAGTTACTGTGTCCCCTCGTTTTTTGTGCCTGCCATTTACCCTTCGGCTCCTAGCCTTATAAATACACATAGAGGGCCCTTCCTTTCACTTTTACTTTGCCCCTGCCGCTTCTTCTTCTTCCTCGATTGAAGCTCTCCACTGCGCCACTGCCTCCACTCGTTCACCACCGGCGAACTCATCCAGGACCGCGACATCATCCAGTCTTCGCCGGAGCTCCGTTAGGCATCTCTACCGCCTTCTGCAACCGTCAGGTACGCCATCCTTCTTGCCCTAGATCCATACTAGTTCCAGGGTAGTTCGTCAGAATTCATCACTGCTTCTTCCCCATTATCTGTTTAGATCTAGGTTTTAGCAAACCTCCTCAGAAAAATGCAGCGGAACCCATAGCGGCATCATTTCTGTATCTAAAGCACTTAGATCTAATCAGAAATCCGTATGCTAGACTGCCACTGCTCCAATGCTTCATTCTAGGTTTAGGAATTATTTCCCTTTTTGCTATCATTGTAGATCCATAATTATAGGCACTTCGGTAGAGACCTGTTGGTGTCACACTTAGCAGAACACCGGCAAACTCCTATTTTAGCATAAGACACCCTTGTATTTTGCCGGCTCATCACCATGACTATAACCCGCCATGTTTAGAAATTGCTCTGTTTAAATGCCGGCTTATTGTTAGGCGACTCACCTGTCGTTAGTAACCAGGTTGTCTTATCCTTAATCATATCTATTGATGCCCTGTTGTCTGATCATACGACTTTATTTAGGCGAGTTATCGTCCCATAAATAACCCGCCATTTATACTTCTGCAGCTCTTAGCCTTTACTCCGGTGACTCAGCATGTCAAAAACCACCACCATCTATAACTGGGTGCCTTCCCAAGTTTCCCAGCTCATGCTAAATGATTATAAAGAACATGGTCTTCTACCGGCTCAAGAGGAGATTGGTTGGAGAGCCGCCCAAGGAGATGAAATTCCGCAACCCGGCGAAGGAGAGGTCATGGTATTCATAGATCATATCATGAGAGGCTTTTCTCCACCCGGGTCAAAGTTTTTCTGAGACGTGTTAAACTTTTTCAACCTTCATCCTCAAGATGTGGCCCCAAATTCCATATCCAACCTGTGCCAATTCCAAGTCCTTTGCGAGGTATATCTGGAGATAGAGCCGACCGTTCTCCTCTTTAGAGAGTTCTTCTACCTCAACCATCAGACGGAGTGTGCTGACGGCCCCAGCCTAGAACTTGGCGGGGTTTCAATTCAGAGGCGAAGAGATTGCTCGTTTACTGCAGCCGTCCTGCCGAGTCACCCCAAAGGTTGGGCAAAAACTTGGTTCTATTACAGGAACACAGCACCTGTTAATGAAAATCCCCTGCCGGGTTACAGACCTGACCGTCTCCCCGTCAACTTTGAGCTCCCTGGCTGGGCTCCTCCAAAAGAACGTGTCCAAGTCACCCACATGTACCCAAAACTGAGGGCCTTGCTAGCCAATGGCTTAACTGGGGTTGATCTGACCCGGTGTTGGGTTGCTTGGCTGATTTTTCCATTGAGACGCCGTAACAATTTGATGTGAAATTATTCTGGCGGCTTAGACGACGCGCAACGATACAACAACATTGACCTAGATGCTGATGAGATAAACAAAATTGTTAAGAAGCTGCTCGGAGAAACTCAAGACGCCTGTAACAAAGTGGGGCTGAATCCTTTCTGTACTCTTAACCCGGCTCCTCCAGTAAGTATCTGATATTACTTATCCAGCTTACCAATTCTTGACTTTAAATTTACTTGTTACACATATTGATGACTTTGCAGGCAGAATCCCCATTCTGGAATAGGAAAAGGAAAACACAGGCGACCAAGACTAAAGCCGTGTCGAAAAAGAAGAATAAGGCGGCTGTGAATGAGCCGGCAGCTAGGGGTGAGTCACCGGTGGCGGATGCTCCATCGGAGGTAGAACTTGACTCCCTTGGCCGTCGTTTTATTGAACTTGCCGACGCCTCTTATTCTCAGGGTGACACTGTAACAAGCTGGGCTGATGACGCCGAGGTAATTTCCATCTCTTCTGGCTCAGAATCTTTGCCTCCCAAGCGCACTAGGCGGGTCGTTCGAAAAGTAAGATTTTGTCATCCAGACGCTCATTTGGATCCAAACATGATTTTGAAGAAAACCCAGTATGAGTCAAGGCGCCAAACCCAGAGTGGCTTTGGAGAGCTGCTGGCCGGCTTATCCCATGAACCATCCACCCAAAAATGACGCAATGAGGTGCCTCACAGCCCAACCTCTTCTCTTCCAAAAGCCGACCTTATCAGGCGGCCTCTTAATCCTTCGGATTCAAATTACCAGGTGTCACCACCGTCATCTGGCAACTCAACTGCTTCGAAGCTGCCACCCTTTGTCATTAACCAAGGGTAAACCTCTTTTATATCATGCATTACTTAATCATACTCAACATCACATATACTCCATCATGCTGTTTTGTTCACAGGGCCAAGGCTAAATCCAAGAAAAGAAAGGTTGGCGAGTCATCAACGACCCCTGAGATCCCTGAGTCGGAGGATCAAACCTTGGTGGCCCCTGAGGCCAACACTGAGGTTCCTGAAGACCATCAGGATGAACAGGTTGAGCCGGCCCAGCAAAATGAACCTGTCGTTACTGATGTAATGGATGCTGAGGCTATCCCGGTAGATAATCTCAACCCGCCAAGTCCCGCTCTCGCCTCAAGCCCCACCAAGGCGGTTGAAGATGTTCTTCCACTTGAGAAGAACAATGATGAAATTACCATTACTGGGGAGGCTTATAAGCCACCCAAAGTCCCCAGCGTGCTGACCAAGGTCATGGCCAAAGATGAAGCACCCTTGTCTGAAAAGGGAAAAACCAAATTGGAGCTGCCAAACTACGAAGACTTCAGCGTAGAAGAACTGCACGCGGGCTACTTGGCCCGCCTTTCTACTAGCCGCGACATGGAAGCTGGCATGGTTAACATGATGAATAGGAAATATGAGGTAAAATCAACCGTCTCCAGCAATATATATCCTTATGTAGCCCCCCAAGTCTTAAATATAGGAAGACTTGATTGTGTTTAAGAGTTAGACCAACAACTTGAATTCTTGTAAGGCAGCCCCCAAGGGTCGGGTTATCATGCCAATGATAAGCCGGGTCTTCAAGTTGATATCTTGTTAAAAGAAACATCAAGTAGTCCCCAAGGGCCAGCTCATCTTTATGAGATGAGTCGGGTCTTTTCAATATAGAAACTTTGAAGAAATATCCTGTAGCCCTCAAGGGCCGGCTCATCTTCCTGAGATGAGTCAGGTCTTCTTGTTTTGCTTATAGAAAAATGATATACATTAGCCCCCAAGTGCGAAGTATATTGCTTGCAATCTGCTTGGGACTTGTATTATAAGATGAATTTGCTTGTCATAGCCTCCAAGTGTCGTGTTGCACTTTGTTGCCGGCTTAGAACTAATAAAATACCTGATATGACAACTCCCCTTGTCTATGCAGGAAGCTGTGAGTTTGGCCGAGTCAAACGTGATTGGCTTAAAGGTAGATCTTGAAACAGAACAAGCTGTACGGGCCAAGGCTAAATCTAGCCTGCAAACTGTGTTGGAAGAATTGGAAAAGGCCAAGGCAGGCTTTGAAGCAGAAATGAAATCTTTTGAAACTGAACAAGCAGCCTTGATTAAGCGTGCAGAAGACGCCGAAGGCCAATTGACACCGGTCACTGAAGAGCTAGCCGGGTTAAAACGCCATATCTCCCAAATGGCCCAAGCCATATTTGGTAAGCAATCTCCTGAGTTCATACTTCTCAAGATAAGTTACATATAAATGATAACTCGCCTGGTGGCTCATACTGTGCAATTTGTTGCAGGTGATAGAACTCGCAATCTCCAAGACAACATGATGAAGCTGAAGGCTGTGTAATCTCTTGTAGAACAGTTATACACTGGAAGCATGCGGACCTTAAAGGCTGTAATGGGCGAAAAGCACTTGCCGCAATTTATAAGAGATGCATTGAAGAAATTGTCCACAATCCCAAAGCAGGTGGAATAGCTGAAGAGATCAGCCGCCCGTTCAGGAGCAACAACTGCACTAAGCCGGGCTATGGCTTATGCACCAGAGCTAGACCTTTCTGAGATGGCCGGCGGGTTTCCCATCAATATAAAGATGATGGGACGGACTTCTCTCAAGAGGACTATGCCCGTTGTGTGAAGGAGTCCCGAGTATTGGCGAGTCAGCTTGTCGCAGAGATGGATTTGAAGAAGAACCAGCCGGCTTACGACAGTAACAACACACGAATTCCGCCGCCAATACTGATTTCTTGTGATTTTACTCCTTAACGGCGTAAGCATCTCTTTGCACCCGATGTTGACCCGTCTCCTATCTTGAATGATGAAGCCGTCTTCCAAGCTTTAACGGTTGTCAACTGGAACCTGGACAACCTTCAGATCCAAGAAGCAGAAGAGTCGGTGCCGGATAACCCGGAGGCATCAACTGCTGAAGGTCGGCAAGTATCTAACCCGGACGATGCAGAAGCCGGCTTACAGGAGTAGCTTTATGCTCTGAAAAACTTTGAATATTCTGGGCTCAGCTGTAGCCGTGTAATAGTTTAAGCAAAACACTTGGTTGCCTTGTCGTGCCCTCATGCACGTTAACTCTTGATCAAACACTAGCTTGTCTGCTAGTTTGAAAATTTTGGATCAATGCATGTTATTTGACCCGCCTTTGGCATCTTGCGTCGGAACATTGTACAGCCATTGCTTGTACTTATGTGTAGTAAGTCTCCGGCAAACCACTTATAGGTGCAGAGACTGCGGATTTCTGCAATAAAATCCCACAAAGTTATAATTGGTGTAAAATAACCCAGCGATTTGTCTACCGGTGACTTATAGTCATGATACTCAGTTGCTGAAAAAATCGAAAGCAATTGTGAATTGATCATCTGGCAATTCATGGTCAACCGAAACTTAGTACTCATCACAAGAAAACTGGAGTTCGTATGACCCGGAGACATATAGTCATTGCTATAATGTGATTAAGAGCAAAAGATTCTTGCCAAAAAACAGAGAACCAATAAACAGTGAATGAACTTATAAGTCGGCTTTTGAGGCTCGACAAAAAGACTGGCTTTCGAGGCTCAAGTCTTGCTTCGGTGAAGCTGGCATGATAGCCTTGGTTTATCCTCGCTTTCCGTAAGCCGGCTCTCACAGGACTTAAGACATCGTTTTAACTTTGACAAGTTCAGGGTCAATAAGATTGACTGTCAAGAGTACGGCGGGTCATCTTTTTGGAGTAGCATCAAGCATACAAGTAGGTTTAACCAATAGTGTGGCATTTTTGCTGGGTCAAGAGGGTGAGAAAGCTAAACTCGGTGAGTTAGAAGCCCCCAAGTGACCTATGATCAACAAATAAAAGACTCATGCACAATATATGAGATGAAACGACAGAGGCGCCGAGTTTCGGGGATGCCGGCTTTATTATATTTGATCATAAAAGATATATACATGATATGTATGTACAATGATTGAAGCCAGTGGCTCAAGTATAGTAAAGCCGAAGATGAGCAATGTTCCAGGGCCTGTTGGTCTCCTCCTCAGTGGTACGTGACTTATTGTGTTCACGTATGTCGATGAGATAATATGACCCGTTCTCGAGATTATTGCTAACCACAAAGGGCCCTTCCCAAGGAGTTGAAAGCTTATGCATGCCTGTCTGATCTTGAATCAAACAG
Organism: Thinopyrum elongatum; assembly: GCA_011799875.1. Taxonomy (NCBI): domain Eukaryota; kingdom Viridiplantae; phylum Streptophyta; class Magnoliopsida; order Poales; family Poaceae; genus Thinopyrum; species Thinopyrum elongatum. Next base: position 359,937,345 of record CM022297.1, on the reverse strand, counting down.
AGCACTAAGTCGCCCTCTAGGAAAGTGCGGCTTCGAACCCTGCGGCTATGATAGCGACGCAGGTCTTGCTGGTAAATCGCCGATCGAGCCGACACCAGGTCACGTTCCTCTTCCAAGGCATCCAGAGCATTTTGACGAGCCGTCTTGTTGTCTGTTTCAACGTAAGCCGTCACCCTAGGCAAGTCATGCTGGATGTCACTTGGGAGAACCGCCTCTGCGCCATAAACCATGAAGAACGGCGTGTAGCCTGTTGATCTGTTGGGGGTAGTCCTTATGCTCCAAAGCACTGCAGGAAGCTCTTCAACCCAACAACCCGGAGTGAGCTCCAAAGGAACCATGAGCCAGGGCTTCATCCCTTGTAATATCTTCTGGTTAGCACGCTCAGCTTGGCCATTGGATTGTGGATGCGCCACGGATGAAACATCAAGCCATATGTGTTCCCTCTGATAGAATTCTTCCATAGCACCTTTAGAAAGATTTGTCCCATTATCAGTGATGATACTATGAGGATAACCAAAGCGGAAGATCAACTTTTTCAAAAACTGAACTGCAGTCGCCGCCTCACAATTGCTAACTGGCTCTGCTTCAACCCACTTGGTGAATTTATCAGCTGCAACCAAAAGGTGAGTCTTTTTGTCCTTAGACCTTTTAAAGGGCCCGACCATATCAAACCCCCAGACCGCAAACAACCAAGTTATTGGGATCATCCGCAATTCTTGAGCCGGCACATGAGCCTGTCGTACAAATTTCTGGCAACCATCACACTTTTGAACAATATCTTCTGCATCAGCATGAGCCGTCAACCAGAAAAACTGTGTCTAAAAGCCTTAGCCACTAGAGACCTTGACCCGGCATGATGACCACAGTCCTCAGCCTGGATTTCTTGAAGAATCTCACGTCCTTCCTCAGGGGAGATACACCGTTGAAACACGCAAGTCACACTACACTTGTGTAACTCGCCATTGACAATTGTCATGGACTTAGACCGCTGGATGATCTGCCGCGCCAAGATTTCATCTTCTGGTAACTTGCCCCTAGTCAGGTAAGCCAGATAAGGCATCGTCCAGTCCGAAATAGCGCAGAGAGCTGCCACCAGTTGTCCTTCCGGGTCAGGGATAGCAAGATCTTCTTCTGAAGGTAACTTAATCGAAGGGTTATGCAGCACATCAAGAAACACATTGGGGGGAACCGGCTTACGCTGAGAGCCCAGTCGAGATAAAGCATCAGCCGCCTCATTGTGGCGCCATTCTATGTGATCCACTTTATAGCCTTAGAAGTGACCCGCAATATTGGTCATTGCTTGACGATAAGCCACCATGAGCGGGTCTTTTAGAATCCCACTTCCCTAAAACTTCTTGTGCAACTAAATCTGAGTCGCCTAGGCATCTAACCTGGCTCAAGTTCATCTCCTTGGCCATGTGGAGCCCATGTAGCAAAGCCTCATACTCAGTTGCATTGTTAGTACAGCGGAACATCAGCCTTAAAATATAACAAAACTGGTCACCTCGCGGGGAAGACATGACAACTCCAGCCCCCGAGCCTTCCAATTGCCTTGATCCATCAAAGTGTATCATCCAATATGTATGATCCGGCTTCTCCTTAGGTGTTTGCAGTTCTGTCCAATTATTGATAAAATCCACCAAGGCTTGAGACTTGATGGCGGTTATAGGCACATATTTCAGATGATGTGGCCCAAGCTCAATTGCCCACTTAGCACCTCTGCCTGTGGCTTCTTTGTTTTGAATGATATCCCCCAGAGGAGCAGAACTGACTACAGTGATTGGATGCCCAAGGAAGTAATGCTTCAATTTCCGGCTAGCCATGAACACCCCAAACACCGTTTTTTGCCAATGCGGATACCTTTGCTTGGACTCTATCAGAACTTCACTGACGTAATAAACCGGCCGCTGGACTGGATACTCTTTGCCTGCCTCCTTGCGCTCCACGACAACTGCCATGCTTACAGCCTTCTTATTAGCCGCCACGTACAGGAGCAAAGGCTCTTTGTCGATCTGAGCAGCCAAGATAGGCGGCTCAGCCAACTGCTTCTTGAGCGCCTCAAAAGCCTCATTACCAGCATCGCTCCAGACGAATTGATCAGTCTTCTTCATCATCTGGTATAGGGGAATCGCCTTTTCACCCAGGCGGCTTATAAACCGGCTCAGGGCTGTAATACGACCCGCCAGGCGCTGAACATCATTGACACAGGCCGGCTTAGACAAAGAGGTGATAGCCTCAATCTTGTCCGAGTTAGGTTCAATGCCCCTTTCTGAAACCAGAAAACCTAGCAATTTTCCTACAGGCACACCAAAAACGCATTTGGCTGGGTTAAGCATCATCTTGAACACCCGGAGATTATCGAAAGTCTCTTTCAAATCCTCGAGCAAGGTCTCTCTCTTCCTTGACTTAACCACTATGTCATCAACATAAGCATGAACATTGCGTCCAATCTGCCCATGGAAGCAATTCTGAACACAACACTAGTAAGTCGCCTGAGCACTTTTAAGCCCAAAAGGCATAGATACATAACAGAAAGCTCCAAAGGGCGTAATGAAAGTTGTTTTCTCCTGATCCTCAACTGCCATCTTGATCTGATGATAACCAGAATAAGCATCCAGGAAACATAAACTCTCACAACCCGTCGTGGCGTCAATGATCTGGTCAATACAAGGGAGAGCAAATGGATCAGCTGGACAAGCCTTGTTAAGATCTATGTAATCAACACACATACGCCAAGTGCCATTCTTCTTGAGCACAAGCACATGATTAGCCAACCACCGAGGGTGAAAAACTTCAACTATGAACCCGGCAGCTAGGAGCCGGGCTACCTCTTCTCCAATAGCCTTACACCTCTCTTCATTAAAACGACGGAGGAACTGTCGAACATGTTTCATCTTAGGATCCACATTAAGGTGGTGCTCAGCGAATTCTCTCGGTACACCAGGCATGTCAGAAGGTTCCATGCAAAGATGTCCCGATTCTCATGGATGAACTCGATGAGCGCGCTTTCCTATTTGGGATCCATCCCCGTCCCAATGGTGAACTGCTGAGAAGAATCACCAGGAACAAAGTCAACTTGCTGGTTGTCTTTGGCCGACTTGAACTTGAGCAGAGGATCCTTCTCGGTGGTGGGCTTCTTCAGAAGGGTCATATCAGCCGGGTCAACATTATCTTTATAAAACTTGAGCTCATCAGTGGCACAAGCCGCCTCTGCATAAGCAGCATCTCCTTCTTCGCACTCCAAAGTTATCTTACGATTACCATGAACCATAATTGTTCCTCGTGGCCCTGGCATTTTAAGCTGCAAATATATGTAACAAGGGCGAGCCATGAATTTAGCATAAGCCGGCCGGCCGTCCGAACAGCGCATGATATGGACTCTTGATGTTGACCACCTCAAACCACAGTGTCTCTACTCTGTAATTATATTCATCACGAAAAGCCACTTCCAGAGCAATCTTTCCAACAGGGTAAGCCGACTTACCAGGCACAACTCCGTGAAATACCGTAGAGGACGGCTTAAGATCCTTATCTGTCAGATTCATCCGTCGAAAAGTGTCATAATACAACATGTTGATGTTGTTTCCACCATCTATAAGTACCTTTATAAACTTATAACTACCCACCTGAGGGGCTACCACCAGGGCCAGATGACCCGGATCATCGACTCGGGGTGGGTCATCCGCCCGGCTCCAACTGATCGTATGCTCAGAGCCTCAGACCACCTTAAATACTGCGGTATACCTGGCTCAACTGCATGGACAACCCGTTTATGAACCTTCCTATCCCGCTTGCAAGCGCTCATTGTGAAGACATGGTACTCACCATTGTTAAGCTGCTTAGGGTTACTCTGATATCCCGATTGATTATTCTGCTGCTGATTACCTTGACCAGACTGCTGATTATGACCACCATGGTTCCCTTGGCTCTGATGACCAGAATCTGAACCGCCACCACCAAAGCCGACTCCATGGAAATTTCCTGAGCCTGACCCGCCGGCGGCCTGATGTCGCTTGAACTACGTCGGTATTTCCCCAGAGAGGAAGGGATGATGCAGCACAGCTATGGTAGGTATTTCCCTCAGTTATGAAACCAAGGTATCAATCTAGTAGGAGAACCAAGCAACACTATGTAAACGGTACCTGCACACAAAGAAGAAATACTTGCAACCTGACACTTATGAGGGGTTGTCAATCCCTCTACGGGTAACGGCGCCAGAAATTGTCAAGTTGACAAGATAAAATTTGTGTAGATTGGATAGATAGATCTCGATAAAACACGAAATAAAATAAGTAATAAAAAAGTGCAGCAAGGTATTTTTGGGTTTTTGGAATAATAGATCTAAAAATAAAAGCGAATAAAAATAGATCTCAAAGCAAATATGATAAAGAATAGACCCGGGGGCCGTAGATTTCACTAGTGGCTTCTCTCGAGAAAATAGCACACGGTGGGTAAACAAATTACTGTTGGGCAATTGATAGAAGATCGAATAATTATGACGATATCTAGGCAATGATCATTATATCGGCATCACGTCCAAGATTAGTAGACCGACTCCTGCCTGCATCTACTACTATTACTCCACACATCGACCGCTATCCAGCATGCATCTAGTGTATTAAGTTCATGGAGAAATGGAGTAATGCAATAAGAACAATGACATGATGTATACGAGATCTATTCATGTAGGAATAGCCCCCATCTTGTTATCCTTAATAGCAACAATACATGCGTGTCTTGCTGCCCCTTCTGTCACTGGGAAAGATACCCGCACGATCGAACCCATCACAAAGCACCTCTTCCCATGGCAAGAAAAATCGATCTAGTTGACCTAACTAAACCAAAGATTTGAAGAAGAAATACGAGGCTATGAGTAATCATGCATATAAGAGATCAAAGAAAACTCAAATAACTTTCATGGATATAGAAGTGATCATAAACTCAAACTTCATCGGATCCCAACAAACACACCGCAAAAAGAGTTACGTCAAATAGATCTCCAAGAGACCATTGTATTGAGAATCAAAAAGAGAGAGGAAGCCATCTAGCTACTACCTACGGACCCGTAGGTCTATGATGAAGTACTCACGCATCATCGGAGAGGCACCAATGAGGATGATGAACCCCTCTGTGATGGTGTCTAGATTGGATCTCGTGGTTCTGGAACTTGCGGCGGCTGGAATTGTGTTTCATCGACTCCCCAAGGGTTTCTGGAATATTGGGGTATTTATAGGGTGAAGAGGCGGTGCGGGAGGTCACTGAGGACCCACCTGGGCGTGCCCAGGTGTCTTGTGCTCACCTCGGGACTCCCCTCTGGTACTTCTTTGGCCCACTGGATGTCTTCTGGTCCAAAAAATTCTCCAAAAAGTTTCGCTGCGTTTGGACTCCGTTTGGTACTGATATTCTGCGAAGTAAAAAACAAGCAAAAAACAACAACTGGCACTGGGCACTATGTCAATATGTTACTTCCAAAAAATGATATAAAGTTGCTATAAAATGATTGTAAAACATCCAAGAATGATAATATAACAACATGGAACAATCAAAAATTATAGATACGTTGGAGACGTATCAGCATCCCTAAGCTTAATTCCTACTCGTTCTCGAGTAGGTAAATGATAAAAACAGATTTTTTGATATGGAATGCTGCCTAACATGTTCATCACATATTCTTTTCTTTTGTAGCATGGACATTTGGACTTTTATATGGTTCAAAGCAATAGTCTAGTTTTGACATGAAGATTTCAATACTCAAGCATATCAACAAGCAACCATGTCTTTCAAAATATCAACACTAAAGAAAGTTATCCCTAGCCCATCATGCTCAATCATTGATCCATTCATGAAACACATTCGCATATTAGCTACATCCAATGCTCAAGTATGATCATAGTGCCCCTTAGTTGGTGCTTTATAAAAGAAGATGGAGACTCAAATAAAATAAAAATTGCATAAAGTAAATAGATAGGCCCTTCGCAGAGGGAAGTAGGGATTTGTAGAGGTGCCAGAGCTCAAAGCTTAAATTGAGAGATAAAATTTTTGAGAGGTATACTTTTCCCGTCAACGAAAACGACCGAGTAATTCCCAACACTTTCCATGCTAGATATATCATAGGCGGTTCCCAAACAGAAAATAAAGTTTATTCCTTTTTCCACCATTCTTTCACACTCCACGGCTAGCCGTATCCACGGGTACCGTCCATACCAACACTTTCCAAGGAATTTATTATTTGACAACATAAAGTAAATTTATTTTTCATTTTGGGACTGGGCATCCCTATTACCGCCGTACTCTCGTGCAATGACAAGTGAATAAACACTCATCTTGAGAATAACACATCTAGCATGGAAAATATTGGCCACCCCCTGCCGCTTCATGAGCGGTACGAGCACACAAAAAGGAAAATTATTTTGAAAATTAGAGGTGGCACATACAAATTTGCTTAGAGCGGCACGGGAATACCGCATATAGATAGGTATGGTGGACTCATGTGGCAAAACTGGGTTTAAATATTTTGGATGCACAAGTAGTATTTCTACTTAGTACAAGTGGAGGCTAGCAAAAAGATTGAGAAGCAACCAACCAAGAAACGAAAAATCACATAAGCGAGCATTAATGATGTTCTTATTCTTGCAAATAAGAATTATGCTGAGAATGCAGTAGAGCGGAAAGAAACATTGAGTGGAGCTGGATAGAAACTGAAAGTTAATTTTGGCAAACATTTCTTTTTATTGTGCACTTCGGTAAGAGATCAATCGGTCATTCCGAAGGAAAACTTGGAATCACTGGTTGATCACATCGGAGGTTTCAAGCCAGTTCTATTTAGGCAAACTGATGAACTGCTAAGCTATGAGTCCTATAGACTTGGTTGCGCCGATGTTTTAGATCAGAGAAACCGATTGCGCAACAGAAAGAAAGATTCGTCAAACTCAGCTCACTTTGCAATAAGGCCACTAAAATATTTGCAAGGAATTCAGATAAGATTTGCAATGAATTAACAGAAATAAATCAAGGGAAAATAAGAAGTTTTTTAAGGAATAGCAAGATACAAGATCAAATGATAAGAAATAAAACAATAAAACAAAAAACAGCGAATGAAAAACTTTAACTAGGATAGGGTCGACGACTAGGTCACCTATGTTTGAGTATATTGATTTAGGAGTCAAGAATGCACTTGATCATAGATATAGGTCAAGAATCCCACAGGGACCAAATAGGAAGACACTACCAACCCCGCAACTACGTTGTCTACGTACCGCATTCGCACCCAAACCGTAGTTTGGAAATAGTCTATTCTATTGGTTGCTAGGAAAGCGAGAATAAAATGTTTTACTCAACTACAAGTTAGAACGCAAAAATAAACTAAGTTAGAACACAAAGTAAAGAAGGGGGTTTTGTAACTATATGATTGAATAGAGAGAAAGGCAGTGTCTAGGCTTCGTCTCACTACTACTAGAGGGTCATCTTAGTGGCATCAGACTAATAGAAGTATACGTGAATGTGATAACATGATCACAAGAAAGGACGTCTCCCAACATTACGTGCAATGCGAGTAAATACTAGATCATGCCACAAAGACTAATTTTGCATACTAGAGCATACCTCAACCTAGAACCAGATCAATCACTCAAACGTAGATGAATAGACACATAAAGAGGGATGATTCATTGATGTCATCAACATGTTCAATCTTACAAATTATAGGTGTGAAGACGGAGACGGAGAGGGAGATGTCTCCGGCGCGCACGGCCTGGCCAGGACCGGTGCCCCGTGACGATGGCGATGGAGATGGCACCGCCTTCTCCTCCTGCACGCGTGGTGATGGAGTTCTGGAGGGAGAGGCTTCCCCCAAGGGGAAGAGCCTCACGGTGGCTGCCCGGAGTTGTCATGATGATGGCTGAAGGTGGCAGCTAGGGTTGGAGGTGTTTATATAAGAGGCCTTGTTGGGTCTGCTCCGTTGATGTGGATCCTCCTCCTCCATCCAAGGGCTCTAGATGAGCCTTATCCTCTCCCAAATGCTTCCTTATTGTCCAAGGATCTCGTGGGAAGAAAGGGGATGAAATTGGTGAACAATCCCGTGTGGAGAGGCAACTTTCGGCCTTGATTTCCTTCCATACGACCAGCCACGGTTGTATTGTATGCCGTCTTTTGCTTTAGTACTCTTCAATAAGTCGGTCGCCATTTCTTCATACGAGCTCAAAATTTGATGTTCTTGGGCTCGGTGGATTCGTATGAAAGAAATCGATCCATTTATGGTGTTATATCTTAGTTTTGAACACTTTACAAAAATGACTTTTTTACTCTCTGAAATGGCTAAGTCTCGTACTAGAAGTCCTCCGTATTGAACCCATCCTTGATCCTTTCATCGTGCTTGGTCCTAGGTTGCTCCAATACATCGTGGGCCACTTGCAACTCTGTTAACCTAATTCCAAGCCTATAAATTCTCTAAAATTCAAAAACCACCAGAGCGAGACCCAAAACAATTATTCTGCCGCCGCAAGTCTCTGTTCTTTCGCGATCCCATCTGGAGCCGATACTCTACCAGAGTGGGGACTGATCATGGAGGGCCTCTACATCAACCTTACTGCCTCTCTGATGATGCGTGAGTAGTTCCTCACAGGACCTACGGGTCCATAGAAGTAGCTAGATGGCTCTCTCTCTCTCTCTCTTTGATCTTTAATACAATGTTCTCTTCGGAGATCGACATGATGTAATCCCTTTTTGCGGTGTGTTTGTTGGGATCCGATGAATTGTGGGTATATGATTAGATTATTCATTGAAAGTAACTGAGTTATTTCTGAACTTTATTATGTGTGATTGTTATAGCTATGTAATGATTTCCGATCTATGAGTTTTCTTTGGCCAAGTTGATGATTAGATCTTCAGGGGAAGTGGTGCATAGTAGTAGGTTCAATCTTGCGGTGTCCTCACCTCATGACAGAAGGGATAGCGAGGCACGTATTTGTATTGTTGCTACTAAGGGTAAAACAACAGGGTTCGATCATATTGATTGGTCTTATTTTGTCTACATTATGTCGCCATGCTTAAAGCATTACTCTGTTTGTTATGAACTTAATACTTAGAGAGTCAAGCATAGAAGGTCTCTCAAAGTGGAGTAATAGTAGCAGATGCAGATGGATGTCGGTCTACTTGTCATGGACATAATGCCTATGTACTGATCATGCCACGAATAACATCATAACTATGCACTTTTCTATCAATTGCCCAACAATAATTTGTGTACCCATCGTTGCTATGTTCTTGAGAGAGATGCCTCTAGTGAAAGCTATAACCCCCGGGCCATTCACCTCATATTGCTAAAATCCTAAAAACTTTGCTCCAGTTTATTTAGTTTTACAGCTTACATATCTACTACTATCAAAATTAATAATTTCAATTAACGAGTACAAGGGGATTGACAACCCTCTTGCCCGCGTTGGGTGCAAGTATTTGTTTGTGTGCGTGCAGGTACTGTCGACCTTTGTTTGTGTGAATCTTCTATTGGTTCGATAAACCTTGGTTATTAACTGAGGGAAATATTTTCTGCTACTATACTACATGACCCTTCTTCTTCGGGGAAATCCCAACACCTATCACAAGTAGCAGGCCTCTGCACTGCTACGATGCACATAGCCAACACCAACACACGCATACAAAAACACGCCGGCAAATAACAAATTCATAGAAGACCAAAGCTATATGTAGGCGAGAAAAAATAAAAACCCAAAGCGATCAAATCTGCAATCAACAAACTACAACAATGACAATATCCACACCAACCATCTCATGACACCACATGAACGACGAGGTTCCTCAATAGCAACGCCTTCAGGAAGGATCGACGCTCAGGCTGCACCGTTACCGGATCCAACCATCCAAGCTCAGAATCTAATTCTTCATCCTAGGTTTTCACCCGAAAGAATTAGTCTGAGCATATCTGAACAATGCCTTCAACAAGGTAACGACATAAAAGCATCGCCCTTGCCAAGTATAATCAATAGGGCTCAGACCTAGGCTTTCACCCCGTAACTCGAGACTAACATCACTTACGTGTTATCGCTGTGACTTTTCCGTGATCCCAGCTGCTGCATGCGGTGTGGACCATCACCACTGCACAACAATCACTCTGCGTCAAGCCGTTGTCCGTAGTTTACATCTCGTGCTAAAGTCAACCACCGAGTCTAGAGAGGGAATCCTCACACAGACCTTTCGGTGGCCATCGCAATCCGCCGCGAGTCTGCCTCACAGACAGGAGTGGTCTACCATAAGGACAAACATCGATGGCCGAGAACACCACCTTCGACTACCACCAAACCGGAGAGAGCCCTGCCCAGGCCCATCGGCCCAGGCGCCGAAATGGGCGGAGCTAGAGTATGAAAGACATATCAACATCACCCACGCAGAGCGCAACCACGGCTAGATCAAGAGCGCACAACCATGAGATCGACATCGCGCCTCCTGATCTAGGCCGGCAAGCACTAAGGCCAAGAGCTGCCAAGCACCTCGAGACGTAACAAATTAGTGCCATGAAGCCACACTGCATGCGTACGAGGTTAACCATCGGTGTCGTCCCGAAGGTGAGATCCGACGATACCCTACGCACAACCTAGATCGGGGAAGGGACAGCCCACAATAGCGGCCATCGATGCTCGAGAAGCAGCCTGTCTGGTTGCGCTTCCCGTGCTCCAGGGTCTAGATCGACTGCCGGCCAGCTGATACGTCTCCAACGTATCTATAATTTATGAAGTATTCATGCCATGTTTACAATAATTTTATATGGTTTTGGTATGATTTGCATGGAACTAACCCGGAATGACACTGTTTTCAGCAGAACTACCGTGGTGTTGTTTTTTGTGCAGAAATGAAAGTTCTCCAAATGAGATGAAACTTTTTGATGATTTTTATTGGAACAAAATAGACCCCCGAAGCTTCGTGGGAGGGCCAGAAGAGCCACGAGGAGGGCACAACCCACCAGGGCGCGCCTGGAGCCCAACCCGAGGCATGGTGGGTTGTGCTCACCTCGAGGCCCATCTTCGCGTGATTCCAGCGCTGAAAAATCCTATAAATAGAGAATCCATCAGAAATAACCCTAGATCAGAAGTTCCGCCGCCGCAGGCCTCTGTAGCCACGAAAAACCAATCTAGACCCCGTTCCGGCACCCTGCCGGAGGGGGAAATCATCACTGGTGGTCATCTTCATCATCCCTATGGCCACCATGATGAGGAGGGAGTAGTCCACCCTCGGGGCTAAGGGTTTATACCAGTAGCTATGTGTTTAATCTCTCTCTCTCGTGTTCTTGAGATGGCACGATCTTGATGTATCGCGGGCTTTGTTAATATAGTTGGATCATATGGTGTTTTCCCCTCTCTATCTTGTTGTGGTGAATTGAGTTTTCCCTTTGAGATTTCGTTCTTATAAGACTGGATATTTTTATGGATTTGAGAGCACTTGATATATGTCTTGCATATGAATACCCGTGGTGACAATGGGGTATTATATTGATTCACTTGATATATGTTTTGGCACTCAACTCGCGGATTCCCGAGGTGACATTGGGGTAATCTATGCATAGGGGTTGATGCACGTTCTCGTCTTTGTTTCTCCGGTAGAAATCTTGGGGCACTCTTTGAGGTTCTTTGTGTTGGATTGAGTATTATGAATCTAAATTTCTTTTGGTGTTATTTTAGTATGAACTCTTGATAGATCAATCGGAAAGAATAACTTAGTGTTATTTTAGTACGAACTCTTGGTAGATCGATCGGAAAGAATAACTTGGTGTTATTTTAGTACGAACTCTTGGATAGATCGATCGGAAAGAATAGCTACAAACAATTTCTTCTTATGTTCTCCACTAGATTAGAACTTTGGAGTGATTCTTCATTTCACGTTGAGGGATGGTTATATGATCCAATTATATTAGCATTGTTGAGAGGTTGCACTAGCGAAAGTACGGACCCTAGGCCTCATTTTCAAGCATTGCAATACCGTTTGTGCTCACTTTTGTTACTTGCTACCTTGCTGTTTTTTATTGTTCCTATTACAAAAATCAATATCTACTATCATTACTACACTTGTATCACCATCTCTTCGCCGAACTAGTGCACCTATACAATTTACCATTGTATTTGGTGTGTTGGGGACACAAGAGACTCTTTGTTATTTGGTTGCAGGGTTGTTTGAGAGAGACCATCTTCATCCTACGCCTCCCACGGATTGATAAACCTTAGGTCATTCACTTGAGGGAAATTTGCTAATGTCCTACAAAACTCTGCGCTTGGAGGCCCAGCACGAGTCTATAAGAACAAGTTGTGTAGTAGACATCAAGCTCTTTTCTGGCGCCGTTGTCGGGGAAGAAAGTGCTTGAAGGTATATCTTTAGATCTTGCAATTGAATATTTTAGTTTCTTGTTTATCACTAGTTTAGTTTATAAAAAGAAAATTACAAAAAAATGGAATTGAGGTGGTCTCATATTGTTCATCTTTATAACGTCTTTCTTGAAAATTATGGATTGGAAAATTGTGCTCAATTGATAGAAGAAGAATTCTATAAAATGTTTGACATAAAATCCATGAATGATGAGCATGATTGCAATGTTGCTAGTATGAATTCTTTGAATATCCATGATGTTAATGATATGCAATGCTACAATCTTGGGGATGCTATATTTGATGAATATGATATTTTTAGTCCCCCAAGTTTTGATGAGAAAACTTATTATGATGATTGCATGCCTCCTATTTATGATGATTATATTAATGAAAGTGGATTTGGAGAGGTCATGACTTTATTTAATGATGAATCCACTATTTTGGAAGAGGTTGCAATTGATTATGACAACAAAGTTCCTATATATGATGATTATGGTGATGACATGTATGCTATATTGAATAATTATAACCATGAAACTTGTCATTATGATTTTAATTTCCAATCACATGATAGTTATTTTGTTGAGTTTGCTCCCACAATTATTGATGAGAATAAATTTGCTTATGTGGAGAGCAATAAAATTTCTATGCTTATGGATCATGAAAATAATGCTTTATGTGATAGCTATATTGTTGAATTCATCCATGATGCTACTGAAAATTAGTATGAGAGAGGAAGATATGCTTTTACATATTGGAATAATATCAAGTTTCCTCTCTATGTGTTGAAAATCTTGAAGTTATGCTTGTTTTGCCTTCCTATGCTAGTTGATTCTTGTTCCCATAAATTGTTTGCTCGTAAGATAAGTTAGGCTTAAATGTGCTTGCCATGTGATTCATGATGCTCTCTTTATATTTCAATTCTTATCTTTTATGCGAGCATCATTGAAATCATCATGCCTAGCTTAAAAGGCATTAAAGAAAAGCGCTTGTTGGGAGACAACCCAACACTTTTACCTACTATTTTTAAGTGTTCACATGATTAGGCTACTGTAGTAATCATTTTTAATAGCTTTTGTTTCAATAAAGTACCAAGTAAAGCCTTTGGGATAGTGTGGATGATAGTTGACTTGATTCTGTGCAAAAACAGAAACTTTTGCGTCCAGTACAGAAAATCCTATATTTTACTGGAAAGCGGAAATATTCTAAATTTATTACACTTGATGGGCATACAAATTTTATACGCTCTCCTAATTTTTCAGAATTTTTGGAGTTACATAAGTGTGACCTTAATTCAGATCTTTACGTACTGTTCTGTTTTTGACAGATTCAGTTTTCAATGCATAGTTTGCTTGTTTCCTAGTTTCTATGGCTTATATTGCTCAATATAAATTGTATAAATGATAAGGTACAGTAGTAATTTAGTGAGAACAATTATGAATCTTGTATTTTACAGTACCAAAGTGAATGATTTGCTTTATCATACTAACCTACCTCCCGAAGTTCCGTTAAGTTTTGTGTGATTGAAGTTTTCAAGTTTTGGGTGAGATATCGATATGAGGAGAATAAGGAGTGACAAGACCCTAATATTGGGGATGTCCAAGGCACCCCCAAGGTAATATTCAAGGAAGATCCAAGAAACTAAGCTTGGGGATGCCCCGGAGGGCATCCCCTCTTTCATCTCCAACATTATCGGTAACCTCACTTGGAGCTATGTTTTCATTCGTCACATGATATGTATTTTGCTTGGAGCGTCATTTTATTTTATTAGGATTTGCTTTATGTTATTTATAGTAATGTTTTGCATCTTTTACTTCAATAAAAATGTCAAGTATAGCCTTTGCCATGCTTATTTTGCAAGTATATGAGTTGCTGTTTCAAAACAGAAAGTTTATCGCTATTGCAAAAATTCTCTAGAAAAGTCAACATGTGATAAAAAGTTGAAATTTTTTGCACAATAAGATTTGATAAATTTTCTACAGTGTTGTAAATTTTCAGGATTGTTGGAATTAAATAAATATGGATCTTACTTCATCCTTTACAGACTGTTCTGTTTAGACAGATTGCTGTTATGTTTGCATTGTTTGCATATGTTTGCTTGTTTAATGATTCTATTTGAGGATAGGAGTATTAAATATGCAGAGGAATTTAGTATGCAATGTTAAATTATAATTTTAGTGATTTTCTACAGTAGAGAATGATAAGGTTATTGCATTGATTTATACTAACTTATCTCACGAGTTCTTGTTGAGTTTTGTGTGGATGAAGTTCTTAAGATTTAGGGAAACCGTGATATAAAAGGAATTAAGGTGACACAAAAGCTCAAGCTTGGGGATAACCAAGGAATCCCAAGATAATATTCCAAGAAGTCTCAAGCATTTATTCCCCGGTAGGCATCCCATCTTTCTTCATCAACAATTATCGGTTAGTATCGGTTGAGCCTAAGTTTTTACTTCTTCACATGAGTTGTGCTATTCTTGGAATGTCATTTTATTTAGTTTTGCTTGCTGTTTTAATAAAATACTTAGATCTGGAAGTTTTTAAATAAGAGAGAGTCCTCAAATAGCTACCATTTACTTAACTACTCGCTTGAACTTCACTTATATCTTCTTGGAGTAGTTTGTCATTTACTCTTGTGCTTCACTTATATCCTATGAGTAAATTGTTGAATGAATTGAATATCATGAAGTTGAAATTATATGTTCATATCATGCCTAGTAGTAGCTTCACATTGGGTTTAGAAAGTGAAATTTATTGAAGCTTGACAATCACAATATTGGTCATACAAGCAATTCATGAATGATTGGTATAAGGAAGAGAACTTTCACAAACAAATATATTATCTTGCCATCTTCTATGATTGTGAATACCCATTAATTATTTTCAAACTTGAGCAAATTATTTGAAGTTGGACAAGGAAGACAACGTAATGAGTTATGTTTGGGTATATTTGCATAGAAGTTATATTGTTATGGATACTCCAACATGTGGTGTTTGCTTAGGATCTTTTGCTAGCCAAAAATTTGTACTAAGTAGAGATACTACTTGTGCATCCAAAACCCCTTAAACCCAGTTTCTTGCCATGAGTGTCCACCATACCTACCTAGGGATTAAATAAGATCCCTCAAGTAAGTTGTCATCGGTGCATAAAGCAATAAAAATTGCTCCTAAATATGTTTGATCTTTTATTGTAAGGGAAAATTGAGCATTGTACGAACTTGTGATGGCAAAGTAATAAAAGCGACGGACTGCATAATAAAGGTTGCTATCATAAGGGGCAATATAACATGATGTTCCTTTGCATTAAGAGCTTGGGCATCCAAAAATAAAAAGCGCATGACAACCTCTGCTTCCCTCTGTGAAGGGCCTATCTTTTACTTTTCAGTATTTACTTTTATGCAAGAATCAATAGTATGCATTCTCATTTCAACCTCAATTATCCTCTAGTTGGCAAGCATCATGTGGTGGGCAAAGATCTAGGCACATATGGCCAGTCAAATATATTTGATCATGATTTATTATTGTTGACAATTATCTCTATGATAAATGAGTTGGGAGGCGAAACATTAAGCCCCTATCTTTCTCTGTGTTCGATGGATGCCATTTGTTCTAAAAATATGCTTTGAGTACTAGCAATCATAGAAGACTATATGATGATTGAGTATGTGGAGCTCTTACTTAGACTCTATTGAATAAGTTGAATTGCAATTGTTTGGTGACTAAGAATATAGGTTGTTGAGTTTCAAGAGAATTCATTGTTTGAACCTTAAAATGTGAATTGGTTGCTACTTTAACATGAGAAGTTTTATGAGAAAGAATTGCTGTCATGATGCTAGGAAAAGAGATTGAAATTATCATTGATCAAACTTATGCGCTTTGCTAGCATTCACACTTCATAAATTATTTCTTTTATCATTTACCTACTCGAGGACGAGTAGGAATTAAGCTTGGGGATGCTCATACGTCTCCAACGTATCTATAATTTATGAAGTATTCATGTCATGTTTACAACAATTTTATATGGTTTTGGTATGATTTGCATGGAACTAACCCGGACTGACGCTGTTTTCAGCAGAACTACCGTGGTGTTGTTTTTTGTGCAGAAATGAAAGTTCTCCAAATGAGCTGAAACTTTTTGATGATTTTTTTTGGAACAAAGAAGACCCCCGAAGCTTCGTGGGAGGGCCAGAAGAGCCATGAGGAGGGCACAACCCACCAGGGCGCGCCTGGAGCCCAACCCGAGGCGTGGTGGGTTGTGCTCACCTCGAGGCCCATCTTCGCGTGATTCCAACGCTGAAAAATCCTATAAATAGAGAAACCATCAGAAATAACCCTAGATCAGAAGTTCCGCCGCCGCAGGCCTCTGTAGCCATGAAAAACCAATCTAGACCCCGTTCCGGCACCCTGCCGGAGGGGGAAATCATCACCGGTGGTCATCTTCATCATCCCTATGGCCACCATGATGAGGAGGGAGTAGTCCACCCTCGGGGCTAAGGGTTTGTACCAGTAGCTATGTGTTTAATCTCTCTCTCTCTCTCTCTCTCTCTCTCTCGTGTTCTTGAGATGGCATGATCTTGATGTATCGCGGGCTTTGTTAATATAGTTGGATCATATGGTGTTTTCCCCTCTCTATCTTGTTGTGATGAATTGAGTTTTCCCTTTGAGATTTCGTTCTTATCGGACTGAATATTTTTATGGATTTGAGAGCACATGATATATGTCTTTCATATGAATACCCGTGGTGACAATAGGGTATTATATTGATTCACTTGATATATGTTTTGGCACTCACACTGGTACCGTAAGGTGCTATACAAACGGTTTTTAACCCCTTTCCACGACGGCATTTGGAACCGTCGCCAAGTGAGTGACTGCGATAGGGGGTCCTTCCCACATGACCCAGAAACCGTCGGGGATAGGCGAGCGGCTACTGACGACCGCCATAGAATAAACGTATGAGAAGCCGCCCCAGTCCCACACGTTACATCTCGACGTTACGTTTCTGATCCGAGAGACATCCCAAACGATTACACCGCTATAGTCATGTGAAAAAGGTGGACATCAACATTTAATCTACCAATATGTTTGCGATAGGTACGTTATCGCACACAGTTTAAGAATGTAAAATGTGTGCGGTGCCTCTACTAACGCCAACGTGTCCATTTTCATAACTGTGTGCGATTGGTATTCCTATCACACACGCACACTGGTTTGAAACGTTTGCCGTATTACCATGAATCGCACACGCATATGAGACGAAATCGTGTGTGCGTCCGTCGGGCATTGCATATGTTTCAAGTCAAAGAACCGTCTGTTCTCTATTTTTCATCGCACACGCTGTTTTCTTTCTAACCGTGTGCACATTATTTTATTCGCTCCTGTATAATTTTATTTTTCCCTGTAATTTATTATTCGAGTTGGAAATTTTGAAATATGAAACATGGAATTCAAATTCTCAGCACAATGGTTCAACAACGAATCCATAAATAAAATTGTCAGTACAATATGTTCAGTAATTACAGGATTAGACAGCAATTAACTATGATGAACCACAATATTTAGAGGCGGTAAAGATGAAGAGACAAGTGTAAATCATTTTGGCTGCCGATGGTGTTGAAGAAGCGGAATGCCCATAATGTGCTCTCATGCATGCCATAGGCACGAACAACTTTTGTCCAACCCCTTGTGACGATCGCCCGCCCATCCTTCACCACCTTCAGGAAGACTTCTAGAGCATTATCATGGTAGCATGAATTATATACTTTAACCTTAGTTGCCTCCACTCCGGTCATGGAGTTTGCAAGGTAATCATCAGTAAATAGCTTCGGAAACCACTGAAAAGAGAAAAAATTCAGACACTTAGGTCTAATAGAGTAACTTGTTGTGGGCAGGGGGAAAAGGCAACACATTACTTACCATCCTAAAGTTCACTGTTGTCTTGGACAAAGTGTAAATAAAGAGCTTAATTCCCATCACCCGTTTCTTTCGCCTAACAATCTTTCTTAGTTTCCTCACTTGACGCTTGTTCATGAATATCTCATTGCCCCATACGCAAAAGGGATCGAAGCGTGGATCAGTACCGCTCATATATGTACCTACAAGCAGCCAGTAAATGTTAGAAGCTAAACTGAGATTGCACAAATGATGTAAAATACAACTACCTACGTTCCTAAGTACAAGTATTTTTAGAGATTTCAATATGAACTACATACGAATGTATATAGAATTATAGATATAGTTTAGATTAGAATATAGATTCACTCATTTTGCTTCGTATGTAGTCTATATTGGAATCTCTAAAAATACTTATATTTAGTAACAGATGGTGTATAAGACATGGGATGCAGCTAACCTCGACGGCAAACAACAGCATCGCCCATTGTAGCCCTGTGTAAGTACATGGAAAGCCAATGTTAACTACAACAGGGTTAACATCCACCAAAAATAGCAAATGATAATAAAACGGCAGCATCTGTAGTGATATCTTCATTGCGAAAGAGTAGCACGGTAGCAAAGGGACGGATTAGAAAATGGATACAACTGTTAACTGCAACATGCTTAACAGCATCCTAAGTCATGTTTTGTAAGTTTGTAGCCATTGAAATACAACTGTTTAAAAATGGATACAACTGTTAATTGCAATAGGCTTAATAGCCATTGAAACCGGTACTGATAAAAATGCAATTGGCAGAGTTAAACATCACAAGGCAAGTGCTGCCAGAGCAGAGAATGGCCCAGTTGTCTATAAAAAGGTAGGGAAAATAGCTAAAACGTGTTAGGCATGTTTACTACAACATGCTTAATACATCGACCGTACAAAACATAGCCATTAATTGTAACTGGTATTGGTAAGATTGAACTGGTGAGTTCATACTTGGTAAGTCCCGAGAGGTAGTTGCTGGGGCACTTCATCTTGGCCAGAGCCCGCCCAAAGTCAGCGGCGGCGGAGGCGAGCTCTTCCTCCGGGTCGAAGCGTGGATCAGTGTCGCCGACCTGTGTACCTACAAGAAACAAGTAAATGTTAGAAGCCAAACTGGAATTGCACAAATGATGTAAAATACTGTAAGACATGGGATGCAGCTAACCTCGACGGCAAACAACAGCATCGCCTGTTATGGCCCTGCGTAAGTACATGGAAAGGCATGTTAAGTACAACAGGGTTAGCATCCACCAAAAATAGCAAATGGGCAGCATCTCTAGTATATCTTCATTGCGGAGAGTAGCACGGTAGCAAAGGGACAGATTAAAAAATGGATACAACTGTTAATTGCATCAGGCTTAACAACATCCTAAGTCATGTTTTGTAAGTTTGTAGCCATTGAAATACAACTGTTTAAAAATGGATACAATTGTTAATTGCAACAGGCTTAATAGCCATTGAAACCGGTACTGATAAAAATGCAATTGCCAGAGTTAAACATCACAAGGCAGGTGCTGCCAGAGCAGAGAATGGCCCAGTTGTCTATAAAAAGGTAGGGAAAATAGGTCAAACGTGTGAGGCATGTTTACTACAACATGCTTAATACATCGACCGTACAAAACATAGCCATTAATTGCAACTGGCATTGGTAAGATTGAACTGGTGAGTTCATACTTGGTAAGTCCTGAGAGGTAGTTGCTGGGGCACTTCATCTTGGCCAGAGCCCGCCCAAAGTCAGCGGCGGCGGAGGCGAGCTGTTCCTCCAGGTCGATGCGTGGATCAGTGCCACTGACATGTGTACCTACAGGCAACCAATAAATGTTAGAAGTTAAACTACAATTGCACAAATGATGTGAAATACTGTAAGACATGGGATGCAGCTAACATCGACGGCAAACAACAGCATCGGCCGTTATGACCCTACGTAAGTACATGGACAGGCATGTTAAGTACAACAGGGTTAGCATCCACCAAAAATAGCAAATGGGCAGCATCTCTAGTGATATCCTGAGTCATTTATTGTAAGTTTGTTGCTGGTATTGGTGAAATTGAGCTGGACAGTTAATACTTGAACATCACACAGTGTGCAGTACTGAAATAAACAAGGTACGAACATGCTTAATACATCAACTGTACAAAACATAGCCATTGCAAGTGGTATTGGTAAGATTGAGGTGGTCAGATCATACCTAGTAAGTCCTGGAGGGTAGTCGCTGGGGCACTTCATCTGGGCCAGAGCCTGCACCAAGTCGGTGGCGGCGGAGGCGAGGTGTTCCTCCGGGTCAACACGCACAACGTCCATTGCGCCATCGACCGCCATCAGCTCCTCGACCTTCACGTGATATGTGGTTGGGCTTGCGCGGCGATGCTCTGGAGGTAGGGGCAGTGGGGATTTGTAGGCATGAGGATGTTTCGCAGGCGCCATTTAAGCAATTAGGCCGGGGCCGTGATAGAGATCGGTGGGTTACCTGACTGGATCCGAGCAGAACATGGATGTGGTTGAAGCTGTGGTTGCGGCAGCGGCGGTTTGAGCTATCGGTAGGGGGGAGGGGGGAGGGGGAGATACTGAGGAAATTTGATGGGTGGGGATGTGGTGGGAGGAATAAATTCTGAAATCGCGCGCCTAATGAAAATTTTGCTGTGAAACTTGAAACTTGGGCGGGGAAAACACACAACGCAGACGAAGCGCGTAAAATACTTGTGTGCGAGAAAAGAGAAAATTGGCAGATCCCGTCTCCAAAAAAATGTACACGTGTAGTTGATTTTTTGGTCAATGGTACG
Source organism: Thinopyrum elongatum (assembly GCA_011799875.1). Taxonomy (NCBI): domain Eukaryota; kingdom Viridiplantae; phylum Streptophyta; class Magnoliopsida; order Poales; family Poaceae; genus Thinopyrum; species Thinopyrum elongatum. The sequence goes on along the minus strand of CM022297.1, from coordinate 359,916,276 downwards.
CTTGGTTTATTAGGAAACATCGCACAGGTAACTGACTTATGGATCATTAACGCAAAACAACACACACGGGTACGCCACAGAAACCGTGTGTTTTGTGATCTTCTAATAATTCTTATATCTATCAGCATCTCCGACCGCACCTAATTTCAAAAATCTCTTTCATTGTATCAGGATTATTCAATGTACATGAATGAGGCAAGGTGACACCTGATGAGCAATCATCGGTTTATGAAATGCAATCAAGTGTCAACCTGCCTCGCTCGCATAGCCAGATTTGATCCTATGCAACAAGAGAGAAGCTTGCTGCCATCCGCCGACGCGGCAATTTAAGCCGGTGTGCGGCCAACTCGCGCGGCGAGGTGGGACTAAAAACCAGCTGCGGCCAGCTCTAGTCTCTTCCGGTGGCTGCGGGCGGACGTTTCGGGAGTATTTAGGGCCGGGTTGTGGCTACAAAACTTCAGTGAACACATGCTAATCAACGCTCAAAGCCCTCAAAGGATGCGCTTACCGACATTGTACGTTAATAATAGATAGTACCAACTTAAAGTACTACTGGTAATTTGCTCTAAAACTAGTACGTATGTAGTACTGGTAGATGCTCTTAATTAATTATACAAACTTACGGGCGACACACGCACTAACTACTTCTCACATGCTGCCATCGGGGCATGCTGGCCAGACGTCAGCATTCTCCTTCCCGGCCTTGTAGGCGGCAGCCCACCGTGATTCGATCTCCGCCAAGCTCTCCTCAACACGGCGTGCGGCCTCTTCTTTCTTGCGGATGTGGGACTCTCTTTTCTTGACTGCTTTCTGCCTTTTTCGCTCCTTCTGTGCAGCTTTGGCCGCCTCTAGATCCACCGCCCATTCGGCCATGGCAGCCTCAAAGTCCGCCCACGTAACTGTGTGGCCGCCGACGGCGATGAACTCGGCGCGGCGAGATGCCATCGCTTCCTTACCATGTGTGCGGTCGTGGGCGGCGAGGAACGCGGCGCGGCGGGATGCCATCGATTCCTTACCAGTTACTGTGCGCCGCGGTGCCATGAACTACGCTTGGAGAGAGCTCTGGGACGGAGTGGCCGGGCAGCCGTACAGTGCGGTGGTTTTTAAGTGCTCAACGACAAACGACGAAGGAAATTTGGCTTCCCTTACAATCTTGCTCGTTCATTATCGCACACGGTTCATCTCCGTCGCCTCCAGAAATAGTGTGCGCTGAGCCTAATATGTGTTGCGTTATGATTGGCCGGAACCCCAGCAACGCGGATCGCGTGTGTGCACCGTAGGATGCGACACGATCGGACGGCAATCCACGTCCCGCACATCACACCCGTGCAGCTGTAGCTGGATTGGATTTATATGCACTAAATGCCTAAAAAATGCACATAATCCCCTAAATATGGTAAATGAGCCCGGAAAAATGCCAAATTTGAACACGGTGATTTGCAGGGTGTATGTTCATCGTAGAAAAAAACTCAAGGGCAAAGAACGAAGAAAATTTGGATTCCCCTTCAATCTTGGTGATTTCCCTCTCAAAAGCATGGAACTTCCTCGGTGATGGTTCGATTTATGAAGGGCGTGCATGACGACATAAGCCAAACCTTCTCAAATTTTTACCAGGGCATGGTGAGGCCATACCATGGCACCATGCCAGGCGTCATGTTTTTCAAGCATTTATTTCATTTTTCTATAGTTGAAAACGCAATAAATAAACGTTTGTGGTTCACTATTGCCACACATTTCATCGAAATATCTGCCCATTCCTTGTAAAAGGCATGAGAATTTACTAAATGGCACAAGCATGGTTTTCAAGGCCGTTCTTGTGCACCCTTTCATGCATCGATTGTTTGAACTTGAATTATGTGCATTAATGCCTAGAAAATGCACATAATCCCCTAAATATGGTAAATGAACCCGGAAAAATGCCAAATTTGAACACGGTGATTTGCAGGGTGTATGTTCATCGTGGAAAAAAACTCATGGACGATTCCCCTTCAATCTTAGTGATTTCCCCCTCGAAACCATGAAACTTCCTCGGTGATGGTTCGATTTATGAAAGGCGTGCATGACGACATAAGGCAAACATTCTCAAATTTTTACCAGGGCACGGTGAGGCCATACCATGGCACCACGCCAGGCGTCATGTTTTCCAAGCATGTATTTCATTTTTCTATAGTTGTTAACCCAGTAAACGACGCGTTTGTGGTTGACTATTGCCACACATTTCCTTGAAATCTCTGCCCATTCCTTGTAAAAGGCATGAGAATTTACTAAATAGCACGAGCATGGTTTTCCAGACCGTTCTTGTGCACCTTTTCATGCACCGATTGTTTGAATTTGAATTATGTGCATTAATGCCTAGAAAATGCACATAATCCCCTAAATATGGTAAATGAGCCCGGAAAAATGCCAAATTTGAACACGTTGCATTGGAGGGGGTATGTTGATTGTTGGAAAAAAACTAAATGACAAACTAGGATGGAAATTTGGATTCTCCTTCAATCTTGGTGATTTCCCCCTCGAAACCATAAAACTTCCTCGGTGATGGTTCGATTTATGAAGGGCGTGCATTACGACATAAACCAAACCTTCTCAGCTTTTTACCAGGGCACGGTGAGGCCATACCATGGCACCATGTCAGGCGTCATGTTTTTCAAGCACGTATTTCATTTTTCTATACTTGATAACCCAGTAAACGACGCGTTTGTGGTTGACTATTGCCATACATTCCCTTGAAATCTCTGCCCATTCCATGTAAAAGGCATGAGAATTTACTAAATACCACGAGCATGGTTTTCCAAACCATTCTTGTGCACCTTTTCATGCACCGATTGTTCGAATTTGAATTATGTGGATTAATGCCTAGAAAATGCACATAATCCCCTAAATATGATAAATGAGCCCGGAAAAATGCCAAATTTGAACACGTTGCATTGGAGGGGGTATGTTGATCATAGAAAAAAACTGAATGACGAACTAGGAAGGGAATTTGGATTCTCGACCCCTTCAATCTTGGTGATTTCCTCCTCGAAACCATGAAACTTCCTCGGTGATGGTTTGATTTATGAAGGGCGTGCACGACGACATAAGCCAAACCTTCTCAAATTTTTACCAGGGCATGGTGAGGCCATACCATGGCACCATGCCAGCCGTCAGGTTTTTCAAGCACGTATTTCATTTTTCTATAGTTGAAAAACCAATAAATGACGCGTTTATGGTTGACTATTGCCACACATTTCCGTGAAATCTCTGCCCATTCCTTGTAAAAGGCATGAGAATTTACTAAGTAGCACGAGCATGGTTTTCCAGATCGTTCTCGTGCACCTTTTTATGCACCGATTGTTTGAATTTGAATTATGTGCATTAATGCCTAGAAAATGCACATAATCCCTTAAATATGGTAAATGAACCCAGAAAAGTGCCAAATTTGAACACGGTGATTTGCAGGGATTATCTTCATCTTAGAAAAAAAACTCATGGACAAAGGACAAAGGAAATTTGGATTTCCCTTCAATCTCGGTGATTTATTATCGCACACGATTCATCTCCGTCGCCTCTGCGAACCGTGTGTGTTCACCCACACATGCAAAAGGAAAAGGAAAACCCTCGCCCACTTCGTCCCCACCCACTCGCCGTGGACTCCTCCGCAACTCTGCACCTCATCAACTTCTATCGCGGCGGCCACCCTAAGCTCGACGGCTGTTGTCGGCGGGCGGAGGTCGCGCTCCAAACGGCATGGGATTTCGCCCCTACCGCTTGCCGCCGCCTATCTGCATCGACTTGCACCGACATTCTAGACTCTGGTCAATTAGGGTTTTCTGCAGGATTGGGCCGGGGATTTTTCTCATGGAGAAGGTAATCAATTTAGCGAAATATTCACTCATCTCTTATCGCAGTCCGTCCGTCGCTGTTAATCAACCGGCGGAAATCGCCGTGGATTCATTTTTCTTCTAGTTGATTCGAGGGTTTTCATTCATGTGTCCACAGTGCGAGCACAAATCGGGCAAGTGTGGTTGCGGCCAGTCGGAAACGAAGTTCTATCTCACCATTCCGGATGACTTCAGGGAGCGCTGGGTATGTTCAATCTCACCCTACCACGGTCGGCATGGCCTAAATTTGTGAACATATACCGTCTATTGCTACATTTGGATAAAAGGTACAGTGCCACATGTAGCCTAGATGTCGAAGCCGATTTTTCCCCTATATTAGGCAAATTTATGATTTATTGTTCATTCAGTTACTCTCATATTTGCATCAAATCTTTGTTACATTATCTATTTTTAATTATATATTTTTGTACTTTGCTTTCAGCTATATATTGATCTGTTCTATCAGTTACTCTCATATTTGCATCTTGCTCTGTTATTTCAATATATCTAATTTACGATCTTAATTTTCATTTCAAGCAGTACATCCCTTGCTTTGCAAGAACAGGAGTAGAAGGAAATCTTGGGCTTTACTTTGTTGATGACTCCATGGATGTCATATTGACAACGCAGCATGGATTTACAATGACAGTTAGCGTAAAACTTGATAAAGATGGTCACTCCTATTTTGATGCGGACATTTCGAGAAAAATGTCTAAGTATTATGAACTGAAAGCTGGCAATAAAATTCTAGTGCGTGCATCACAGCCTGGTCTAATTAACATGGATGTTTACTTCCCCAACATCATCAGCCGATCAAAGTCTGATCGAGGTTTAGTGTGTAACACCCCTGTGTAATAAAGCACTGTGCTCTTATGTTAAACATGCCTAGTCACCATCATTGCAATGCATGATCACAGTGGTTGAACACCTCACTTCAATTTCTTTCTCTGAATTCAAAACAAATTCAAAGTGGAAAATAAAAGTTGTTCAAAACAGAAACCAAAATGTTCATCATGTTGCAAATAATCCAGGGGCATTTATAAAAATAGCAGCAACATTAAATAAATAAATTAAGTAACTCTAACAGCGAGAAACAGCAACAAAATAGAAGTATTTATTCCATTTTATTTAATCTACAATTAATATGAAATCCATTTGCCTCCAAACCATTTTAAAACAGTGGTAAATATTGCATAGCATTTATTTTGGCAAGTATCATATTTTGCAAAAGTCATTTGAAATAAAAACAAAGGACAAAACAGAAAAGAAAACAGGAAAACAAAAATAAGAAAAGGAAAAGGCCCACTGTGGCTGGGCTCTAGTCTACAGGGCGGTCCAGCCCAACTCCCCACCTCGTCTCCCTCCTCTGTTCATCCCACGCTCGCTGTCGCCTCCACCGCGCACGCGCACTCGCCCGAGCCTGGCCCCCCTCTCTCGCCGCTCGACAACGCGCGCTACAGACGCCACGGGCGCCTACAAGTCGTCGTCCGCAACCCCTCCCCCTGACCTCTCTGGCCTCTCCCTCATCGCTCGCTCTCCCCTCTGTTCTCCACCTCACCGAACACAGCCGTCTCCGCGCCGCTCCGGTCACGCGGCCACCGGCGTTCCCGCGCCTCCTATTGGTGTCCAGAAGCTCCACCGTCGACCGCTACTCCCTCTCCGAGCACGAGCTCGAGCTCGGCGCCACCTCACCGACCGGATCGACGCCGCCTTCCCCCTTCGATCGCCGCCGTATACCTCCACTCCGGCCAACTCTGCTGCTCCTAATCCACTCGCCTGCCTCCATGAGCCGCTCGGTGAGCCTCCGCGTTGCTCCCTTCCCTCTCTTTCACGCTCTAGCACGCTCGGTCGCCGTCCCCGCGAAGCTGGGCTCCGCCGTCCGCCATGGCCGGCGAGCTCGTCACTGTCGTGCCCCGTAGGTTCTTCTGCTGATGCGTGCGTGCTCGTGGCGTTGCGTAGATGCCACCTGGGGCTATGCCTTGTTCGAACTCGTCGCGCGGCCCTGTTTCCATCGTGCCCGAACCACAGCCGCCGCCCAGCTCAACGTGGCCGCTGACTCCAGCCTCCTCAGCTCCGACTACTGCCACCGGACGATGCGCCGCATCGCCCGCGTCTGAAGGAGACCGACCGTGCCCGATTTGGCCCCCTGTAGGGCATTTTCTGACGAGGTCCCGCGAGCGCCGCCGTGCGTTTTGGTCGCCGGCGCGATTCCGATCGCCGTGCTGACGTGGGCGCCTCTGGGCCCCACCCCGGTGTCGCTGCCACTGGGCCCCACGGCCCTGTTGACCCAGTCAGCGGCTGACTAGGCATCGCCCAGTCACTGCTATTGGGCCCCGCGTGGGCCCTGTTGACTGGTCAGCTGGTCAGTTGACCGCTGACGCGTTGATGACGCCATGCTGACGTCATATTCCTTTTTCTGAATTAATTTAAGTATTAATAATTGTAGAAAATCATTAAAACTTCTAAAATTAATGTAAAATAAACCGTAGCTCGGATCGAAAAACTTTGTACATGAAAGTTGCTCAGAACGACGAGACAAATCCGAATACGCGGTCCGTTCGTCCGCCACATGTCCCTAGCATAGCGAACATGCAACCGTCCCCCTCCGTTTCATCTGTCCGAAAATGCCAAACTTCGGGAAAACATTCCCGGATGTTTTCCCTCTTCACCTATATCGTGTAGCACCGCGTCCGATCACCCTAGCTCTGCGTATTGTCATGTCATGCTCTTGTTTGCTTTATATTTACTGTTTCTTCCCCCTCTTCTCTCTGGTAGACCCCGAGACCGCTGTTGATGCCACTGTGATCGACTATGTCACCGACGACTCTTCTTCCTTTTCAGCAGAGCTTCCAGGCAAGCACCCCCCCTTTGAACATGCCTATATCGCCTATTCTCTTCTCTCTTGTGCTTGCATTAGAATTGCTGCTGCTACTGCTTTACCTATTCTGATGCATAGCCTATTTATTGTAACCTGCTATTGATACCTTACCTGCTTATCCTAAAACTGCTTAGTATAGGTTGGGTAGAGACCCACTAGAGAACCCCACTTTGTCCCTTGTTGCCCCACTGGATTAACAGAAGACCCGATCAACGGGATTGAAGACCAGGCCCCGGCACCGCACATCACCCCCCTTAGTTGTACGACACTACTGGGTTACTATCGAGTGCCGAGGGTGATACCTCGTCAGCACTTCTGATGTTAACCTTGTAGGGTAGATAATTGGTCGTGGTCATCGAGGGTGATTCCTCCTTCTCCACTGCCGATACGGCCCTGTCACGCAACACTTCAAGTGTGAACCTCGAGGGTGATTCCTCCTAAGTTCACCTTGACGGTTACATCAAGTGGGCATCCGTCTAGGGTGATACCTCGGATTCCCTTGATGTTATGGACACACGGTTACTGTGACTTTACCCCTGGACCTTGTTAGAGATGGGTCGGCCCCGAGGGGGACCCAAGGAGGTTACTTTTACAGCAGAACTGGAGGGACAGGCGGTACCGTCCAGTAGAGGTGGACCTGAGTTCCCGTCAGTCTTTTGCGAGACGGGTTGACCTGGATGGTGCCCGAGTGATGAATACGAGGCGCGGCCGGGCATTCTTAGCCCTTGCAGCAAGTCCTCGAGACGGGGCGACGGGGTCACATCGATCGTGAGTCTCTGCTCGTTACCGCAAGCCCCTAGTCCACTAACGATTTGGATATTTGATCCGAGCAGGCCTCTGGCCTGATAGCACTAACCATCACGTGGGAATAGTTATGGGCACTCTACATCGTAGCATCAGCCGAAAGCTCTGTCAGACGTCCAGTTCAGCATTGCGGCCGGGACGGACCGGCGCCCTCCTGGTGCCTGGCTTCACCCTGCTCGCAACAACCCGGAGTGCACAGGGCGATGGCCCAAGACCCCTGAGCGCTTAGGATGTAGACCGGCGGGGACCTCTCTGCTGAGCTCTAGGTAGGGTTGCGGTGTGTCGTTTGGCCGAGGCCGGGCATGACCCAGGAAAGTGTGTCCGGCCGGAGTTAATCGAGCATGGTGGGTAAGTTGGTGCACCCCTGCAGGGAAGAAAACATCTATTGATAGCCGGTCCTACGGTAAAGGACACTCGGAGTTGTATCCCGATCGATACAACTAGAACTTGAGATGATACCAGGATGTATGGCTCTGGGATTGCTTTCTCACAGGGAGTCGAGAAAGGATCTCTGGGCGAGGATGATGATGACTGTATGGCTCTGGGATTGCTTTCTCGCAGGGAGTCGAGAAACGATCTCTGGGTGAGGTTGAGACTTATTGATACTACTACTTTATACTGTACTAATCTTCACTCTTCTAATGTTGCAAGACCGTTGAAGATGCTAGTCTTCGATAGGACTAGGCTTTCCTCTCTATTCTGGCATTTCTGCAGCCCAGTCCACATATACAGCCTCCTTTGATAATGTTGCATATGTAGTGTAGATCCTTGCTTGCTGAGTACTTCAGATGAGTATTCACGTTTGCTTTGCTTTCTTTTTCTCCACATATCAGTTTGTCGTGACCAGATGACGGAGCCCAGTAGACAGCTGCTCCCACCGACGACCGTTACTACTTCCCCGAGGAAGGCTACTACTACGAGTTGGCTGACGACCAGGAGTAGGTTCAGAGGGTCCCAGGCAGGAGGCCTGCGCCTTTCGATCGTAGTGTTTCTTTTTGCCCCGCCTTGCTAAAGGCCTATCTGTTTCTCTTTTATATCTGTACTCGGATATCTGATGCTTCACTGACGCTTGTAAGCGAGCTTATGTATTCGAGCCCTCGAGGCCCCTGGCTTGTAATATAAATCTTGTATTATTTTAATTTGTGTCTAGAGTTGTGTTGTGATATCTTCAAGTGAGTCCTTAGGCTTGATCGTGTGCATTTGCGTGTATGATTAGTGCACGATTAAGCCGGCGGCGTCACATAGTGTCCTTTCAACTTTCTCCATGCTGGCATATTATTTAGCAAAATCGGGGTATTTGGTTTGACTAATTGATCACTATTTAAGCAACCAATTGTGATTTCATTTTCTGACTCCGTTCCTAGGCAGTAACAAATTATATTTACCAATTTATGCGCACTATATATTCTTCTGCCATGTTCTGAATAAATAATACATTTCCACCTTTTAAGCAGGATATGTTGGATGCATAGTGAACGATATGTATGTTACTAAGCGTACCAAATTTCACTGGAAGGACTTGAAGCATGTCATAAAATTTGTTGATAATCTGACAGAGATAACACAGCGTATGAACGCTGAATTTTGAATGGGATTAATTATACCTATGGTGCACACATTGAACAAGACCAATTATGTGCACAAAACGCTGGTACAAAGTCTTATTTTTATGTTGATGCTCATAAACTATATATATCTTCAACGATATGTTACAATTGGTTTTTATTCTACATTTCAACAGAAATTGCCCGCTATAGCTATTGCTGGATCGATTTCCCGGCGTGGTCGAATTACACTTGTGCCTGCTAATGGCGCCAAAGTGATTGCAAGGTACTGCATTTCCCGCAGAAATGGAACCATTCAAATTAACAAGTTCTCGCTTGTCGTGGCAATGCATCCATATTGGAAAATTGGAGACACTGTTTTACTCATGCTCTACCAAGTCACAGGAGGGTTCTTCCTTTTCATTGACGAGATGCCGAGTTGCCGTGATCAAGCTGCTTCCAGCAGATAGTTGTGGTTGTTGGCCCTCAACCTCTTAAAATATGCTAGCTGTTACTATGTTAAGTATGTAGATATGGACCATATGGTTGTTGGCCCTCAGCCTCTTAAAATGTGATAGTTGTTACTATGTTAAGTATGTAGATATGGACCATATGGTTGTCAAAACCGTGTTACGAAGATCCTCCTTTTGTCGAATAGTGTAACCACTATATATATATATATATATATGTTACTCAAATGTTGTTAGCCAAGTTCTTAAATTTTCATGAAAAGTATTAGTATCGTACACAGTTCATTGAGTTTAAGCGTATGCCCGGTAGAGCGGTAGAGTAGAGGACGTCCATGTTTTGGACGTGGCGATCAGCACCGATGTCGTCCAGAAGGCATTTGCATATTAATTGTCCATATTGCAAATTCACACACGTGTTAACATAAGGAAACGTATGTGTAACTTACTAATCATCGCACACGAGTACTCGCAGACGCATCGTGTGCGATACTCCTAGCCACCGCAAGCAACTAGTTTGCATTTTTCAAAGTTTTTTGCACACACAGAATCGCACATGAATTAACTGTAGTAACTGTCTGTGTTATAATTTCTCATCGCAAATAGTTCATCCGAGTGGGCTGTTTGCCGCGTATCACACACATCTTGTTTACACGAATCGTTTGTGTTCTTTTGGCTCATCGCAAACAGTTCATCTAAGTGAACTGTATGCCGCATATCACACACATCTTGTTAAGTTGAACCATTTCTGTTGTGTTCCCTAATCGAAAACAGTTCGTCCGAGTGAACCGTATGCCGTATATCACACACACCTTGATCTGGCTAACCGTTTCTGTTGCATTCTCTAATAGCAAACAGTTCATCTGAGCGAACTGTATGCCGTATATCGCACACACCTTGATATGGCTGCCCGTTTCTGTTGTTCTGTCTCATCGCAAATAGTTCGTATGGATCAATTGTATGCCCTGCATCGCACACGCAACTAAAATCTGAACCGTGTTTGATATCGCCGCCATCGCAAACGTTTTGCATCTTTTTTGACGGGTTTTTTACATCACCGTTTGCGATTAATGCATCGTACACAGTTTCGTCAAAGGGTCTCTGATCGTAGTGTCGCGTTAGCAGCATCCTGCAGTAGTGAGGGAGATGGCGCGAGCTCGCGCACGTCCCCAAAAAAGCGGGGGTCACCTCCTGCCGAATCAGTCGCCCTATTTAGCCACCTTCGCCCCACCGCCGAAACCCCCGCCACCATTTCTCCCCCTTCGAGCTCTCTGCGCCGTGCAGATTCTTCATTGATGAGAAGATAAGCGGTGTGTCTTCTCTGGCCAGTGGTAGACAATGACGACAAGTTTTCTTCCTCCTCTTCTTTGACCCGCTCCGCGCTTCCACCCGGCTTCACTGACGGTTGTAAGTTCGACCACTCTCTCCTCCCTACTCGTTATAGTTTAGATCTGTCAGCATGTGGTAGCATTGTAGATTGACGATCTGTGAGCATGTGATGTTGTGGAAGCTAGTGGTGATGGATTGGTGGCATGGTAGGTTTTGCTTCTAGGCTGTGATCATGTTCATGTTGTTTTCCATGTCTGTTTGGATGATACTATGGTAGATGTGGTACTAGTTTGTGAATCATAGCATTTGTAGTATGCCAGTTTGTAAGTATGATTGTTATGTAGGTGTGGTAGTGTTGAACTCCATGGTATGCTTTCATCTTGAAGGTGGGTCATAGGGTGTTGTGTTGAACTTCATGATCCATGTGTACTATGCTTAATGTCCATGTGTAGTGGTCTTCCTTACTGTCCATATGTAGTGTGTTCGACTAGTCCTAATGCTAACGTTTGTAGGACATGAGTGATGTCCTGCAAGTGCACATGGCTGTTTGTAGCGCTTTATAAGTGAAGTGTCAAACCATCTCTGAGCCAGGGGGCAAGAAAATATCTCACTTTACCCAAAGACAAGGAGCTAGAAAGGATGTCGAGAGGGCATTTGGAGTGCTCCAAGCCTGTTTTGCAGTAGTTCAAGGACCGACAAAAATATGGGATTTAGAGACGTTGTAGGAGGTGATGACAGCTTTTGTGATCATGCACAACATGATTGTAGAGGATAAGGGTGACGGAGTTCACCACGGTTTTGAATTTGAGCAAATGGGTATCTAACTTCCAGAGCAGAATCAGACGATGTTCGAGGAATTTATCCGAATACATCAACAGACTCACCATCGAGCAACTCATGAGGAGCTTGAGAATGATCTTGTTGAGCATTTATCGGCAACTCGAGGGGATGAACTAAAAAAATATGTCTAAATAAGTAGAATTCAAATTTAAACTAGTTTATTGCAAAACTTCATGTTTGGATTGTAATATTTATATTTAAATTATTGTTGCATATCGTTATGGACGAAGGATGATATTTATCTTTAATATTTTGAAGTGTTCCGAATATAGGATAAAAAACAGAAGCAGATATTCGGCGTATAGGGTTGGATGGCCGCCACCCTATACGCTGTCCATGGACAGACGTTTGGCATGTCCATTTTGATGGACGGCATAGATGCCCTAACTTTACCCACTAGCTGAAAATGTCCCTACAAAGACTAAAAGGACTACTCAGAAGCAGGACAAATGCACCAAATTCAACCGCTGTTTCGTGCTCCTAGTTCGGTACTGCCAACGATCATGTTACCACGAAGACCTGAACCATTTTAAACGCCGCCGACATCGTAACAGTCACGATACTAATCAACAAGCATTGCTGATGCCATATCACGATTGAGTCGATGCCTGCACTTCATTGTTGATTTTTGGTTTATAGATAGCTAGCCGTTCATGTCTGCACTTTATTGGGGATGTACTTAATTTACATAGATCTTATTCCAGTACTCAACTCAATAGCATGTTCACGGGCAAAGCGCGCCTCACATCGTCACTGCATGGTTCAGATGATAGTTCCAGCCTCTCAGAATGACCCTGGGCTTGGATCCTTCAGGAGCCTCAAAGGAGATGTCGGCTGTCATCTTCTCCCCAGGCGTGAGCGAAAAATAGTTGTCTGAGTAGTGTACCGGAAGGATTCTAGTGTCCCTGTAATTCTCCCCAGTGGATGATTCAGAGGTGTGCACGGAGAGATGAAGGAAAAACGCCACACCTGAATCGGTCCCCTTCACCTCAAGTGTTCTTGGTTTGTCACCCGATCTTGCGAGATCAATGTTCCTGTGAATTTTGCTCCACAGACCACTTTTCTGTACCACACAAGTAGTTTCTTCACTAATGCCGTGGACACCATTTCCGTCCTCTAGTTCCATAGTTGAGACCGAGGTTATGCTTTCAGCTGCAGATTTCTTTGACTTGTTCTTTATGGACATTCTTACCTTGTATGTGCCGCCTGAGACAGAAATTTCGGACCCGATCTCGAGCGGAATTGTCTTCTGCCGATACTCTTCCAACAACTTGTAGTCTTTCCCAGGAAGATGTAGCCAATAGAAGTTTCTGGAGAGTACTTCCTTGTCTGACAGCTTGAAGAGTTTAAGCAGTAGAAAATAGACAGGCTTGGCATTCTTCATCTTAGGGTATTCCATCTCCATAATTTGCTTCACTTTCTTTGGCGGTGCCACGAATTTCTCTGTAACTTTGTAATATGGGGATGCACCGTCAAGATCCCATGCTGAAATTTCTACAGCCACGTCTGTCAGCTTATCGGACGTAGTGTTTACCACCTAAAAACGGCACTTTCCATGCATTAATTTCCAGAAAGTTTGGTTGAGCAAGTTCTCTTAGTTGCAGAAAGCAGAAAGTACCTCTATGTTGTAACTAGCCAAATTCAATTGGACATGAATCGGCTCAGCAGCACAACGGCAACCATAGAACCCGGCAGTTTGGTCTTGGAGGTGATCATAGAACTGTCCTCGTAGTCCGGTCCATGGATTTTGCGTCTTCCAAATTAGAACACCTGTGAACTTTGTCCACATGAAAGAAGTCCATCCTTCCAGGAGAGCTCTGTACTGAACATAATTGATCAATTGTGCCTGAAGGTTAAAGACAATATTAGAGACAAAACTACATGCTCGCTCTGAAGCATAAAGCTTCGACGTACAAAGAAATGGCAGTACTAAATTACTTTTTCACAGAAATCATCAAGATCTTTTGGATGGCCATATAGTTCAATCTGATCATGCACCTTCCCCGGTTTCGAGTAGGGGATGTACTTGTGGTAATCCCATATTGGGTTTGGGACTTCTTCTATGTACCCATCAATTCTTTTCTTAAAAATTGGAATACTCCACCCTTCTGGAGGCATTGTTGCTCTAATCGTTGCAGCAACTGGAACCCCCACAGAACCAACTTCAGGATTAAACCCATATTTGTAGAAACTATTCTTGAAAAAGCTCTCTGGATACTGAATCTCATATGGACCATCAGTGAAATCGCCTTTCCCATCAGCAAAACCATCCCACATTGATCCTTGGACATACGCCCTAGTACCATCCAGGTATTTACTTGGGTCAGTTGGGTCTTGTGATAGATATTTTCCTTGATTTTTTGTTGTCTGGTTGCTCAAAAACATAGGATGTAGCTTCAAATCATTCTTCAGTGCTCTGTTGATGTCAATTGGTGGGACTTGCTCATTACCACCAACCCATAGAGCTAGACTAGCATGATTTCTGAGTAACTTGACAGTATCTCTAGCACACAGAAGGAAGAGAGCATGGTCCAAAGGACCATCTGGGTTTGATACTGGAACTCCACGACCATCAACATCTCCAGTTATCCAGAATTCCTGCCATACCTGTACCAAATGATTTGTTACTGCAAGTAAACACAAAAATGGCACCAAACCAGAGTAAATGTGTAAATTACAAAAGAGAGCTATTCCCCTCCATTTCTTATTAAAAGATATTGTCGAACTTCACAATATGTTTACATGAAACTGCAATCAATATTCAATTAGGTGTAGCCGTGTAGGTTATGAAAATACATCTAACCTAATCATCAACCCTGTGAAGGCAAGGAATTCCAGCAACCAGATAGTAACTATTAGCTTTCTGAATTCTAAAAGGGAGTAAATGTGCATACCATTTGAAAACCCTTTATACTCTTCATGGCAAACTAATATCTTGCAATTTATATAACAAAACAGGAAATATCAATTCACAGGGAGAAATTTAACCCTACCATCAAACCATATACATCGCAAAAATGGTAAAAATCAGGCCTCTCTGTTAATCCACCACCCCAACAGCGAAGCATATTAAAGTTCATATCAGCATGGAACTTGATATCGGTCATGTAGCGCTTCTTTGTTAGTCGAAGAAGGCCATCTGACAATATCCAGTTCCCTCCTCGGATGAAAATAGGCTCACCGTTTACCTTGAAGATCCTGCAGATGAGATAAATTTACACTGCCATGTTTTCATGAGCACAAGTACTATACACTGAGACATAAAAGAACTAGTTACCTCCCACCAGTAGAATCATCAATAGAACTCTCAACCTTACGGAACCCAAAATAATGACTCCATGCATCGGACTCTCCTAGTCCATTGACATCCACACTAATTTCAACATTGTACAGGGATTGCTTTCCCATGCCATTTGGCCACCACAGGTTTGGCTTATAGAAGAATAACTGCCGATGTTCATATAACAGAGTTAACTAATCTGCTTATTTCGGATGTTCTGTCAATAAAATAACTATCACTAAAAAATATTCATCACTCAGGGACAGTGCAAGGAAAATGTGCTCACACCAAGGTACTTGTGCCTTTAACAATGAGAAGTATGCAACAAGGAGCACTGAATATTTTCTGCTTAAGAGGTATGAGGATGACAAAGGTACTTCCTTACTTAACATAACACTAGGGGACAGTTTAGTGTGTTGTGATCCTCTAATATGCCACACTAACTCAATTCTAGAAAAAAAGAACTGTTAAAACCAAAAGAAAGAATGCATGAGTAGCTATATCATAACCATGATGAAAATAAGAAAATTAACAAAGGAACGCCAGAGTAAGGTGCAATATGGAAATTAACTTACTAACTTACAGGAGGAATGGTGTATTCCAGAACTGAACGGGGAGGAATCGATATGGCATAACTCTGAAGATGTTCCACTAAGCAAATGTCCCCCTCTAGTTCAGCAGAAACCTGAATTTTTAAACTACAATCTGCGAGCCATGAACTTTTGTTCTCCAACTGAAGTGTACAATGTAGGTACGACCTCTTAAAATCGTCATGAAAAGTTGAAAGCAGATGGGGATCGGTTATGTTCACAGCCTGCAAAGGGGAAATTGTAAACAGAAATAATCAAATAAGTGCTATCAATCGACACAAAAACGATAAAGGAGAAAATAGTAATAAATGTGAACACTGCTACTAAACTCACCCCAGTTATGCAGATCGAAACTTCATCCCAGATTCCTGTGTTTCTATCCCTAGGATGACCAAAAAGAAAGAATTGAGGATATTATGACTGTTGCAAATTGCTACAAGAATGATCAGCTCGGAAAAAATGCTGCTCCAAACAAACATTTTGATTTGTAGTAAAAGTACAGAAGCAACTATAGCAAGTAATAATTTTGAACGAATTTACCAACATAACAAGGACATCAGATATTGTTGGCACTTGGCAGTAGTCCTCACTACATGGATGATACATTTGCGTGATCATGACTTTCAATGTGATCATTATTGAATCAATCATGGAAGTACCAAGCATGTCGGGATAATGAGTTAAGAAAAGTTAGGCCAACATTAATGAAAAATTTATTAGATTATGGCAGATGATTTATTTCTTTTATTATTGTGGTCAAAATGGGAGAATGGAAATTTGATACAGAGGCTTTCCTGGATTTGAAGGAAAAACTGATGCATATTTTCAGTTATTGTTTCTACGAAATCAGAAACAACATAGCTAAATTGCATATTGATGCTATTTTGTCTATTAAGATAATATTGGATTTCCATTTTTACATGTATAAAATATTCATATGCTGATCTAGTTATGAGATTTTTGAATGACTCAAAAGGACAGAAATGCTTTATCATGTATCATGATGATGAGAGTACTTCCTTTTAGAAGCACCCATTTGAGTGAATCAGCACCATACTAATATGTGGTCGATATTGAAAGTCGAGAAAAAGACTCTGTAAAATGTTTCTAGTTCAGCATATTGCATCTAAGTTTTTCA
This sequence comes from Thinopyrum elongatum, assembly GCA_011799875.1. Lineage (NCBI taxonomy): Eukaryota > Viridiplantae > Streptophyta > Magnoliopsida > Poales > Poaceae > Thinopyrum > Thinopyrum elongatum. The sequence goes on along the minus strand of CM022297.1, from coordinate 359,899,543 downwards.
TGGAATGAGTGTCAATCAGTCTTAACAAAAAATCATAGGAACATGTTTTTCCTGATAATGAACAATATATTAATACCAAGCTGATACTAAGTACACCTGATTTCTGTAACAACACAATGTCAAGAGCTAGTCGAGACATCAAGGATGCACACAGCCAGAAAGGAACATATAATTGTTATTAGAAGAAAACTAATTGGGAAAAACAATGGGAATAACAATAACATAATCACACAGATATCACCAACAACCTTATCGGGCACATCCAATCCCATCCTTCAACATATTGCGTAGCAACATCTTTTCCAATCTGAAATGGACCATGTCAAAAGGTAAGATCATGCACTTGCCATGAGTTGTCCCACTTAGCAACAATATTCCTTTTCAAAAAGTGTAATGAAGATGAAGTAGTTTGGAATTAACGCAACTATATGATCACGAATCATTGAAACCGTTTGCTAAAACTCATTGATACCTCATGATCACCGCCTTGACCTCCCTGAGGAGGAATCGTGCCAGGGTGATCAGGAGGATGAACGAGGACAGCAAGCAGATTGCTGCCCTCAGGATGAAGAACTTCAGTAATATCAAGGGTGTGCCTTCGGAACATTCCTTTTGGAAGTATCTCTTTGTGCCCATTTATGTATACTTCTGCTGAGTAGTTTACTCCACGGAAGTTTAAACTCACGTGTCGGTTTCCTGCCTAGAGATGGAATGATAACAGAATCAATTGATATGTTAAGCAGATATGCAGTAATGTTCTAGAATAACAAGTGCATTACATTCGGTGGAGTGCCAAAATTATAGTATCCCTCCAGCAAGTCAAATTCACACCAATTATGAGCAGTGCAAGTAGTTTGGATAAGGCATATCCCATGACCTCTTACACTGCTGCAATACCACTTTCTTAAAATGGAAAATGTGGTACAGCAAAGACTAAAATGGAACTTAGATCGTGGAGGTAGTTCAATTGTTGCCACTAAACAACTGCCTAAAATCACTTTACTACACTGGGGTCATGCTGCATTCCTCGTTAAGCAACTGCACAATTAACTAATACATGGAGAATCGGTGTATAACTGCATACCGGAGCACACTGGAAGGTGGTGAAGAACCAGAATGTGTAGTACTCCCTTCCCGAATCGGCGATGTCAATGATTGCCTCGTTGTTGAGCCCGTAGAAGGGGTCAGGAATCAACTTGTTTTTTAGAAGGGTCCCCAGCACGCTGCGTTCAGAAGCATCCAACAGTTTGTTAGTCAAGCAAGGACCGCCACCAAAATAAACAAAGCTTGCAGTATTATTTTTAACCCAAACCGCAGATAGATTACTCCGTCGAAGAACAAATCCCCACGGATCAGAACTATGGCTGGCAGGAGTAGATATTATCGCGGAGGAAAATAGGCGAGGACGCCGAGGAGAAGCACGTACGTTCCGGGGACGGCGGCGTGCATCCACGGGGCGGCAGCGGAGGCGTCCGGCGGGTGGGTGGTGGTGAGCTCGACGCCGGTGAGGGCCACCTCGGTGGAGCGCGCGGCGAGCCAGCCAGTGTCGAGCACCAGCTTGCCCACGCTCGCCGCCGCAGCAGCATCTGCCGACATCTCCACGGATCGCTTGCTCGGGCGGATGCCGCGCTCCGAGCGGAAGAGGTGGGATGCTGATGATGGAGTGCGCGCTGGCCCGCCGGCGGCGGGTTTTTGTTTGCGGCGGTAGCGGGGCCAGTGGCGCGTCACGGGTGCTGAGGTGGGGCCGAGCGCAGAGGGGAGTCACGCAGCTGCCGGGAATCGGCGGAAGAGATGGGAAAGTGTGGGATCGGCTGGGGGTGTCAGCGGAGCTCAGTGCATCCAGCTACGAAATATCGTTTCGTTAAAACAAACTAGCTAAATATTGCTACGGGATGTATTTGAAAAGTAGTGCCGTGAATTTCAAAAAAGAAAAAAAAGTAGTGCCGTGTCGTCACCGTTGTCCTCGAAGGCACTGACCGTCAGCGTTTGGTCGTCCTCAAGCGAGCAACCGTCAACCTTGCCCACGGTTTGACAACCGTCAACATGCGGACATCCTGCAAAACATGATCATCATCTAAAAATCCCTACTTCTAATTATCAGTAGACCTAACTAATTATGTCTAATTAATTAGTTACATTAATGACTTAGTTCCTAAATTGATTCGGTGTGAAAAAATCCCTACTATTTAAATAGATCTAATTAATTGCACACGTAATTAACCATCTAGCTAATTGATTTTAATGACTTGATTTTCAAATTGTTTTCGCATTAATGTAGGCGAACGACTACGTACACGTTTGTCTTTAATACTAGTAAAGATCGGTGGGCTAAAAACAATTCAAATAAATTGGTGAGACAGAAAAAATCGGTGAGGGGGGTTTAATTGGAATGAAGGCGACGCTACCAACTCACTGTGACGTACATGTATGTGCTGTTCTGATAACATGTTGAGCCCAAAATAATAGATTGATCATAGAAAAAATAAACCAGACAAATAGGAAACCAAAAAACAAAACATAAAAAATAGTGCACATGCGTCAAATGGGCCAGCCAACTTTTATTATAGTTGGTGTTTTCATAAGATCTGATTTGATTTGGGTTTGAGTAAAGAAAGTTTGGATTTAGTTCAGATTTTCTTATTATTTAATTTGAATAAGTTAATGCATGACGTAGCTTTGGAAAACGCCGATTTGATTGAGTTAATGCATGCGCCAAATGGACCCACTCAAATTGGTTGCGCTTAAGTGAAATGTCGCATGTAAAACACTCGCACGCTTAATGCAGGATTGGTGGGAGCGAGGCGACGCTAGCAACCCTTTTAGAAGTAGAGATGTCCTTATGCTTCTGTTTGGGATCTAAACATGCTTGATACGGTGAGGGGGCTTCAATATCTAATCAATTTACCAAGCGGTCAACTTGGTAAGTTGTAAACAATTACAATCAGAGATCTAATCAAATATTGTTGCACATAAACTTGTTAATATGGGTTGTATGTGTCAACCAAACCACTCTGTGATGTGGAAGTCTGATGTACCAGCCAATGTGGCTGCTTGTGCTGCCGGCGATTTGCCTAAGTACAGTTAAGTTATAAAACTATGTTTTTCCCCTAAAAAAGTCCAAGCAATAGGAGAAGCGTGTTTTCTTATTCGCATCTTAAACGTTGGTTCCTTCAAATAAATAATCGAGGGACACCTCTTACAAAGGTCATTCACACTTTCTCTCATGGTGATAAATGACGCACTATATGTGCGCCACTTATCGCAGCCCGGTAGTTTTGCTTTTTTTCATAGATTCTTTAAAAAAATATTTTATCTCTTAAACCGTCCGTCCAAATCACAGACTGTGTTTCACCGTTCAATATCTCGTTTGAAATCTTTGAAACTAGATCTCATGTCAATAGGTTTAACGAACTGCTTTTTCAGAAAACACTCAACAAATACCAGGAATCGGAAAAAGGAAAAAAAACAAGAAAAAAGGAAAAGAAAAAAAAGGATCGAAAACATGAAAAAAAATCAGGAATCCGAAAGCATAGTTCTGCTTTCCACTATTTTGAAGAAAGCACAGTTATATTTTTGCCTTTTCACGAAACACAATTGTGCTTCTCACGGAAGCACAATTGTACTTTTCCCTTTTTGAGAAGCGCAATTATGCTTCTTGTGGAGCATAGGCTGGACCTCTCGCGGAAGCACACCTGTGCTTTTTTTTCCTTTTTGCAAGCACGTGTTGTGCTTCTTGCATAAAAGCACTGCTTCTCAAAAGATAACAAATATTCCACAAAAACCTAGAGGAAACCAAGCAAAAGACGAAAAGCTGAAGAAAACAGACGCATGCAGAAAAAATCCTGAAGATGTGCCCAACACGCGACATGTGGCGATGGCTGGGCGCACCACTTGGCGTGGTCTCGGGCCCAAGAAAGTGATTACTGCGGGAGCCCTCCGAGGGGGGCCCTTGAGTTGCTCCCTTCGTTCCTTTCATTAACCGTAGATGTCAGTATGTCTATTGTCTATACGGCTGGCCCATGTGGGGTTTTTCATTTATTTTTTGGGAACCTCCTAGAAGGTTTCTATTGGTTTTTTCTGGGGCGATTTTTCTCTTGTTTTATCAGGAAATGTTAATCATTTTTTCCTTTATTATTTTTTCTATTTTTTTAGTTTTTCATGTTTCTTTTTCCTTTTCATTTTGTCATTTTTCTGTATTATATTTTTGAAAATGTTTTTCACGAATTCAAAAATTCTTTTAAAATTTGTTTTTCATCAATATTTAAAAATTCATGAATTACAATTTTGAAAAATATTCGAATTTCCAAAAAAATAAAATGATTTTTAAAATATTCACATGTTTTCTTTTTTCAAAAGTTCACAAGTTTGAAAAAATATGTGAATTCAAGAAATGAATGAAAGAAACAAAAAATGAAAAAGAAACCAAAAACAACCAAACAAACCAAGTGGAAGCGGCATAGAAATTAAAAAGTTCAAAACCGAGTACAACCAGCATAGAAACACAGAAAAACAAAAAACCTAGGGAATAACTGTCCGAAAGCTTATGGAACCTTTCCAAAATAGGAACTTTGTAAGATGATTAGATGGACCGACTCATATAAAAACGTCGTGTGCACCCTACACAGATATTGAACTAGCTAGTTCATAAACGTTGAATAGAAAAACTGTGACACATATCAGTTGCGCGATTCCTATTTCGCGTAAACGGTACAGGGCACCCACCCACGATTATACGGCCGGCCCAAGTAAGACATCCGGTTTTGGGAAGCATCCAGATGCTTCCAGCCAAGGTGTTTGTTTAGTGGGTTTTTCTTCGTCTTTTTCTTCATTTTTCAATTTTCGTTTTCATTTTTTTGTTTTCTCCATTAATTCACATTTTTTTCCAAATTCGCCAAAAAAAATCCATACTTCTTCCGTCCCATAATATAAGAACATTTTTTAATGTCAAAACACGCTCTTATATTATGGGATGGAGGGAGTATTTCACAATACTTTATCAAATTCATGAACATTTTGTTAATCCGCAAAATTCATTTGAATTCATGAATATTTTTGAAATTTTCTATTCTTATCAAGTTGGTGAAATTTACATAAATTCAGGAACATTTTCAAAATTACCTTTTTTTGATATTTTTTATCTTTTTTCAAGCTCCTGATATTTTTCCCAAATTAATGAAAATTTCTCAAATTCATGAAATTTTAAAATTATTTACGATTTTTATTCAAAATCCATGAACTTTATTCTAATTATGTATTTTTTTTTCAAGTTTGTAAACTTATAAAGAAATCATGATCTTTTTTGGAAACCAAGATTTTTTAAATTAGTTATGAACATTTAAAAAAACTTGAACTTCTTAAATCCACAATTATTGTTGAAAATTACATTTTTATATTCATAAAACTGAGGAGATGATTTTTCTCCAAGACCACTACTTGTTTTTTCCAGACAAGCAAGTGAGCGAGCAAGCAAGCCAGTTGAACGACCGGGCACGCCTATCAGTGTGCCCAGGGAGACCGAGGGCAACCTCTCGCGTCGTGGGAGCTCTACATGGCCTGCGGCCCAGTCACGCGGGAAGCTCCGGCCTCCTTTTTCTGTTTTTTTCTTTTTCTTCTCTGTTATCGATTTTCTTTTTTTGTTTACTTTTGTTTATACTAAAAAAATTCTAAATATATATATATATATATATATTAGAAAATACACTCTATAAAAACATTTAAAAAATGTTGAAAAAGAATTAAAGATGTTGAATGAGTATTTGAAAATTTTGAAAAGGTATTAAAAATATTGAACAAGTATTTAGAAAATGTTGAATAAGTATTAAAAAATGTTGTACGAGTATATGAGAAATGTTGAACAAGTATTTGAAAATGTTGAGTAAGTATTAAAAATGCTGAACAAGTATTTGAAAAATGTTGTATAAGTATTAAAAAAACTGTTGAACGAGTATTTATAAAATATTGAACAAGTATTTGAATTTTTTTGAATAAGTATTAAAATGTTGAACAAGTATTTAAGAAATATTGAATAAGAGCTCGGGCGATATTGAACGTGTATACAAAAAATGTTGATCACTTATTGAAAAAATATTTTTGACATATACGAAAATGTAGATTGAAACGAAAACAAACATAAGAAAAAAAACAAAAACAAAAAATGTAGAAGAAGAAAGAAAACCAAACAAAAAATGGAGAAGAAAAAAAACCAAACAAAAAAGAAAAAAACAAAGAAAACCCTGTCAAAAATAAAATAACAGGAAAAAAGTAAAGAAAAATCTAAAAAAAATGAAAAGTCGATGGAAACCCGACTTGTTTCCGTCATGTGGCTTGCGCTCTACATCTCTAACAAGAAGTAGCGTGTGGCTTAATAGCTATCAGCGAGGCTAACTAACGAAAAGATCCAGGGATGATCGAAGGCAATTCCTATTTAGTGCTACAGGCGCCGGTTTCTTCTGTTTTTCGCAAACCGGCGCCTGCAGCAGGTTTCTCGCGCGTCTAGATGGGCCGGCGCATATTTCTTTTTTTCGTGCTAAAAGGAAAAAAAGGTGCAGCTACGGGCCTACGGCGGTTCGAACTCGCGACGTCATGAATCGCAGAGATCACCACCAACCACTCAACCACCCCTTCACACTCATGGATAATATCCTCTTTTTCGCTTTCTATTCTTGTTCAAGTTCGCTGTGAATCGAGATTTGATTTTTCTTTCCTTTTTCCTTTATCTCTTTCTTGTTTGTATTTTCGATTTTCCCTTCCTTTTTTGTTTCTTTTCTTTTTCTTTATCTTTTTGTAAAATGCACAGAATTTTAAAATTCGATGAACCTTTTCTTCAAACCGATGAACTATTTTTTCGAATTTGATGATTTTTTTTCAAATTCAATGAACTATTTTCATATTCTATGGACTATTTTGAAATTCTGTGAACTTTTTCAAATTTGGTGAACTTTTTTACAATTTCGATGAACCTTTTTTAAAATCGATGAACTATTTTTCAAATTCTATGAACGCTTTTTCAATTTTGATGAACTTTTTTCAAACGATGATCTTTTTTCTATGAACTTTCTTCAAATTTGATGAACTTTTTTTAGATTCGATGAACTTTTTTTTAGATTCGATGATTTTTTTTTAGATTCGATGAACTTTTTTTCAGATTCGATGAACTTTGTGCCTCCGTGCCTTCATCTGTCGTCCTGGTCCTCTTCGGGTCTCTCTGTGAAGGAGGACTCACCACTGTAGCTCCCACCGGCACAATCGCTACTGGGTTCACCTTAGCCACTGCAGGTACAAAATTGGGTTGGGGGAGGGTATGCAGTTTGGCCCCAATCTCTCCTCCCGCATTCCTCTTCCTGCTCAAATCCTCCATGTAAACATCGCTAGCCACCATGGCAGGGTCCTCAACTCTTTGTGTTGCTTCCTGTGTATAGTTCTCTGTCATGTTTCCTCTGCCTCCATTTGAACGACCTCCGGACCTGCCGCCCCTGCGACCACCGCATTGGCCGCGGCCTTCTCCTGGGCCTCGACCAGTACGCATAAACCAGTTTGTGCGTAGATCCTTGAACACCAAGGCAGAAGGACGATGAACACCATTGTTGTGTTCCTTAAATTGATGCCCAAGCATGCCACAAACCGCACACCAATCACGGAGCTTTTCATACTTGACTCTATATATCTGTCTTTTCCCATCTCTAATCAGGGACACCGCGTTCTTGAGTGGTTTGAAAACATTGATTCTAACCCAATCTCGATGAAAATTGCCGACAAAACCATGTGAATTAGGTTTAGAGAAAAGAACTTCCCCCACCTTAGCAGCAAGCGGAGTCACCAGATGGGCATACAAGTCTGGTATGTCATGGATTTGAATCCATATGTCGATCGTCTCGAGCTTAACAGTGGAAGGCTTCGAGATCCCATCATACGGCAACAAAATAACCGCATCTCCTCTGAAACTCCAGGGACCATCGTTCATGACTCTCTCCCAATCTCCCAGACACGAGAATTGGAGAGTGTATAAGTTTTCTTCCAAGGGTTTAAACCCTGCCTCCTGCGCGATATCCCAGGCCGTGTGAATGTTCCTGTAAAACCATGTTTGGATGTAGGTCTTTGTGGTGTTAACCCTAGCCAGAGCTATCCATCTACGTCCCTCCGGCGGCGCAGTTTGCTTATCGAAAACCACATCATCCAAGTCCTCTCTCAAGCCTAGCTCCTTCGTCATCTGCTCGACATCACTGATTCCCGAGGAGCTCGAAGCCCCTTCAGGCGCCATTAGAACTCTAACCCGAAGAACAGATCGGGTTTTATGGGGTAACCCTAGCTTCCGCCGGCCTTGATACGTCCATTTTGCATCATGTTTTCTTACTGATATTTATAATGTTTTTATGCATAACAATGCTTTATGGAGTAGTTCTAATGCCTTTTCTCTCATAATATGCAAGGTTTACATAAAGAGGGAGAATACCGGCAGCTGGAATTCTGGACCTGAAAAAGCTACGTCAGAGATACCTATTATGCACATCTCCAAATGAGCTGAAATGTTACGGAGAATTATTTTGAAATATTTAATAATTATTGGAAAAAAGAACTACCAGAGGGGGCCACCTGGTGACCACAAGACACCAGTGTTGGGAAACGTTGCATGGAAAAGAAAAAACAAAATTCTACACACACGCAAAGACCTATCCATGGAGATGCATAGCAACGAGGGGGAGAGTGTGTCTACGTACCCTCGTAGACCGTAAGCGGAAGCGTTTCACAACGCGGTTGATGTAGTCGAATTTCTTCGCGCTTCAACCGATCAAGTACCGAACGCACGGCACCTTCGTGTTCTGCACACGTTCAGCTCGGTGACGTCCCTCGCCTTCTTGATCCAGCAAGACATCGAGGTAGTAGATGAGTTCCGTCAGCACGACAGCGTGGTGACGGTGATGGTGAAGTGATCTCCGCAGGGCTTCGCCTAAGCACTACGAAAATATGACCGGGGGTGTAAACGGTGGAGGGGGGCGCCGCACACGGCTAGGCAATTGTCTGGTGTGTGCTAGGCGCCCCCCTCCTCATATATATATATAGGTGGGACGAAGAGGGGAGAGGCCAAGGGGCGCCCCAAGTAGGTCCGAATCCTACTTGGGCTCCTGCCCTTGGCCGCGCCCCCTGCCATGTTTGTTGGAGGGGGAAGGAAAGAGGGGGGGGGGGAGAGGGAAGGAAGTGGGAATCCTAATCCACACTTACCTTTCCCTTCTCCCCTTTCCTTCTCCTCCTTAGGCCGGCCCATATGGGGGGCGCACCAGCCCCTGGGGGCTGGTGCGTTTCCCCTCTTGGCCCATAAGGCCCATATCTTTTGCCGGGGGTGCCCGGAACCCCTTCCGGTGACCCGATAAGTACCCGGTACCCCCCGAAACACTTCCGGTGTCCGAATACCATCGTCCTATATATCAATCTTTACCTCTCGACCATTTTGAGACTCCTCGTCATGTCCATGATCTCATCTGGGACTCCGAACAACATTCGGTCACCAGATCACATAACTCATATAATACTATATCGTCATCGAACGTTAAGCGTGCGGACCCTACGGGTTCGAGAACTATGTAGACATGACCGAGACACCTCTCCGGTCAATAACCAATACCGGAACCTGGATGCCCATATTGGCTCCTACATATTCTACGAAGATCTTTATCGGTCGAACCGTTATGACAACATACGTAATTCCCTTTGTCCATCGGTATGTTACTTGCCCGAGATTCGATCATCGGTATCTTCATACCTAGTTCAATCTCGTTACCGGCAAGTCTCTTTACTCGTTCCGTAATACATCACCTCGTGACTAACTCCTTAGTCGTTTGCTTGCAAGCTTATGATGTGTATTACCGAGAGGGCCCAGAGATACCTCTCCGATACTCGGAGTGACAAATCCTATTCTTGATCTATGCCAACTCAAAAAATACCTTCGGAGATACCTGTAGAGCATCTTTATAATCACCCAGTTACGTTGTGACGTTTGATAGCACACAAGGCATTCCTCCGGTATCCGGGAGTTGCATAATCTCATAGTCGAAGGAATATGTATTTGACATGAAGAAAGCAATAGCAATAAAACTGAACGATCATTATGCTAAGCTAACGGATGGGTCTTGTCTATCACATCATTCTCCTAATGATGTGATCCCGTTATCAAATGACAACTCATGTCCATGGTTAGGAAACCTTAACCATCTTTGATCAACGAGCTAGTCAAGTAGAGGCTCACTAGGGACACGGTGTTTGTTTCTGTATTCACACATGTATTTAGGTTTCCGATCAATACAATTCTAGCATGAATAATAAACCTTTATCATGAATAAGGAAATATAAAATAACAACTTTATTATTGCCTCTAGGGCATATTTCCTTCAGTCTCCCACTTGCACTAGAGTCAATAATCTAGTTCACATCGCCATGTGATTAACACCCATAGTTCACATCACCATGTGACTAATACCCAAAGAGTTTACTAGAGTCAATAATCTAGTTCACATCGCCATGTGATTAACACCCAAAGAGTACTTAGGTGTGATCATGTTTTGCTTGTGTGAGAAGTTTAGTCAACGGGTCTGCCACATTCAGATCCGTATGTATTTTGCAAATTTCTATGTCTACAATACTCTGCATGGAGCTACTCTAGCTGATTGCTCCCACTTTCAATATGTATCCAGATTGAGACTCAGAGTCATCCGGACCGGTGTTAAAGCATGCATCGACATAACCCTTTACAACGAACTCTTTATCACCTCCATAACCGAGAAACATTTCCTTAGTCCTCTTAGGTAACTAAGGATAATTTTGACCGCTGTCCAGTGATCAACTCCTGGATCACTATTGTACCCCCTTGCCAAACTCATGGCAAGGCACACAACAGGTTTGGTACACAGTATGGCATACTTTATAGAACCTATGACTGAGGCATAGGGAATGACTTTCATTCTCTCTCTATATTCTGCCGTGGTCGGGTTTTGAGTCTTACTCAACTTCACACCTTGTTACACAGTCAAGAACCCTTTCTTTGACTGATCCATTTTGAACTTCTTCAAAACTTTGTCAAGGTATGTGCTTTGTGAAAGTCCTATTAAGCATCTCGATCTATCCCTATAGATCTTGATGCCCAATATATAAGCAGCTTCACCGAGGTCTTTCATTGAAAAATTCTTATTCAAGTATCCTTTTATGCTATCCAGAAATTCTATATCATTTCCAATCAACAATATGTCATCCACATATAATATCAGAAATGCTACAGAGCTCCCACTCACTTTCTTGTAAATACAGACTTCACCGTAAGTCTGTATAAAACAATATGCTTTGATCACCTCATCAAAGCGTATATTCCAACTCCGAGATGCTTGGACCAGTCCATAGATGGATCGCTGGAGCTTGCAAACTTTGTCAGCACCTTTAGGATCGATAAAACCTTCTGGTTGCATCATATACAACTCCTCTTTAAGAAATCCATTAAGGAATGCAGTTTTGGCGACCATTTGCCAGATTTCATAATTATGAAATGCGGCAATTGCTAACATGATTCGGACTGACTTAAGCATCGCTATGGGTGAGAAGGTCTCATCGTAGTCAACCCCTTGAACTTGTCGAAAACCTTTCGCGACAAGTCGAGCTTTGTAGATGGTGACATTACCATCAATGTCTGTCTTCTTCTTGAAGATCCATTTATTTTCTATGGCTTGCCGATCATCGGGCAAGTCCACCAAAGTCCACACTTTGTTCTCATACATGGATCCTATCTCAGATTTCATGGCCTCAAACCATCTGTCGGAATCTAGGCTCATCATAGCTTCTTCATAATTTGTAGGTTCGCCTTGGTCTAGTAACATGACTGTCAGGACAGGATTACCGTACCACTCTGGTGCGGACCATGCTCTGGTCGACCTACGAGGTTCTGTAGTAACTTGATCTGAAGTTTCATGATCATCATCATTAGCTTCCTCTCTAGTTGGTGTAGGCATCACGGGAACAGTTTTCTGTGATGTGCTATTTTCCAATTCGAGAGAAGGTACAATTACCTCATCAAGTTCTACTTTTCTCCCACTCACTTCTTTCGAGAGAAACTCCTTCTCTAGAAAGGACCCATTCTTGGCAACAAAGATCTTGCCTTCGGATCTGTGGTAGAAGGTGTACCCAATAGTTTCCTTAGGGTATCCTATGAAGACGCACTTCTCCGATTTGGGTTTGAGCTTATCAGGCTGAAGCCTTTTGACATAAGCGTCGCATCCCCAAACTTTAAGAAACGACAACTTAGGTTTCTTGCCAAACCATAGTTCATACGCTGTCGTCTCAACGGATTTAGACGGTGCCCTATTTAACATGAATGCAGTTGTCTCTAATGCACAACCCCAAAACGATAGTGGTAAATCGGTAAGAGACATCATAGATTGCACCATATCTAATAAAGTACGGTTATGATGTTTGGACACACCATTACGCTGTGGTGTTCCAGGTGGCGTGAGTTGTGAAACAATTCCACATTGTTTTAAATGAAGGACAAACTCGTAACTCAAATATTTGCCACCGCGATCAGATCGTAGAAACTTTATTTTCTTGTTACGATGATTCTCCACTTCACTCTGAAATTCTTTGAACTTTTCAAATGTTTCAGACTTGTGTTTCATTAAGTAGATATGCCCATATCTGCTCAAATCATCTGTGAAGGTCAGAAAATAACGATACCTGCCGCGTGCTTCAACACTCATCGGACCGCATACAACGGTATGTATTATTTCCAATAAGTCATTTAGCTCACTCTATTATTCCGGAGAACGGAGTTTTAGTCATCTTGCCCATGAGGCATGGTTCACAAGTATCAAATGATTCATAATCAAGTGACTCCAAAAGTCCATCTGCATGGAGTTTCTTCATGCGCTTTACACCAATATGACCTAAACGGCAGCGCCACAAGTATGTTGCACTATCATTATCAACTTTGCATCTTTTGGCATCAATATTATGAATATGTGTATCACTATGATCGAGATTCAGTAAACCATTCACATTGGGTGTATGACCATAGAAGGTTTTATTCATGTAAACAGAACAACAATTATTCTCTAACTTAAATGAATAACCGTATCGCAATAAACATGATCTAATCATATTCATGCTCAACGCAAACACCAAATAACATTTATTTAGGTTCAACACTAATCCCGAAGGTAGAGGGAGTGTGCGATGGTGATCTTATCAACCTTGGAATCACTTCCAACACACATCGTCACCTCGCCCTTAACTAGTCTCTGTTTATTATGCGACTCCTGTTTCGAGTTACTAATCTTAGCAACTGAACCAGTATCAAATACCCAGGGGTTACTACGAACACTAGTAAAGTACACATCAATAACCTGTATATCAAATATACCTTTGTTCACTTTGCCATCCTTCTTATCCGCCAAATATTTGGGGCAGTTCCGCTTCCAGTGACCATTTCCTTTGCAGTAGAAGCACTCAGTTTCAGGCTTGGGTCTAGCTTTGGGCTTCTTCACGGGAGTGGCAACTTGCTTGCCATTCTTCTTGAAGTTCCCTTTCTTTCCCTTTTGCCCTTTTTCTTGAAACTAGTGGTCTTGTTAACCATCAACATTTGATGCTCTTTCTTGATTTCTACCTTCGCCGATTTCAGCATCGCGAAGAGCTCGGGAATCGTTTTCGTCATCCCTTGCATATTATAGTTTATCATGAAGTTCTAGTAGCTTGGTGATAGTGACTAGAGAACTCTATCAATCACTTTCTTATCTAGAAGATTAACTCCCACTTGATTCAAGCGATTGTAGTACCCAGACATTCTGAGCACATGCTCACAGGCTGAGCTATTCTCCTCCATCTTGTAGGCAAAGTACTTGTCAAAGGTCTCATACCTCTTGACATGGGCATGAGTCTGAAATACCAATTTCAGCTCTTAGAACATCTCATATGCTCCGTGGCGTTCAAAACGTTTTTGAAGTCCCGGTTCTAAGCCGTAAAGCATAGCGCACTAAACTATCAAGTAGTCATCATATCGAGCTTTGCCAAATGTTCATAACGTCTGCATTTGCTCTTGCAATAGGTCTGTCACCTAGCGGTGCATCAAGGACATAATTCTTCTGTGCAGCAATGAGGATAATCCTCAGATCACGGACCCAGTCCGCATCATTGCTACTATCATCTTTCAACTTATTTTTCTCTAGGAACATATCAAAAATAAGGGAGCTATATCGCGAGCTATTGATCTACAACATAGATTTGCAAATACTATCAGGACTAAGTTCATGATAAATTAAGTTTAATTAATCAAATTACTTAAGAACTCCCACTTAAATAGACATCCCTCAAGTCATCTAAGTGATACGTGATCCAAATCAACTAACCCATGTCCGATCATCACGTGAGATGGGGTAGTCATCAATGGTGAACATCTCTATGTTGATCATGTCTACTATATGATTCATGTTCGATCTTTCGATCTCCAGTGTTCCGAGGCCATGTCTGTACATGCTAGGCTCGTCAAGTTTAACCCAAGTATTTTGCATGTGTAAAACTGCCTTACACCCGTTGTATGTGAACGTAGAGTCTATCACACCCGATCATCACGTGGTGTCTCAACACGACGAACTGTAACACCCCAAAAATTTAACCACAATTTTTTTGAGTAAAACTTGGCCAAAGATAAAATTCTGATTTTTAATAAGTCCTTAAAATAATTTTAGAGCCCTTTTCTGTTCCTGTCTTTCAAAATTCTTCCCTCCATATAGAAATTTTTGGAAATAATATTGTGGCTTTGGTAGTTTTCTTAAAACATTTCATTTATATTTTAATAACAGTAGGAATTATTTTCAGAATAAAATTTGCTCCAAAACAATTCTTTAAATAGCTTTTTCAACCTTTAAATGCCTCTATTGCACTACAACCATTTTAAATAATTCTTTTTAAATTCCACAAAAAATTATGAGAGGTCATGTGATGCCTATATATCACTTTGGTGCAAAAACCCAACTTGGTGTTTTGAAAATTTTGAGCACAACTTCCTCTTTTCAATTCTGTCCATTTTCTAGGTTATAACTACAACCCCAATTTTTATTGCTCCAAAAATTCTGAAATTTTTCCCACTTATAGTCCTTCCAACAAAACCCTTAAGTCCAGAATATCAGCTCCATTTGCATCTTTTAAGTTCACCAAATATTCCTCTAAAGTTTCTGTCCAGAACTGAAATTCTTCAAAACTTGCACTAGCAAGTATTTCTTTTTGCCAAACCAACACCACCACCATCTCTATAAACCAGGGAGACATCATCCTGTCAAATTGCACATCCAACAAAGCCTTGTAGATGGTCCTAGCATTCTATCGAACACCTCACGTGCATGACAGATTCTTGCAACCCTTTTGAATTTGCATTGAGAACTTGAGCCTCTGGATCAACCAGCATGTCCATCAACTCTAGCATGTCCAGGATCATTAACCTGTCAAATTTCACTAGCAGAAGAATCCCCTAGGTCACCCTGGCAAATCGTCGAGCACCTCTGGTGCGTGTCCGGAGCGTGGCCAGAGCACGCATATGGCAGGCCCGAGCACCGCAGCTTCTGCACGACGCCAACGCCGCAACCACTGCCTCCCCGGCTCGCTCTTCACCTCCCCCGCACTCCACCTGCACCAGCCACAACCTCCCCCGCACCGGAGCTCTCCCCCTGGCGCCGCCCTCCACCGGCCAGCCGCCGTCCAGCGCCGCCACCTGTCGCTGTCAACACCGCCCAGCACACCTGGCCCAACCCGCGGCCGCCAGCACGCCCACGCCTTAACTCAGGCCGCCACCGTCCTCACCAACCACCCCGCCGACCTCAACGGCCTCACCTACCGCCATAATAGTCGCCGCCGTCGTGCCTTCTTCAGGAAGCTGCGGCACCGACCTTCTCCGGCTATAAAAGCCACCCCCGAGCTTTCCTAACTCATCACCACTCCTGCCTCCCCCTCTGTGAGCCTCCCCAAGCCACCAAACGACCGGAGCAAGTCGTCTTCCTCGCCTCCAGTAGCTGCGGCCACCGTCGCCCTCCTGTTGATTCCGTCACCACCCCAGCCTCCCAGCACAAACTTTCTTCGCCAACAACCTCTAATGATCTCCTCAAGTCAATCTCCATCTTCAATTTTTCTCCAAATCGACCACCGCCGTCCGCCGAGGACCTCGGCGCCGGCAACTCCGTCCATCCTAGCAACTACGGTGAGCACCGGACGAACCGCCTCTCACTCCTGAACCCAACAGTGCCCTCGGCTCCCCGAACGGCGTCGCCGTTCACCGGCGAGCCTCGCCGGAGCGCCGCCTCTGTTCTGCCGAGGACGAAGACTCATGGGCGCTGGTCAAACCTGACCGGTGGGCCAGGCAGGCCCACCGTCAGTGACCTAGAGCCGTCCATAAGTGAAGACGGCTTTTGTGAATGCGCCATCGACGTCAGCGCTCCCGCGTGGCCGTGCGACTGGGCCGGGCCCTGTAGCACCGCGCGGTTAAACAGCGCTCAGGGCGCAGCTCTATTCCTTTCTTTCTTCTTTTTCTTTTTCAGAATAGTTCAAATAATTTCCACAGTGTCCATTTCAAATCCGAATCCAATGCTTCAAATTTCTGTAGATTCCTAAAATCATGTTCTATTATTCTAGCCTAGGTGAACATTTTTCATAAACTCTGCTTCTACTAGATATTTTAAATAGTCCATTTCTTTAATTATTTCAGATTAGAAACTCTCTAAGTAATTCATATGGACTCCAAATAATTTGATTCTTTTTCTTAAATTCTTTATTTATAATCTAGTTTATTTTAGTATTTGTTTTGAAACAATTTTTGGCACTGTTTTTGGATTATGTGGTGATTTCAATATTTTGCAAATAGGAAATGGAGGGAAGAGAGTTTCCAAAACTTTTGGAGTACCCCAGTCCTTCTGCATACTTAAGGCAAGCATCTTAAACACTTGATATGGTGAATGCATGGTTGGTTATTTGCATGAATAGTAGTGTTATGAATAATTTGAATTCAAATAAAATTTGGCATATAGCTATTTTGGCATGCATGATTCATGACCATTTTGCTGACATCTTTGTAGTATGAGTAAGCATGGCTATTTTATTTGTCACATATGCCTGTGCCAGTCCGGACTAATCTGCAGGAAGAATCAGTCACGAGTAAAGTGACCGTGAGACTGAATTCTCGTGGTGACGAGAATGATCAGTAAGGGCATGTCGGGACATGTCAGGTGGTGACCCTGTTGGGTACTACCAAGGAATCATATTGTGCTAACCACTGCAGGAAAAATTAAACCTCCTGAGTCGACCGTAGATCGAGTCTTGTTCTGGTAACCCCCATACATGATTCGTGCTGCCACTTGTCCCTGCCACGGGTGGGGTATGGTTTAGTAAGTTGTTAACCCCTTTCCGTGCACACACCACATAGAGGGCTACGATGAGGGTTTCCATGTTGGTGGACTAAATCCTGTCATCGGGTCAGGGGGCATGGGTGTTTCCAGTTGTGACTGAGAGGGGGGCACCCCTTGTAATCCGCGTGTATCAATAGTGATCCCATGCAGGACGTTGGTCTCTCCGTCTTAAAGTTTTTCTTGAACGATGCTTTGGGTGATTCCTGTCATCCGGAAAGTTAATCTGGTGTGTGCTGGTCAGGTGTGTTTTCAACCCAAAGACCGTAATGGGAATTAGTCAGTGTCACGGTACTGACTAAAGAAATCCTTTACTTGTGGGTAAAGAGTACACCCTCTGCAGAGTTTAAAGCTATTTGAATAGCCGTGTCTGCGGTTAAGGGCTACAGTCTGGGTTGGTCAAGTGTCGGTCTTCGGAGGAAAATAATTAAATATGCCTAAAATATTTTGCAGGATAATTATTGACACCCTGATGCTACCATGAATATTTTATGCATGTCAGTATTATTATGGTTATGCATATTATTGAGGACTAACCCGTTTCTCTTATTTTGTATTTCCTGAGTGTCTCAGGGGCTGGCTAGACTACCCCGGGCACTCAATTTTATTTTCAAGACCTCTTGTGGTGTCCCTCGAGTTAACAGGCGGTTTATCCCGCCACTACTCTTGTGGACACCCGATTGGCATTTCTCTTCAAGTCCGACCATGGCGTCACTTGACACCCGACTGGCATTTCTCTTCAAGTCCGACTGTGGTGTCACTTGACGCCCGACTGGCATTTCTCTTCAAGACCTCTTCGTGACGTCCCTCGAGTTTACAGGCGGTCCCGCCACTACTCTTGTGGACACCCGATTGGCATTTCTTTTATTTTGCTGAATGTCACTTGGGCTGGCTAGACTACCCGCGGCATTCATTTGCTTTATTTCTAATAAGTTTGATCATGACTAACATGCTATGTTCACGTTCATATCATTTTATTGTCATGATTTAAATTTCAGTCAGCATGAGCATATGCATATAGTTTGGCTCATCATGATCATATATCTTTATCTGCTGCATTTGGTATATCTTTTGTTCATGATGTTTGCGAGTACATTCAAACGTACTCACAGGCTTGTCCCTGGCTATTTACGTGGCCAGGTCAGAAGTTCTACGTGGAGTACCACAGCGACGACCGTGCGGAGCCTAGGATAGCAGCCACGCGGATAGGAATTATCCGGGTCAGCTGTTCCTGTGGGAATGGAGCCCCATCAACGCTAGAGAACCACGAGTCATTTCCGTCATCCACCACCGGAATCACTGTTGTATCATTAGACCTTTATGGTCATGTATCCAATTCTTGTAATAGCTTGGTAATTCTGTAACAAGGACGTGTCCACCAGTAACAGTAATCCTGGGCTGGTGATGACACGAGGGGTTAATTTCTGGGATTTCGTGTCCCGGCCCCGGCACGAACTGTAGCAACGGTGCATACTCAGGGAGAACACTTTTACCTTGAAATTTAGTGAAGGGATCATCTTATAATGCTACCGCCGTTCTAAGCAAAATAAGATGCATAAAAGATAAACATCACATGCAATCAAAAAATATGTGACATGATATGGCCATCATCATCTCGTGCTTTTGATCTCCATCTCCAAAGCATCGTCATGATCTCCATCGTCACCGGCTCGACACCTTGATCTCCATCGTTGCATCGTGGTCGTCTCGCCAACTATTGCTTCTACAACTATTGCTAACTCATAGCGATAAAGTAAAGCAATTACATGGCGTTTGCATTTCATACAATAAAGAGACAACCATAAGGCTCCTGCTGGTTACCTGATATCTTACAAAACATGATCATCTTCATACAATAACATATATCACATCATGTCTTGACCATATCACATCACAACATACCCTGCAAAAACAAGTTAGACGTCCTCTACTTTGTTGTTGCAAGTTTTACGTGGCTGCTATGGGTTTCTAGCAAGAACCGTTCTTACCTACGGCAAAAACCACAACGGTGATTCGTCAAGTTTGCTGTTTTAACCTTCTTCAAGGATCGGCCGTAGTCAAATTCGATTCAACTAAAGTAGGAGAAACAGACACCCGCTAGCCACCTTTATGCAAAACTAGTTGCATGTTAGTCGGTGGAACCGGTCTCATGTGCGTGGACATGTAAGGTTGGTCCGGGCCGCTTCATCCCACAATACCGCCAAATCAAAATAAGATGTTGGTGGTAAGCAGTATGACTATCACCGCCCACAACTCTTTGTGTTCTACTCATGCATATCATCTACGCATAGACCTGGCTCTGATACCACTGTTGGGAAACGTTGCATGGAAAACAAAAAAAAAATCTACGCACACGCAAAGATCTATCCATGGAGATGCATAGCAACGAGAGGGAGAGTGTGTCTACGTACCCTCGTAGACCATAAACGGAAGCGTTTCACAATGCAGTTGATGTAGTCGAACTTCTTCGCGCTTCAACCGATCAAGTACCGAACGCACGGCACCTCCGTGTTCTGCACACGTTCAGCTCAGTGACGTCCCTCACCTTCTTGATCCAGCAAGACATCAAGGTAGTAGATGAGTTCCGTCAGCACGACGGCGTGGTGACGGTGATGGTGAAGTGATCTCCGCAGGGCTTCGCCTAAGCACTACGAAAATATGACCGGGGGTGTAAACGGTGGAGGGGGGGCACCGCACACGGCTAGGCAATTGTCTGGTGTGTGCTAGGCGCCCCCCTTCTCATATATATAGGTGGGAGGGAGAGGGGAGAGGCCAAGGGGAGCCCCAAGTAGGTCTGAATCCTACTTGGGCTCCTGCCCTTGGCCGTGCCCCCCTGTCATGTTTGTCGGAGGGGGAAGGAAAGAGGGGGGGAGAGGGAAGGAAGTGGGAATCCTAATCCACACTTACCTTTCCCTTCTCCCCTTTCCTTCTCCTCCTTAGGCCGGCCCATATGGGGGGCGCACCAGCCCCTAGGGGCTGGTGTGTTTCCCCTCTTGGCCATAAGGCCCATATCTTTTGCCGTGGGTGCCCGGAACCCCTTCCGGTGACCCGATAAGTACCCGGTACCCCCCGAAACACTTCCGGTGTCCGAATACCATCGTCCTATATATCAATCTTTACCTCTCGACCATTTCGAGACTCCTAGTCATGTCCGTGATCTCATCCGGGACTCCGAACAACATTCGGTCACAAAATCACATAACTCATATAATACTATATCATCATCGAACGTTAAGCGTGCGGACCCTACGGGTTCGAGAACTATGTAGACATGACCGAGACACCTCTCCGGTCAATAACCAATAGCGGAACCTGGATGCCCATATTGGCTCCTACATATTCTATGAAGATCTTTATCGGTCGAACCGTTATGACAACATACGTAATTCCCTTTGTCCATCGGTATGTTACTTGCCCGAGATTCGATCGTCGGTATCTTCATACCTAGTTCAATCTCGTTACCGGCAAGTCTCTTTACTTGTTCCGTAATACATCACCTCGTGACTAACTCCTTAGTCGTTTGCTTGCAAGCTTATGATGTGTATTACCGAGAGGGCCCAGAGATACCTCTCCGATACTCAGAGTGACAAATCCTAATCTCGATCTATGCCAACTCAACAAATACCTTTGGATATACCTGTAGAGCATCTTTATAATCACCCAGTTACGTTGTGACATTTGATAGCACACAAGGCATTCCTCCGGTATCCGGGAGTTGCATAATCTCATAGTCGAAGGAATATGTATTTGACATGAAGAAAGCAATAGCAATAAAACTGAGCGATCATTATGCTAAGCTAACGGATGGGTCTTGTCCATCACATCATTCTCCTAATGATGTGATCCCATTATCAAATGACAACTCATGTCCATGGTTAGGAAACCTTAACCATCTTTGATCAATGAGCTAGTTAAGTAGAGGCTCACTAGGGATACGGTGTTTGTTTATGTATTCACACATGTATTTAGGTTCCGATCAATACAATTCTAGCATGAAAAAATAACTTTATCATGAATAAGGAAATAGAAAATAACAACTTTATTATTGCCTCTAGGGCATATTTCCTTCAACCAAGGCGCGCCAGGCCCCCCAGGCACACCCTGGTGGGTTGTGGCCAGCTCAGCCCACCTCCGGTGCCCATCTTCTGGTACATAAGGTCTTTTGACCTAGAAAAAAATAAGGGGAGGACTTTCGGGACGGAGCGCCACCATCTCGAGGCAGAACTTGGGCAAGAGCACTTTTGCCCTCTGGCGGAGCGATTCCGCCGGGGGAACTTCCCTCACGGAGGGGGAAATCGAAGCCATCGTCATCACCAACAACCCTCTCATCTTTGGGAGACCATTCTTCATCAACATCTTCAACAGCACCATCTCCTCTCAAACCCTAGTTCATCTCTTGTGTTCAATCTTTGTACCGGAACCTCAGATTGGTACCTGTGGGTGACTAGTAGTGTTGATTACATCTTGTAGTTGATTACTATATGGTTTATTTGGTGGGATATTATATGTTCAGATCCATTATGCTATTTAATACCCCACTGATCTTGAGCATGAATATCATTTATGATTAGTTACTTTTGTTCTTGAGGTCACGGGAGAAGTCACGTTGCGAGTAATCATGTGAATGCGAGATGTGTTCGTTATTTTGATGATATGTATGTTGGGATTCCCTTAGTGGTGTCATGTGAACGTCGACTACATGGCACTTCACCATCTTTGGGCCTAAGGGAATGCATTGTGGAGTAGTTATTAGATGATGGGTTAATAGAGTGATAGAAGCTTAAACCCTAGTTTATGCGCTACTTCGTAAGGGACCGATTTGGATCCATATGTTTAATGTTATGGTTAGATTTTATCTTAATACTTTTCTCGTAGTTGCGGATGCTTGCGAGGGGGTTAATCATAAGTTGGAGGCTTGTTCAAGTAAGAACAACAACCAAGCACCGGCCCACCCACATATCAAATTATCAAAGTAGCGAACGCGAATCAAACCAACATGATGAAAGTGACTAGATAAATTCCCGTGTGCCCTCAAGAACGCTTTGGTTATTATAAGAGACTGTTTTGGCCTGTCCTTTGCCACAAAAGGATTGGGCTACCTTGCTGCACTTTATTTACCGTTACCGTTACTTGCTTGTTACAAATTATCTTATTATCAAATTACCTGTTACCGACAATTTCAGTGCTTGCAGAAATTACCTTGCTGAAAACCACTTATCATTTCCTTCTGCTCCTCAATGGGTTCAACACTCTTACTTATCGAAAGGACTACGATTGATCCCCTATACTTGTGGTTCATAAAGACTCTTTTCTGGCACCGTTGCCGGGGAGTGAAGCGCTCTTGCTAAGTAGAAATCGGTAAGGAAAAACTTATATTACTTGCTGAAATTTATTGTCACTTATTACTATGGAAAACAATCCTTTGAGGGTTTTTTTCGGGGTATGTTCACCTCGACCGGAAACACAAGGAGTTGCCCCTCAACCTACTGCACCTACTGAAAATATTGGTTATGAAATTCCTTCGGGTATGATAGAACAACTGCTAGTTAATCCTTATGCAGGAGACGGAACTGAGCATCCCGATATGCATCTTATACATGTGGATGAAATTTGTGGATTGTTTAAGCTTGCAGGTTTACCCGGAGATGAAGTCAAGAAGAAGGTTTTCCCTTTATCTTTGAAGGGAAAGCATTGACATGGTATAGGCTATGCGATAATATTGGATCTTGGAACTGGAATCGATTGAAATTGGAATTTCACCAAAAAAATTATCCTATGCATCTAGTTCATCGTGATCGGAATTATATATATAACTTTTGGCCTCGTGAAGGAGAAAGTATCGCTCTAGCTTGGGGGAGGCTTAAGTCAATGTTATATTCATGCCCTAATCATGAGCTCTCAAGAGAAATTATCATTCAGAATTTTTATGCTCGGCTTTCTCATAATGATCAATACATGCTCGATACTTCTTGTATTGGTTCTTTTATGGTGAAGACTATTGAATTCAGGTGGGATCTTTTAGAAAGAATTAAACGCAACTCTGAAGATTGGGAACTAGACGAAGGTAAAGAGTCAGGTATTAAGCTTGAGTTTGATTGTGTTAAATATTTTATGAATGCCGATGCTTTTCACAAGTTTAGCACTAAATATGGACTTGACTCTGAGATAGTAGCCTCTTTCTGTGAATCATTTGCTGCTCATGTTGATCTCCCTAAGGAGAAGTGGTTTAAATATCATCCACGTATTAAAGAAAAAATTAAAGAACCAGTTAAAGCTAAAGATGAAACTATTATTTACAATGTTGATCCAGTTGTGCCTAGTGCTTATATTGAAAACCCACCTTTCCTTGTTAGGATAAAGGAACATGCTAAGGTTTCAACTGTGGGTCGCAAAAGTAATATTAAAGCACCTAGACCCTCAGAACAAATTAAAGTAGAACCTAGTGTTGCTATGGTTAAAGATCCCTGTTAGGATAAAGTAACATGTTGTTGGCATGCCTGTTGTCTCTGTTAAAATAGGAGATCATTGCTATCATGGCTTATGTTATTTAGGTGCTAGTGTGAGTGCTATTCCTCTTATCTTATACCAAGAAATTATGAATGACATAGCACCCGCTGAAATAGAAGACATAGATGTTACTATTAAACTTGCTAATAGAGACACCATCACACCACTTGGGATTGTTAGAGATGTTGAAGTCTTGTGTGGGAAAATAAAATATCCTGCTGATTTTCTAGTTCTTGGTTCCCCACAAGATGACTTTTGTCCCATTATCTTTGGTAGACCCTTCTTAAACACTGTCAATGATAAGATAGATTGTGAAAAACAAACTGTCGGTGTTAGTTTTGGTGATGTGTCTCATGAGTTTAATTTCTCCAAGTTTCGTAGACAACCTCATAATAAAGAATTGCCTAGTAAGGATGAAATAATTGGTCTTGCTTCTATTGTCGTGCCTCCTACTGATCCACTAGAACAATATTTGCTAGACCATGAAAATGATATGCACTTACATGAAAGAAATGAAATAGATAAAATATTCTTTGAACAACAACCTCTCCTTAAACACAATTTGCCTATTGAAACTCTAGGAGGACCTCCTCCACCTAAAGGTGATCCTGTGTTTGAATTAAAACAATTGCCTGACACTTTGAAGTATGCTTATCTTGATGAGAAAAAGATATATCCTGTTATTATTAGTGCTAACTTTCAGAACATGAAGAAGAAAGATTATTAAAAATTCTGAAGAAGCACCGTGCCGCTATTGGATATACTGTTGATGATCTTAAAGGCATTAGTCCCACTCTCTGTCAGCACAAGATTAATATGGAACCTGATGCTAAGCCCGTTGTTGATCACCAACGACGATTAAATCCTAAGATGAAAGAAGTGGTAAGAAATGAAATACTAAAACTTCTGGAAGCAGGTATAATCTATCCCATAGCTGATAGTAGATGGGTAAGTCCTGTTCATTGTGTCCCTAAGAAGGGAGGTATTACTGTTGTTCCCAATGATAAAAATGAATTCGTCCCTCAAAGAATTGTTACTGGCTATAGAATGGTAATTGATTTTAGGAAATTAAATAAAGCTACCAGAAAAGATCATTACCCTCTGCCTTTTATTGATCAAATGTTAGAAATATTATCTAAGCACACACACTTTTGTTTCCTTGATGGATATTCTGGTTTCTCTCAAATACCTGTATCACAACCTGATCAAGAGAAAACCACCTTTACTTGTCCTTTTGGAACTTATGCTTATAGACGTATGCCCTTTGGTTTATGTAATGCATCTGCTACCTTTCAAAGATGTATGACTGCTATATTCTCTGATTTTTGTGAAAAGATTGTTGAGGTTTTCATGGATGATTTTTTCGTTTACGGAACGTCTTTTGATGATTGCTTAAGCAACCTCGATCGAGTTTTGCAGAGATGTGAGCAAACTAATCTTGTCTTGAATTGGGAGAAGTGCCACTTTATGGTTAATGAAGGTATTGTCTTGGGGCATAAAATTTCCGAACGAGGTATTGAGGTGGATAAAGCTAAAGTTGATGCAATTGAGAAAATGCCATGTCCTAAAGATATCAAAGGTATTCATAGTTTCCTTGGTCATGCTGGTTTCTATAGGAGGTTCATTAAATACTTTCTGCAAAATTTCTAGGCCTCTCACTAATCTTTTACAAAAGGATATTCCATTTGTTTTTTATGATGATTGTGTAGAAGCCTTTGAAACACCTATTGTTCAACCACCTGATTGGAACTTGCCTTTTAAAATTATGTGTGATGCTACTGATTATGTTGTTGGTGCTATTCTAGGACAAAGAGTTGATAAGAAATTAAATATTATCCACTATGCTAGCAAAAATCTAGACAGTGCCCAAAGAAATTATGCTACTACTGAAAATTAATTTTTAGCAGTTGTGTTTGCTTGTGATAAATTCAGATCTTACATTGTTGATTCCAAAGTAATTCTTCACACTGATCATGCTGCTATAAAATATCTTATGGAAAAGAAAGATGCACCTAGACTCATGCTACTTCTTGAGCTTGCGTTGATTTTTCCCTTGAAGAGGAAAGGGTGATGCAGCAAAGTAGAGATAAGTATTTCCCTCAGTTAAGAACCAAGGTATCAATCCAGTAGGAGGCACAAGCAAGTCCCCAATATATGCACCTGCACAAACTAAAAAACACAGGGGTTGTCAATCCCTTCACGGTCACGAACAAGAGTGAGATCTAATAGAGATAGGTATAAAAGATAAATAAAAGAGCAAACTAAAGTAAATATAAATAAATTGCAACAAGGTATTTTTGGGTTTTCTGGTTTATAGATTTGAAAATATATGATGGAAAATAGACCCGGGGGCCATAGGTTTCACTAGAGGCTTCTCTCTTGAAGAAAACATACGATGGGTAAACAAATTACTGTTGAGCAATTGATAGAAAAAGCGCATAATTATGAAGACGTCTAAGGCAATGATCATGAATATAGGCATCACATCCATGACAAGTAGACCGACTCCTGCCTGCATCTACTACTATTACTCCACACATCGACCGCTATCCAGCATGCATCTAGTGACTTAAGTTAACAAGAACGGAGTAACGCCTTAAGCAAGATGACATGATGTAGAGGGATAAACTCAAGCAATATGATATAAACCCCATCTTTTTATCCTTAATGGCAACAATACAATACGTGCCTTGCTACCCCTTCTGTCATTGGGTGAGGACACCGCAAGATTGAACCCATCACAAAGCACCTCTCCCATTGCAAGAAAAACCAATCTAGTTGGCCAAACCAAATCAATAGATCGGAGAGAAATACAAAGCTATCTCAATCATGCATAAAAGAGTTCAGAGAAGACTCAAATAATATTCATAGATAATCTGATCATAAATCCACAATTTATCAGATATCAACAAACGCACTGCAAAAGAAGATTACATCGAATAGATCTCCAAGAACATCGAGGAGAACATTGTATTGAAGATCAAAAAGAGAGAAGAAGCCATCTAACTACTAGCTATGGACCCGTAGGTCTATGGTAAACTACTCACACATCATCGGAAGGGCAGCAAGGTTGGTGTAGAGGTCCTCCGTGATCGAATCCCCCTCCGGCAGAGTGCGGGAAAAGGCCCCAAGATGGGATCTCATGGGAACAGAGGCTTGCGGCGGCCAAAAAGTTTTTTTTGGTGTGCCCTCTGGTATAGGGGGAGTATTTGAGAATATATAGTGGTGGAATTAGGGTTGGAAGGTCTCCGGGGGGCCCACAAGCCCTGGGGGCGCCCCCCTGGGGCACGCCCCTACGGCTTGTGGCCTCCCCGTAGGACTTCTGGCCTCCTCTCCAAGTCTCGTGGGTTTCTTCTGGTCCAAGAAAAATCACCGTAAAGTTTTATTCCGTTTGGACTCCGTTTGATATTCCTTTTCTGTAAAAGTCAAAAACAAGGAAAAAACACAAACTGGCACTGGGCACTAGGTTAATAAGTTAGTCCCAAAAATAATATAAAATATCATATTAATGCATATAAAACATCCAAAACGGATAATATAATATCATGGAACAATAAAAAATTATAGATACGTTGGAGATGTATCAAGCATCCCCAAGCTTAATTCCTGCTCGTCCTCGAGTAGGTAAATGATAAAAGCATAATTTTTGATGTGAAATGCTTCCTAACATATTTATCAATGCAATTCTCTTTATTGTGGCATTAATATTCAGATCCATAAGATTCAAAACAAAAGTTTAATGTTGACATAAAAACAATAATACTTCAAGCATACTAATAAAGCAATCATGTCTTCTCAAAATAACATGGCCAAAGAAAGTTATCCCTACAAAATCATATAGTCTGGCTATGCTCCATCTTCATCACACAAAATATTTCATCATGCACAACTCCGATGACAAGCCAAGTAATTGTTTCATACTTTTGATGTTCTCAAGCTTTTTCAACTTTCACGCAATATATGAGCGTGAGCCATGGATATAGCACTACAGGTGGAATAGAGTATGGTGGAGGTTGTGAGGAGAAGACAAAAAGGAGAAAGTCTCACATCAACTAGGAAAATTAATGGGCTATGGAGATGCCCATCAATTGATATTGATGCAAGTGAGTAGGGATTGCCATGCAACGAATGCACTAGAGCTATAAGTGTATGAAAGCTCAAAAAGAAACTAAGTGGGTGTGCATCCAACTTGCTTGCTCACGAAGACCTAGGGCAATTTGAGGAAGCCCGTCATTGAAATATACAAGCCAAGTTATATAATGAAAAATTCCCACTAGTATATGGAAGTGATACAATAGGAGACTCTCTATCATGAAGAACATTGTGCTACTTTGAAGCACAAGTGTGGAAAAAGGATAGTAACATTGTCCCTTCTCTCTTTTTCTCTAATTTTTTTTGTTTGGGCTCTTTGGCCTCTTTTTTTTTATTTTGGTCTCTTTGGGCTCTTTTTATTTTATTTTAAGTCCGGAGTCTCATCCCATTTTGTGAGGGAATCATATCCTCCATCATCCTTTCCTCACATGGGACAATGCTCTAATAATGATGATCATCACACTTTTATTTACTTACAACTCAAGAATTACAACTCGATACTAGAACAAAATATGACTCTATATGAATGCCTCCGGCGGTGTACCGGGATGTGCAATGATCAAGAGTGACATGTATAAAAAAAACATGAACGGTGGCCAAGCCACAAATAATATGCCAACTACATGATCATGCAAAGCAATATGACAATGATGGTGCGTGTCATAATAAACGGAACGGTGGAAGTTGCATGGCAATATATCTCGGAATGGCTATGGAAATGCCATAATAGGTAGGTATGGTGGCTGTTTTGAGTAAGGGTATATGGTGGGTTTAATGCACCGGCGAAAGTTACGCGGTACTAGAGAGGCTAGCAATGGTGGAAGGGTGAGAGTGCGTATAATCCATGGACTCAACATTAGTCATAAAGAACTCACATACTTATTGCAAAAATTTATTAGCAATCAAAGCAAAGTACTAATGTGCATGCTCCTAGGGGGATATATTGGTAGGAAAATACGATCGCTCGTCCCCGACCGCCACTCATAAGGAAGACAATCAAAAAATAAATCATGCTCCGACTTCATCACATAACGGTTCACCATACGTGCATGCTTCGGGAATCACAAACTTTAACAAAAGTATTTCTACCAATCCACAATTACTCACTAGCATGACTCTAATATCACCATCTTTATATCTCAAAACAAATGGAAGGAATCAAACTTCTCATATTATTCAATGCTCTTATATGAAAGTTTTTATTATATCCCTCTTGGATGCCCATCATATTAGGACTAAATTCATAACCTAATAAAATTACCATGCTGTTTTAAGACTCTCAAAATAATATAAGTGTAACATGAGAGTTCATCAATTTCTATAAAATAAAACCACCGTCGTGCTCTAAAAAGATATAAGTGAAGCGCTAGAACAACTACCTAGCTCAAAAGATATAAGTGAAGCACATAGAGTATTCTAATAAATTCATGATTAATGTGTGTACCTCTCAAAAGGTGTGTAAATCAAGTATTATTGTGGAAAACTAAAAAGCAAAGACTCATATCATACAAGACGCTCCAAGCAAAACACATATCATGTGGTGAATAAAAATATAGCCTCAAGTAAATTTACCGATGGATTGAAGACAAAAGAGGGGATGCCATCCGGGGCATCCCCAAGCTTAGATGATTGGTTGACCTTGAATATTACCTTGGGGTGCCTTGGGCATCCCCAAGCTTAGTCTCTTGCCACTCCTTATTCCGTGGTCCATCAAAACTTTACCCAAAACTTGAAAACTTCACAACACAAAACTCAACAGAAAACTCATAAGATCCGTTAGTATAATAAAATAAATCACCACTTTAGGTACTGTTGTGAACTCATTAAAATTTATATTGATGTTATATCTACTGTATTCCAACTTCTCCATGGTTCATACCCCCCGATACTACCCATAGATTCATCAAAATAAGCAAACAACACATAGAAAACAGAATCTGTCAAAAACATAACAGTCTGTAGTAAGCAGAATATTAGTCATACTTATGTAACTAAAAAAATCTTAAAAAGGAGGAAAACATATTAAATTAATATATAAATATTTTGTAAAAAAATCAGAATTTTTACACGCACCAGTGAATTTAAACAATTCTCTTACTGGACGCAAAAGTTTCTGTTTTTCAGCAAAACCAAATCAACGATATACCAAAGCATCCCAAAGGTCTTGCTTGGCTCAAACACTAATTAAAACTCTAAAACACAATTACTATAGAGGTAATAATGTGTATTTATTGGAAAACAGGAACAAAAACAAAAAACACAAAATAAAATTTGGGTTGCCTCCCAACAAGCGTTATTGTTTAACGCCCCTAGCTAGGCATAAAACATAGATCTAGGTATTATCATCTTTGGTATGCAATCCATAAGTGGCCCTCATAATAGATTCATATGACAACTTAATTTTCTTTCTTGGAAAGTGTTCCATGCCCTTCCTTAACAGAAATTGAAATCTAATGTTTCCTTCTTTCATATCAATAATTGCACCAATCGTTCTAAGGAAAGGTCTACCAAGAATAATAGGACATGTAGGATTGCAATCTATATCAAGCACAATAAAATCTACGAGCACATAATTACTATTTGAAACAATAATAACATCATTAATCCATCCCATAGGTTTCTTAATAGTGGAATCTGCTAGATGCAAATTCAAAGAAACAATCATCAAATTTATGGAAACCTAGCACATCACATAAAGTTTTTGGAATAGTGGAAATGCTAGCACCCAAATCACACAAAGCATTGCACTCATAATCTTTAATTTTAATTTTAATAGTAGGTTCCCACTCATCATAAAGCTTTCTGGGGATAGAAACTTCCAACTCAAGTTTTTCTTCAAAATATTTCATCATAGCATCAACAATATGTTTAGTAAAAGCTTTATTTTGATTATAAGCATGAGGTGAATTAGGCATGGATTGCAACAAGGAAATACAATATATTAAAGAGCAATTATCATAATTAAAGTCCTTGAAATCCAAAAGAGTGGGTTCATCACTACTTAAAGTTTTGACCTCGCCAATCCCACTTTTATCAAGTTTTTCATTAAGATCTTCACCCTCCAAATTATTGGGACGCCTTCTAGCTAAAGTTGACTCATCTACAGTTCCATATTTATCAAGTTTTATATTAGAAAACAAAGATTCAATAGGATTCACACCAATCACTTTAAGATCTTCATCATTATTATCACAAAAACTAGAAGAACGTGCTTTTTCTAGCCAATCTCTCTTAGCGCGCATCCTAGCGGTTCTCTCTCTACTTTCATTAATAGAAACTTTAATAGCTTTAAGAGACTCATTAATATCAATCTTGGGTGGCATAGATCTAATCTTAAAAGAATCAATCTCATGAAAAATTCTATCAACGTTCCTAGCCAAATCATCAATCTTAAGCAATTTTTCTTCTACCATAGCATTAAAAATCTTTTGAGAATTAATAAATTCTTTAATATTGTTCTCAAGATCAGAGGGTATTTTATTATAATTTCTATAATAATTGTTGTAGCAATTGCCATAATTATTAGAGGAATTACTAGGAAACGTCCTAGGGTTGAAATTACCTCTATACGCGTTATTACCAAAATTGTTCCTACCAACAAAATTCACATCCATAGATTCATTATTATTCTCAATCAAAGTGGACAAAGGCATATCATTAGGATCAATAGGAGAACTCTTACTAGCAATCAATTTCATAAGTTCATCCATCTTTCCACTCAAAGTATTAATTTCTTCAATCGCATGCACTTTTTTACTAGTAGAAGATCTTTCGGTATGCCATTGAGAGTAATTTGCCATAATATTATCTAGGAGTTTAGTAGCTTCTCCTAATGTGATTTCCATAAAAGTACCTCTCGCAGCGGAATCTAAAAGATTTCTAGAAGCAAAATTCAATCCGGCATAAATTTTTTGTATGATCATCCATAAACTTAAACCATGAGTAGGGCAATTTCTTATCATCAATTTCATTCTTTCCCAAGATTATGCAACATGTTCATGATCAAGTTGCTTAAAATTCATTATATCGTTCCTAAGGGAGATGATCTTAGCGGGAGGAAAATACTTGGAAATAAAAGCAACTTTACACTTGTTCCATGAATCAATACTATTTTTAGGCAAAGATGAAAACCAAGTTTTAGCACAATCTCGTAGTGAGAACGGAAATAGCTTCAATTTAACAATATCATTATCCACATCTTTTTTCTTTTGCATATCACACAACTCAACGAAAGTATTTAGATGGGATGCAGCATCTTCATTAGGACTACCAGAAAATTGATCTTTCATAACAAGATTCAACAAAGCGGCATTAATTACATAAGATTCCGCACTAGTGGCGGGAGCAATCGGAGTACTAATAAAATCATTATTATTAGTGTTGGAAAAGTCACACAAGTTGGTATTTTCTTGAGACATCGTGACAAAGCAAGCAATCTAACACACAAGCAAACAAAGAGCAAACGAAAAGACGAACGAAAGAAGGGCGAATAAAAAGGCAAATATTTTTGTGTTTTTCTGAAAATGTTTTAGAAGTGGGGGAGAGGAAAACGAGAGGCAAATGGCAAATAATGTAAGTGCAAGAGACGAGAGTTTATGATGGGTACTTGGTAGGCTTGATGTAGAACCTCCCCGGCAACGACGCCAGAAATTCTTCCTGCTACTTCTTGAGCTTGCGTTGATTTTTCCCTTGAAGAGGAAAGGGTGATGCAGCAAAGTAGAGATAAGTATTTCCCTCAGTTAAGAACCAAGGTATAAATCCAGTAGGAGGCACAAGCAAGTCCCCAATATATGCACCTGCACAAACTAACAAACACTTGCACACAACGCGAAAAAGGGGTTGTCAATCCCTTCACGGTCACGAACAAGAGTGAGATCTAATAGAGATAGGTATAAAAGATAAATAAAAGAGCAAACTAAAGTAAATATAAATAAATTGCAGCAAGGTATTTTTGGGTTTTTTGGTTTATAGACCTGAAAATATATGACGGAAAATAGACCCGGGGGCCATAGGTTTCACTAGAGGCTTCTCTCTTGAAGAAAACATACAGTGGGTAAACAAATTACTTTTGAGCAATTGATAGAAAAGCGCATAATTATGAAACATCTAAGGCAATGATCATGAATACAGGTATCACGTCGGTGACAAGTAGACCAACTCCTGCGTGCATCTACTACTATTACTCCACACATCGACCGCTATCCAGCATGCATCTAGTGAATTAAGTTAACAAGAACGGAGTAACGCCTTAAGCAAGATGACATGATGTAGAGGGATAAACTCAAGCAATATGATATAAACCCTATCTTTTCATCCTTAATGGCAACAATACAATACGTGCCTCGCTACCCCTTCTGTCACTGGGTGAGGACACCGCAATATTGAACCCATCACAAAGCACCTCTCCCATTCCAAGAAAAACCAATCTAGTTGGCCAAACCAAATCGATAGATCGGAGAGAAATACAAAGCTATCTCAATCATGCATAAAAGAGTTGAGAGAAGACTCAAATAATATTCATAGATAATCTGATCATAAATCCAAAATTCATCGGATCTCAACAAACGCACCGCAAAAGAAGATTACATCGAATAGATCTCCAAGAACATCGAGGAGAACATTGTATTGAAGATCAAAGAGAGAGAAGAAGCCATCTAGCTACTAGCTATGGACCCGTAGGTCTGTGGTAAACTACTCACACATCATCGGAAGGGAAGCAAGGTTGGTGTAGAGGTCCTCCGTGATCGAATCCCCCTCCGGCGGAGTGCCGGAAAAGGCCCCAAGATGGGATCTCACGGGAACAGAGGCTTGCGGCGGCGGAAAAGTATTTTTGGTGTGCTCTCTGGTATAGGGGGAATATTTGAGAATATATAGTGGTGGAATTATTGTTGGAAGGTCTCCGGGGGGCCCACAAGCCTTGGGGCGCCCCCCTGGGGCGCGCCCCTACGGCTTGTGGCCTCCCCGTAGGGCTTCTGGCCTCCTCTCCAAGTCTCGTGGGTTTCTTCTGGTCCAAGAAAAATCACCGTAAAGTTTTATTCCATTTGGACTCCGTTTGATATTCCTTTTCTGTAAAAGTCAAAAACAAGGAAAAAACAGAAACTAGCACTGGGCACTAGGTTAATAAGTTAGTCCCAAAAATAATATAAAATAGCATATTAATGCATATAAAACATCCAAAATGGATAATATAATAGCATGGAACAATAAAAAATTATAGATACGTTGGAGACGTATCAACTCATTAGGTGGGTTCTCTTGCTACAAGAATTTGATTTACATATCATTGATAGGAAAGGACCTGGGAACCCCGTAGCTGATAACTTGTCTAGGTTAGAAAATATTCTTGATGACCCACTACCTATTGATTATAGCTTTCCTGATGAACAACTAGCTATAATAAATGCTTCTCATAACACTCCTTGGTATGCTGACTATGCTAATTACATTTTTGCTAAATTTATACCACCTAGTTTCACTTACGAACAAAAAAAATTCTTCTATGATTTAAGACATTACTTTTGGGATGACCCACATCTTTATGAAGAAGGAGTAGATGGTTTTATTAGATGTTGTGTACCTGGGCATGAACAGGAACAAATCCTACGGAAATTTCACTCCGAAGCCTATGGAGGACATCATGCAGGAGATAGAACTGCGCATAAGGTACTACAATCTGGTTTTTATTGGCCTACTCTTTTCAAATATGCCCATAAGTTTGTTTTGTCTTGTGATGAATGCCAAAGAATAGGTAATATCGGTAAGCGTCAGGAAATGCCTATGAATTATTCACTTGTTATTGAACCATTTGATGTTTGGGGTTTTGATTATATGGGACCTTTTCCTTCCTCTAATAGGTATACACATATTTTGGTTGTTGTTGATTATGTTACTAAGTGGGTAGAAGCTATTCCAACTAGTAGTGCTGATCATAACACTTCCATTAAAATGCTTAAGAAGTTATTTTCCCAAGGTTTGGAGTGCCTAGATATTTAATGACTGATGGTGGTTCACACTTTATTCATGGTGCTTTCGGTAAAATGCTTGCTAAATATGATGTTAACCATAGAATTGCATCACCCTATCATCCTCAATCTAGTGGTCAAGTTGAACTTAGCAATAGAGAAATAAAATTAATATTACAAAAAACTGTCAATAGGTCCCGAAAGAATTGGTCTAAGAAACTAGATGATGCACTTTGGGCCTACAGAAAAGCTTATAAAAATCCTATGGGTATGTCTCCATATAAAATGGTTTATGGAAAAGCTTTTCATTTGCCTCTTGAGTTAGAACATAAAGCATATTGGGCAATTAAAGAACTCAATTATGATTTCAAACTTGCCGGTGAAAAGAGGTTATTTGATATTAGCTCACTAGATGATTGGAGAACCCAAGCTTATGAAAATGCCAAACTATTCAAAGAAAAAGTTAAAAGATGGCATGACAAAAGAATCCAAAAGCGGGAATTCAAAGTTGGAGAACATGTTCTATTGTACTACTCTCATTTTAGATTTTTTGCAGGAAAACTTCTTTCCAAATGGGAAGGACCATATATTATCGAAGAAGTTTATCGCTCTGGAGCCATCAAGATTAATAATGCCGAAGGTACTAACCCGAAGGTGGTCAATGGACAAAGAACTAAGCACTATATCTCAGGTACGCCCATTAATGTTGAAACCAATATTATTCAAACCATGACACCGGAGGAACACATAAAAGAAACCTCCCAGAACACTCCAGAACCCTGAAAAGGAAGAGGTACGTGATACGGTAAGTAAACGGACTCTGAAAATTCCGCAAAAATATTTTCTGCCAGTTTTAGAATATTATAAAAATAGGAAAATAATAAACAACCAGGAAGGCAACCGAGGTGGCCACGATACACCAGGGCGCGCCTGCCCTTCCTGGCGCGCCCTGGTGGGTTGTGGGGCCCTCGGGCACCTTCTCGACTCCCTTTCCTTCCATATGCTTGTTTCCCAAGATAAAAAAAATCTTTATATATACCCCCGAACGATTTGACCACCGCATCGCACAAAAATCCTTCGTTCTTGTTTCGCGTTGTTTCTCTGTCAGATCTATCAAGCCAGACATCATGTCTTCTCCCTCCTCCAACAACGTAGAGGAAGATGCTTGGTTGATGAAGATAGAACTGAAAAGAGAGGGACCAAAGGAAGCCATCAAGGAGGACAAGGGCAAGGAAGCTACAGGAGATCAAGCTCAAGCAGGGGGCAGGCCATGCCGACAGAAGAAGAAGAAGAAGAGGAAGATATCCTCCAACCATACTACAATCATCTCACCCCTACTGAAATTGAAGCCTTTAGGGCCTTCGAAACGGTTCATGTTCAAAATAAATATCTCACTCGTGAAAATATTACGTTGCAAGAGCAAATTATTGCCCTCCGGAGCATCATCCATAGATTGGAGTACCTATTGAGCCTGAAGTGTGATGCTACTACATCATCATCACCACCACCATCAACATCTTCCCCGCCAAAGGAGACTTGAGTACACGGGTATGGGCACTCCCCTTGGCTTTTGCCAAGCTTGGGGGAGATGCCCCGGTATCGTATCACCATCACTTTCATTACCTCTTCCTATTCTTAGTTCGATCTTTAGTTATTTCGTGATTTAGTTAAATTAAAATTTAGTATGATCAATTTTCGAGTGCTAGTTTCGTGATCTATCTATCTATGTAATCGAGTGAGATTTATATAATAAAGTTTAGTTTGAGATTTTGCTTCTTTACTTTTATGTTTCAATCAAAATAAAAAGAAATAATGAAAAAGATCATATGCTAATCTTATGGTAAGTAATGACATCACATAAGGAAAAGTATAAGTGGTAAAATTTGTTGGAAGTTGACAAACATAGCATTGGTCAATGATGCAATTCATGAAAGAATTAATAAAGGAAGAGAATATTCACATGCAAATACACTATCTTGGACATCTTTTATGATTGTGAGCCCCCATTAAATATTATATGCCAAAACTGTTGATGTTGGACAAGTAAGACAACATAATGATTTATGTTTGTTCATATTCACATAGAAGTTATATTGTCATAGATCCTTTAACATGTGGTGCTTTCTCAATATCTTGCTAGCCAAAAATTTCGCACTAAGTAGAGATACTACTTGTGCATCCAAAAACCTTAAACCCAAACACATGTTTTGAGAGTCCACCATACCTACCTATGGATTGAGTAAGATCCTTCAAGTAAGTTGTCATCGGTGCAATAAGGCAATAAAAATTGCTTCTAAATGTGTTTGATCATTTAGTGTAAGAGAAATTAAGCGTTGTACGAACTTGTGATGGCAAAGTAATAAAAGCGACGGACTACATAATAAAGGTTGCTATCATAAGGGGCAATATAATGTGACGTTCTTTTGCATTAAGAGATTTTGCATACAAATCAATAAGCGCATGACAACCTCTGCTTCCCTCTGCGAAGGGCCTATCTTTTACTTTATGTATTTTCTTTTTATGCAAGAGTCAAAGTATTCTTCTCTATTCCTTTTTATTTTCTCTTTTTGCAAGCATAATGTGGTGAGGAAAGATCTAGGCACATATATCTAGTTGAATGTGAGTGATCATGAGTTATTATTGTTGACATCACCCTTGAGGTGAATAAGTTGGGAGGCGAAACTATAAGCCCCTATCTTTTTATGTGTCCGGTTGAAACTTTTTGCTCATATGTATGCTGTGAGTGTTAGCAATCATAGAAGATTAAATGATGGTTGAGTATATGGACTTGCCAAAAGGCTCCGATACGAGACCCTTCCTAAAAACATGATGAATTGTAGTTGCAAAGTTCACTGAGAACATAGTTTGTTGGTTTTCAATAAAGTTTATGCTTTCTACTTCGATGTTGTGATGAATTGTTACCTGTTCATGAGAAGTTATATGACAAAAGTTATGATAAAGAATGTTGCTGTTATAATAATAAGCATGATGCTACTATGTTCGTATTTTGTTTTTATTGACACCTCTCTCTCTAAACATGTGGACATGATTTTCGATATCGGCTTTCGCTTGAGGACAAGCGAGGTCTAAGCTTGGGGGAGTTGATACGTCCATTTTGCATCATGTTTTCTTACTGTTATTTATAATGTTTTATGCATAATAATGCTTTATGGAGTAATTCTAATGCCCTTTCTCTCATAATATGCAAGGTTTACACAAAGAGGGAGAATACCGGCAGCTGGAATTCTCGACCTGAAAAAGCTACGTCAGAGATACCTATTCTGCACATCTCCAAATGAGCTGAAACTTTACGGAGAATTATTTTGGAATATTTAATAATTATTGGAGAAAAGAACTACCGGAGGAGGGCCACCTGGTGACCACAAGACACCAGGGCGCGCCAGGCCCCCCAGGCGCGCCCTGGTGGGTTGTGGCCAGCCCAGCCCACCTCCGGTGCCCATCTTCTGGTACATAAGGTATTTTGACCTAGAAAAAATAAGGGGAGAACTTTTGAGACAGAGCGCCGCCGTCTCGAGGCGGAACTTGGGTAGGAGCACTTTTGCCCTCCGGTGGAGCGATTCCGCCGGGGGAACTTCCCTCACGGAGGGGGAAATCGAAGCCATCGTCATCACCAACAACCCTCTCATCTTTGGGAGACCAATCTTCATCAACATCTTCAACAGCACCATCTCCTCTCAAACCCTAGTTCATCTTTTGTGTTCAATCTTTGTACCGGAACCTCAAATTGGTACCTGTGGGTGACTAGTAGTGTTGATTACATCTTGTAGTTGATTATTATATGGTTTATTTGGTGGAAGATTATATGTTCAGATCCATTATGCTATTTAATACCCCACTGATCTTGAGCATGAATATCATTTGTGAGTAGTTACTTTTGTTCTTGAGGTCACGGGAGAAGTCATGTTGCAAGTAATCATGTGAATTTGATATGTGTTCAATATTTTGATAATATGTATGTTGTGATTCCCTTAGTGGTGTCATGTGAACGTCGACTACATGGCACTTCACCATCTTTGGGCCTAAGGGAATGCATTGTGGAGTAGTTATTAGATGATGGGTTGCTAGAGTGACAGAAGCTTAAACCCTAGTTTATGCGCTACTTCGTAAGGGACCGATTTGGATCCATATGTTTAATGCTATGGTTAGATTTTATCTTAATACTTTTCTCGTAGTTGCGGATGCTTGAGAGGGGGTTAATCATAAATGGGAGGCTTGTTCAAGTAAGAACAACACCCAAGCACCGGTCCACCCACATATCAAATTATCAAAGTAGTGAATGCGAATCAAACCAACATGATGAAAGTGACTAGATGAAATTCCTGTGTGCCCTCAAGAACGCTTTGCTTATTATAAGAGACCGTTTTGGCCTGTCCTTTGCCACAAAAGGATTGGGTTACTTTCTGCACTTTATTTACTATTACCGTTACTTGCTTGTTACAAATTATCTTATTATCAAATTACCTGTTACCGACAATTTCAGTGCTTGCAGAAGTTACCTTGCTGAAAATCACTTGTCATTTCCTTCTGCTCCTTGTTGGGTTCGACACTCTTACTTATCGAAAGGACTACGATTGGTCTCCTATACTTGTGGGTCATCACGCCCCGCCCCTCGCCACGATCAAGGAAACGACCAAGATGGCCGCCCCCAACGCCACACGGACGAGAGGCGGTAGGGGAGCGAACGAACTTGACGGCGGCAAGATCGTCCCGGGAGAAACAGAGAAACCCTAACTAGAGGGGAAAACGGGTTTCCCCTATTTATCGCCTTACGCGAGCAAACAGGGATGCCTCGCGTCGGGGCGAGCTCAGATGGGCCGGCCCAGGCGCGCGGGAGGCGAAGGCCTTTTTTTTCTTCAGTTTTCTATTCTCATTTTTTGCTTTATTTTTGTACTTTTATTTATATTTAAAAAAATTCTACATATATATACAATAAACACTATTCAAAAGCACATTTAGAAATTTTTTGAACAAGTATCTGAAAAATATTTAATAAGTATTAAAAATGTTGAACATGTATTTAAAAAATGTTGAACAAGTATTTGAAATTTTTGAATAAGTATTAAAAAAATTGAACAAGTATTCGAAAAATGTTGAATAAGTATTAACAATTGTTGGAGTATTTGAAAAATATTGAACAAGTATTTGAAATGTTGAACAAGTATTTGAAAATGTTGAATAAGTCTTATTCAACATTTTTAAACACTTGCTTAACATTTTAATAGCTATTCAACATCTTTCAAATACATGTTCAACATTTTTCAAATACTCGTTCAACATTTTCAAATACTCGTTCAACATTTTCAAATACTTGTTCAACATTTCAAATACTTATTCAACATTTCTCAAACACTTGTTCAACATTTTCAAATACTCGTCCAACAATTGTTAATACTTATTCAACATTTTTCAAATACTTGTTCAACATTTTTAATACTTATTCAAAAAATTTAAATACTTGTTCAACATTTTTTAAATACTTGTTCAACATTTTTTAATACTTATTCAACATTTTTCAGATACTTGTTCAATTTTTTTTCTAAATGTGCTTTTGAATAGTGTTTATTGTATATATATGTAGAATTTTTTTAAATATAAATAAAAGTACAAAAATAAAGCAAAAAATGAGAATAGAAAACAGAAAATAGAAAAAAAGGCCTTCGCCTCCCGCGCGGCTGGGCCGGCCCATCTGAGCTCGCCCCGACGTGAGGCATCCCCGTTTGCTCGCGTAAGGCGATAAATAGGGGAAACGCGTTTTTCCCTATAGTTAGGGTTTCTCTGTTTCTCCTGAGGCGATCTTGCCGCCGTCGAGTTGGTTCGCTCCCCTACCGCCGGTCTTCTCCCTGCTCTCGTCCGTGTGGCATTGGGGGTGGCCATCTTGGTCGTTTCCCTGCTCGTGGCGTGGGGCGGGGCCGGTGGAAGCTAGGGTTACCCCAAAAAAACCGATCTGTTCTTCGGGTTACAGTTCTAATGGCGTCTGAAGGGGCTTCGAGCTCCTCGGGAATCAGTGATGTCGAGCAGATGATGAAGGAGTTGGGCCTGAGAGAGGAGGACTTGGATGATGTGGTTTTTGATGAGCAAGCTACGCCGCGGGAGGGACCTAGATGGATAGCTCTGGCTAGGGTTAACACCACAAAGACCTATAGCCAAACATGGTTTTACAGGAACATTCGCACGGCCTGGGATATCGCGCAGGAGGCAGGGTTTAAATCCTTGGAAGAAAACTTATACACTCTCCAATTCTCCTGTCTGGGAGATTGGGAGAGAGTCATGAACGATGGTCCCTGGAGTTTCAGAGGAGATGCGGTTATTCTGTTGCCGTATGATGGGGTCTCGAAGCCTTCCACTGTTAAGCTCGAGACGATCGACATATGGATTCAAATATATGACATATCAGACTTGTATGCCCATCTGGTGACTCCGCTTGCTGCTGAGGTGGGGGAAGTTCTTTTCTCTGAACCTAATTCACATGGTTTTGTCGGCAATTTTCATTGAGATTGGGTCAGAATCAATGTTTTCAAACCACTCAAGAACGCGGTGTCCATGATTAGAGATGGGAAAAGACAGATATATAGAGTCAAGTATGAAAAGCTTCGTGATTGGTCTGCAGTTTGTGGCATGCTTGGGCAACAATTTAAGGAACACAACAATGGTGTTCATCATCCTTCTGCCTTGGTGTTCAAGGATCTACGCGCAAACTGGTTTATGCGTACTGGTCGAGGCCCAGGAGAAGGCGGCAGCCAATGCGGTGGTCACAGGGCGACAGGTCCAGAGGTCGTTCAAGTGGGCCTTCAAATGGAGGCAGAGGCAACATGACAGAGAACTATACACAGGAAGCAACACAAAGAGTTGAGGACCCTGCCATGGTGGCTAGCGATGTTGACATGGAGGATTTGAGCAGGAAGAGGAATGCGGGAGGAGAGATTGGGGCCACACTGCATACCCTCCCCCAACCCAATTTTGTACCTGCAGTGGCTAAGGTGAACCCAGTAGCGATTGTGCCAGTGCGAGCTACAGTGGTGAGTCCTCCTTCACAGAGAGACCCGAAGAGGACCAGGACGACATACGAAGGCACGGAGGGATTGACCTCAGCAGTGAAGAATTTGGCGGGCTCCTTCGAGGAGCGCCGCTGGGCCCAAGGAATGCGTTATGTTGGAACTGTCATGGTGTGGGCAAAGCCACGACAGTTCGAGAGATTCATGAGTTCGCGAATAAATTTGCCCCTACCCTTTTATGTATTGTGGAAACTGAGATAGAAGGTTCAAGGGTAGACGCATTAGCAGGCACTTTTGGTATGATAATAGTTTTGCAATTGACAGTCGTGGTAGAAGTGGTGGCATTGGCATTTTTTGGAACAATGAGATAAAATTAGAAATTCTTGGTTATTCAGATTATCATATTGATTGCTTTGTGTCTAAAGCAGGGCATGATCCTTGGAGGTCAATAGTAGTATATGGCGAAGCTCAAACTCATC
Organism: Thinopyrum elongatum; assembly: GCA_011799875.1. Lineage (NCBI taxonomy): Eukaryota > Viridiplantae > Streptophyta > Magnoliopsida > Poales > Poaceae > Thinopyrum > Thinopyrum elongatum. The sequence goes on along the minus strand of CM022297.1, from coordinate 359,857,079 downwards.
TGCGATATAAAACGTGGGACACCTTGAAGAACATTAGCACTTTGAGCAGTCTCCCATGGCTTTGCCTCGGCGATTTCAATGTGGTATTACGTCCCGACGAGCATGAAGGGGTGGGACAGAGGAGTAATGCACATATACAGTCTTTTCGCGATGCGGTAGACGTCTGCACGCTGCTAGATATAGGCTACAATGGTCATTTCTAGAGTTTTGAAAAGAAGGTGACGGGAGGATCCTTCACTAGAGTCCGTCTGGACCGAGCGCTGGTAAATGCTGATTGGCGCACAAGATTTTCCTTGGCGGATCTGACACACTTAACGGCAGCGATATCTGACCATTGTCACATACTGTTGAGCCTGAATAGAGAGCAGCCGCAGAGTCGGTAGCCAAAACCTTTTCGTTATGAGATCATGTGGGAGGGACATGAAGCATGGCATGATACTATCAGTTCGGTTTGGACGGATGGGGGAATCAGCAACAGAGTGGAGGAGTTAAGGGCCAAATTGCAAGATCTCACGACTTGGGACGATGGAACAATGAAACCTTTGGAAACGCACGCAAAGAAATTAAGCGTCCGAAGACAGAGCTGGAGAAGCTTCGAGCCGATCCAAACCGAACTGCACCTTCACATGCTGAGCTCAAGATAAAAGAGAAATTAGTAGAACTCTACCATCGAGAGGAAATTTTATGGAGGCAACGGTCCAGGGTTGAGTGGCTTACGGTGGGTGACAAAAACACCAAGTTCTTCCACTTGAGAGCGAGTATCAGGAGGAAGAAAAACATGATAAAAGCTCTCCAAAATTCTCTAGGTGTCTTGTCTGATGATCCTGAGGAACTAAAAGCAATGGTACATGATTTTTTACAAAACTTTGTAAACCTCCGAGGGGGTGAGTAACATGGAATCAGTCCTCAATTGTGTACCGACTAAGGTCTCGGTAGAGATGAATGAGCTATTGGTAGCGCCGTACACGGGCGAAGAAGTTAAGGCAGCCCTCTTTCAGATGTTCCCCACCAAAGCTCTTGGCCGCGACGGTTTTCCATCTCACTTTTACGAGCATCATTGGGACATATGCGGTGCCGAGGTGACAGAGGCGGTCCTGAGAATTGTACTGGGAGAGGACAATCCGGAAAGCATTAATGACACAGTCTTGGTCCTTATTCCCAAGGTAATGAACCTGTTGTGGACGTGACACGGCAGATGCCCTTGTGAAAGGACTTAGGTGTGGAGCCATCGTAACGTAGGTTAGCTCGAAGGGGTTGAACGGGACAAAGGACACAAAGGATTTACCCAGGTTCGACCCCTCACAACGAGGTAAAAGCCTACGTCCTGCTTCTAGTTGTATTGCTTGAGTTTCGATTACAAGGGAGCGAATACGCTTGACCAAGCTCTCGATCAATTGTTTCTTGAGTTAACCCGCCGCTGGGTCTCGCCTTTATATACACAGGTCAAGGCCCGGCGGCTTACAGGAGTCCGGGTCAGATCACACAACATAACCGACCCTGCTTCTAAGTCATCCTACCTTGTTAGGCAAGCTACCATCAGGCGGCTCACACCTTCGGGTCTTGAATCTCCTCTGGGTCATGGGCCTTCAACAGGCCTGTTTGTAAGCCGCCTTCGGTCTTCTCATCTTGTCTTCTTAGGCCTTACTAGGCCTTCAATAATAAGTCACCAATAATATGACCCGGCCCCTCCTGGGCGGGTCATACCACGGGGTTATATCCCCAACATTAGGCCCCAGATTGGTTTGAACCTGTTCATGTCAATCTTCATTCTTCAATTGGCGAATTCCTTGAACCTTTTCAACTCTTAACCTGATAAACTTATACAACCCGCCATGACGAAGAGATGGCGTCATGTCATTAACTTTAGAAAAAAATCTCTTGACGTCATAACAGATCTTTATATTAATCAACCATTCCGAAAATCGAGGCACTTTCACTGTTAAGATAATCATGATGCCTCCTTGATCCCCGCACTGGCCATTTATTGTTTCCACTTACCCTTATAAATAGGGACAGGGGCCTGACTTTTCACCTTTTACCCCCGTTCCCCTCTGCTTCATCGTCTTCCTCACGCTGCCGTCGCGACCAGAGCTCCGCCACTGTCGTCCTTTGCCGGCAACAACACAGGCCGTTGCATCAACCTGATTGGACCAGATAACGGCGGTGCGCCTCCGCTTTTTAGCCAAGCATTCAGGTAACATTTCTTCCTTGACCTAGATTCACATTAGATCGATCTTGTTCATAGGGTTCGTTGGAGTTCTTCATAGCTCCTAACCTAGCTCATCCATTGTTGTTTAGAATACTTAGTCAGGCCCCAACAACTCAGTAGATGTAATACGGTCGTAGTTTTAGTCCTTCGAAAACTCCAACTTTCTGATAATCTGATGCTTCAACTTGCTAGTTCGTCCGCCACTCCCTTTTAGGTTTAGGAATAATTTTTCTTTTCTGAACTGCTATAGATCCATAACTTTAGCTGCAATCTGTGAAAACTGTTTATGCAACACTTAGTAGAATTTTAGCACTTTTCACCTTTATAGACTGCTGACCCACCAAGCCATATACAGCGGCTTACACAATGCTCTTGTAACCCGCCAACCTTTGGCCGGCTTAAACTTGCAAATGGCTCTGTACGGCAATATTTAATTTACTATATTCATTTTCTGTTCATAGCTTCATTACTTCCGGCTCATCATGACCAAGGCACCCACAACTTGCGATTGGATCCCTTCCAAAATCACCGAAGACACCCTCAATGAATACGTGTCCATGGGCGTTCTAGCCGCCAAGGAAGTCATCCATTGGTGGGTTCCAGGCTCTGAATGTCCTCCTGAACCTCAAGAGGGTGAGGTCGTGGTTTTTACAGATCATCCGCTCCGCGGCTTTTCTCCGCCCGGCTCAAAATTCTTTCGAGACGTGCTGCACTTTTATAACCTTCATCCTCAAGACATTGACCCCAATTCTGTCTCAAATATATGCAATTTCCAAGTGTTCTGTGAAGTATACCTCGGTGAAGAGCCTTCTATAGATCTGTTCAGAGACTATTATTACATCAACCGCCAAACTGAGATGTCCGACGGGCTTAGTCTTGAACTCGGAGGCGTTTCAATCCAAAGGCGGAGAGATGTGACCTTCCCATCAGCCACCCTGCCGAGTCATCCTAAGGACTGGAATTTTACCTGGTTCTATTGCAAAGACACCTCTCTAGAAGGAGAAAACCCCCTGCCGGGTTATCGTCCATATCGTCTCCCTACCAGCGGCCCACTACCAGGCCGAATGACTGCCGCGGAACGCAGTCTTTATTCTTCCACTCTTTCAAAGATCCGGGCTTTCATTGCAAATGGCTTAACTGGAATCGATCTTGTTCGCTGCTGGGTTTCATGGAGAATTCTGCCTTTAAGCCGCCGCCCCGGCTTAATGTGCGAATATACTGGGAATACAAAAGATCCACTGCGCTACAATCCCACTAAATTAACTGAGAAAGAGATCAATGATACTGTTAAGTCGCTCCTTGGCGAGTCATTGGCAAATTGCAGTAAGATGGGCCTAGCTCCTTATTACACTCTTAACCCGCAGCCAGCTGTAAGTACCCTTACATATATTGATTGTTTGTCAATTTATCTGGTTTCGATCATATTGTTCATGTATACCCAGGCCGACTCTTCTTTTTGGAAAAGGAAGATACAGACCGCTACTTCTCCAGCAAAAAGGGTCAAAACAACCAGTCGTGGCCCGGGTCGTCCTAGGAAGCCCACGGCACAAGAGCAGCTTGAACTAGATGAGTCAGAGGTAAAACTTGACTCACTTGGTATTCTTTTTATGCAACTTATTGATGCTAATTCATCCCAGGAGGATGCGGAGACAAGCCAAGCTGACGTCGTCGTGGTAATCCCTGTCTCCTCTGACTCAGAACCCTTGCCAAGAGAGAAAACACGGTGGGTCGCCAAGAAAGTACGGTTTTCCCATCCTCTTGCTCACTTAGATCCCAACTTTCTTTTGAAGAAACAGCAACACGAGTCTAGACGGCACACTCGAAACAGCGGCCAAGAGGAGCTTATGGCCGGCTTACCCAGCACACCGCTGGCTCGTAAACGTCATCATGAGGTGCCTCATAGCCCTACTTCCTCTCTTTCACGAGCCGGCCTCATACGGCAACCTCTTAATTCTTCTGACTCGGCATATCAGGATACTTCTCACTCATCTGGCGACTCAAACGGGACACAGCTCCCCACATTCGTGGTTAACCTGGCGTAAGTACCGTTACTTGTTGAATAAATTACCTTGCCCTTTCATACTTATCAGACTGGATAATTCTCATTATAGGGCTAAGTCAAAGACGAGCAAAAAGCAAAAACCCGGCCCTTCCAAGACTCTTGAAGCTTCTGAACAAGGGGAACAGGCGCTGAAAGCTAGTGAAGCCCTAACCCAGGAATTTGAAGATCCTAAAAATCGGCAAGATGACCCGCCTCCTCAAGCTGACCTTGCCAATCCTAACTCAGCTGCAGATACTAATGACGACCCGGCGACCAATCAAGACCCGCCGAGCCCTAAGCCGCCTTCTCCTGTCAAACACTCTGACAAGACTGCTGCTGATGATCAAATTGAAGAGGTGATCGTCACCGGATCAGCTTATCGGCCGCCCGGTGTTTCCACAGTACTGACCAAACATTCCGCCAAAGATGAAGCACATTTGCCAGATAAGAATAAACCCAAGCTTGACCTTGAGAGCTATTCAAAGCTGAACACTGGTGAACTATACTCTGGCTATCTAAGCCGTCTTCACACAAGCCGCGACCTGGAGGCCAGTTTGGTCAATATGATGCGACAAAAGTATGAGGTATAAAATCACTCCCTCCTTTAACTTATGCATATATATATATACACACTTATCCAGCCCCCAAGTCTTAATCATAGGAAAAATCATTGAATATGCTTAAGACTTTCAGCAATACGTAAGTTTAGATTTCTCGGGTCATAGCCCCTTAGAACCGGCTTACATAAGCCGTATTAACCATGCTGTTGTCAATATTTCTTTTCAAAATAACCCATTAGAACCCTCAAGGGCCGGCTTATCATGCAAGGATGAGCCGGGTCTTCTTTTATGTTTAAGATTTCAAGTCCTAGCCCTCAAGGGCCGGCTTATCTCGAAAAGATGAACCGGGTCTATTGTATGAGAGTTGCCATTCGTAGCCCTCCAGGGCCGGCTTATCTGAGAAAGACAAGCCAGGTCTTCAATAATAAGTAGCTGTAAAGAAGAACCTTGGATAGCCCTCAAGGGCCGGCTTATCATGCAAGGATGAGCCGGGTCTTATGCGCTGAATTTAAAAAAAGAACTTCCTCATACATTAGCCCCCAAGTGCCAAGTATATTGCTTGCAATGTGCTTGGGACTTCAAAATATTCCTTATACACATGCTAAAAAGTATTTATTGTCTTCAATGCTCCTTTGCAGGACACTTTAAGTTTTAATGACTCGCAATTGGGCGAGCTGAGAAAAATGCTCAAACACCAGGAGTCTGAGACACAGAAAGCTGAGACCAAGTTGAAGTTTAGCTTGGACGAGCACGAAAAGCTCAAAGCCAACTTTAACACCGAAAGAAACACCTGGGAAAAAGAGAAAACTGAATTACTGCAAAGGGCAGAGGCCGCTGAATCTTCCTTGAAGAGCACCACCGCAGAACTATCTGGCTTAAAACGGCGAATTTCACAGATGACGTCTGCTATCTTTGGTAAGCAGTACTAAATTTTCTTTTTATTTTAGTGCTTCACATCTCTTGTACTGTGACTTGCCTGGCGACTCATCTGTTATGTTTACTCAACAGGCCCTAGAAGCTCCAATCTTGGCCAAGATATGCTTGTGAAGTTGAAAGCCGTGTATGCTCTGGTTGAGCAGTTATATACTGGTACTCAACGGACTCTTGTGGCTATCTCTAATGGGAAACAGTCGCCAACTCTCATCAAGGAGGTGCTAGACCAATTGTCCACGATGCCCAAGCAGGTGGAAGAGATTAAACTATCAGTTGCCCATTCTGGTGCCATTACCGCACTCAGTCGAGCCAAGGCATGGCAAGCAGAACTAGACCCGGAAGAAATGGCCACCGGCTGTTCGGGCTTAAAATAAGATGGGTCTCCTTTTGATCAGACAGATTTTGCAAAGTGCGTGAAGGAGATGCGTCCCTTAGCATGCAAACTGGCCGAAGAGATTGATTTATCCAGGTACCAGCCGGCTTATAACATGGAAAATGCTAGGATAAGAGCGCCGACTCATGACTCTGTTGATCTCACACCTCCAACGCGTAAGCATACCTTTGCCCCTGATGTTGATCCGTCCCCAATTATCAATGATGAAGCCATATTCGAGGCCTTAACCGACATCGACTGGACGTCACCTGACATCCAGATGGGCGAAGAGGAAGAGCCGGAGCAGGATGACCCAGAGGCATCAACTCGTCAAGAGGACAACTGAGAACAACCCAAGCGGCTCTCAAGCCAGAGCATAAAAAACTCCTTTCCCAAAAAACACTTGGCTCCAAATTTATGGGCTTATGACAACCTTGTAATAGAGTACCGTTTTGAAACAATGCTCCGCCTTATCATGCCATCATGCATGCTTAACTGTTGAAGTACCCGTTGAATCTTTGATGATTGGTGTGAACTTAATCTTTTATGCAAGCCATGTTTCTGTAACTTTGACGTATACAGCCGGCTTGCATCACCGGAACCAGTGAGGGCAACACCCCAAGGATGTGTAAGCACAGGAACCCAATAGCGCAAATCAAAGCAGACTGGCAACTTGAAGTCCATAGCCAGGGCGGGTTACAAAACCCAAAATGCTCAAAATATGAGTCATATAATAAGGGCTACATGACCCGGATTGTCGAACAATGTACTTAGAAGAAATCTTGAGGAAACACAAATCCAAAAGAAAAAAACAATCAAACACCTTTAAATAATAGTCTGGCCGACTCACAAAGGTACGGCCAGGCAAATTGGCTAACAAAACCATGTGCTTTCAATGGCCGCACAGCCTTTGGTACTTAGACCACATGATTGCTTTCAAGGCTGCAACAGCCGTTTTGGCACTAAGGCCACATGATTGCTTTCAAAAGGCAGCAACAGCCATTTTGGCACTCAGGCCACATAATTGCTTTCAAAAGGCAGCAACAGCCATTTTGGCACTCAGGCCACATGATTGCTTTCAAAAGGCAGCAACAGCCGTTTTGGCACTCGGCCCACATGATTGCTTTCAAAAGGCAGCAACAGCCGTTTTGGCACTCGACCCACATGATTGCTTTAAAGGCAGCAACAGCCGTTTTGGCACTCAGGCCACATGATTGCTTTCATAAGGCAGCAACAGCCATGGTTTTACCTAGCCTTACTGTAAGCCGTCTCTCACATGTCATAAGCCGCCCGGTGGTTGGAAGCCCCCAAGTGACCTTATGATCAATCAATAAAGGCCCAGATACTTAGAAATGAAATGACAGAGGCCCCGTAGTTCGGGGATGCCGGCTTTATTATATTGATCATAAAGAGTATATACATTGAAAAAAATATGTACAAAGGTAAGAGTTGGCGGCTCAAGTATAGTACGGCCGAAGATGTGCAATATTCCACGGACGACGGGTCTCCTCCTCCAACTTGCGAGAATCCTTATGCTCACGTACATCAATGAGGTAATACGACCCGTTGTTCAGATTCTTGCTGACCACAAAGGGCCCTTCCCAAGGTGGGGATAATTTATGCATATCTGTTTGATCTTGGATGAGCCGGAGCACCAAGTCGCATTCTTGAAACGTCCGGGTCTTAACTCTGCGGCTATGATAACGACACAGATCTTGTTGATATATCGCCGAACGAGCCGCCGCCAGGTCACGCTTCTCATCCAAAGCGTCAAGCGCATTTTGACGTTCTATTTCATTATCAGCTTTGATATAAGCCGCCACACGAGGCGAGTCGTGACGGATATCTCTTGGAAGAACCGCCTCTGCCCCGTACACCATGAAGAAAGGCGTATAGCCTGTTGATCTGTTGGGGGTGGTGTTGATACTCCAAAGTACGGAAGGTAACTCCTCAACCCAACAACCCGGCGTTCGCTGCAAAGGAACCATAAGCCGGAGCTTGATGCCTCTCAAGATTTCTTGATTAGCCCTCTCCGCTTGACCATTAGACTGTGGATGAGCCACGGAAGATACATCAAGAAGAATATGCTCTTGTTGATAGAATTCCTCCATATCACCTTTAGACAGATTAGTGCCATTATCAGTTATGATACTGTGAGGGTAACCGAAACGAAAGATCAATTTTTTAACAAACTGAACTGCCGTTGCTGCATCACACCTGCTGACCGGTTCTGCCTCAACCCACTTGGTAAATTTGTCAACCGCCACCAAGAGGTGGGTTTTCTTATCCTTAGACCTTTTAAAAGGTCCAACCATATCAAGCCCCCAGACTGCAAACGGCCAGGTAATTGGAATCATCCTCAATTCTTGAGCCGGCACATGAGCCCGTCGAGAATATTTCTGACATCCATCACACTTACTGACGAGATCCTCCGCATCAGCATGAGCCGTCAACCAATAAAACCCATGACGAAAAGCTTTAGCCACCAGAGATTTAGAGCCGGCATGATGACCACAATCACCTTCGTGGATTTCTCTCAAAATTTCACGGCCCTCCTCCGAAGAAACACAACGCTGGAATACACCTGTGACACTACATCTGTGTAACTCGCCATTGACAATAGTCATACATTTAGACCGCCGGGTGATCTGCGTGGCCAAAGTTTCATCCTCGGGTAACTAGCCCCGGGTCATATAAGCCAAGTAAGGAACTATCCAATTAGGAATAGCATGGAGAGCCGCCACCAACTGTGCTTCCGGGTCAGGAATGGCGAGATCCTCTTCAGATGGTAACTTGACTTACGGATTATTCAAGACATCAAGAAACACATTAGGGGGCATTGGCTTACGTTGAGACCCAAACCGGTTCAAAGCATCCGCCACCTCATTCTTTCTTCGATCAAGATGCTCCACCTGATATCCTTTGAAGTGACCAGCAATATTGTCAACCGCCCAGCAATAAGCCGCCATGAGCGGGTCTTTTGAATCCCAAGTGCTTGAAACTTGCTGAGTCACCAAATCTGAGTCGCCAAAGCACCTGACCCGGCTTAAATTCATTTCTTTGGCCATTCGGAGGCCATGGAGCAGAGCCTCATATTCAGCTGCATTGTTAGTATAAGGAAACATCAACCTTACAACATAACAAAACTTATCACCTCGTGGGGAAGTCAAAATAACTCCAGCCCCCGAGCCTTCTAATTGCATGGACCCATCAAAATGAATAGTCCAATATGTGTTATCAGGCTTCTCCTTAGGCATCTGCAACTCTGTCCAGTCATTGATGAAATCCACAAGAGCCTGAGATTTGATAGCTGTCCTTGGCACATACTTCAAACCATGGGGTCCAAGCTCAATGGCCCATTTAGCCACTCGGCTGGTAGCCTCTCTGTTATGAATAATATCCCCCAAAGGGGCAGAACTGACAACAGTAATGGGATGGCCAAGAAAATAATGCTTCAGCTTACGACTGGCCATGAACACCCCATACACCAGCTTTTGCCAATGTGGATAACGCTGCTTAGACTCAATTAATACCTCGCTGACATAATAAGCCGGCCTCTGGACTGGGTACTCCTTACCCATTTCCTTACGTTCCACCACAATTGCCACACTGACAGCCTTGCTGTTGGCAGCCACATATAAAAGCAACGGCTCTTTCTCAACGGGAGCTGCAAGGACAGGCGACTCAGCTAATTGTTTTTTGAGCACCTCAAACGCCTCATTAGCAGCATTACTCCAGACAAAGTGATCTGTTTTCTTCATCATCTGGTATAGAGGAATTGCCTTCTCTCCCAGGCGGCTTATGAACCGGCTTAAAGCTGCAATACGACCCGCCAAGCGCTGAACGTCATTGACACATGCCGGTTTAGCCAATGAAGTGATAGCCTTAATTTTCTCCGGGTTAGCTTTAATACCTCTCTCTGAGACCAGAAAACCCAAGAGTTTGCCTGCAGGCACACCAAAAACACACTTGGCCGGGTTAAGCATCATTTTATAGACCCGGAGATTATCAAAAGTCTCCTTTAAATCATCCAACAGAGTCCCCTGCTTCCTGGACTTGACAACAATATCATCCACATAAGCATGAACATTGCGCCCAATCTGGTCGTGAAAACAATTCTGGACACAACGCTGATAAGTCGCCTGGGCACTCTTAAGCCCAAAAGGCATAGATACATAGGAGAAAGCCCCAAAAGGTGTAATAAAAGTCGTCTTCTCTTGGTCTTTAATGGCCATCTTAATCTGATGGTAACCGGAATAAGCATCCAGGAAGCATAAACGCTCACAACTTGCCGTGGCATCTATGATCTGATCAATACGGGGAAGAGCAAAAGGATCAGCTGGACAGGCTTTGTTAAGATCCGTGTAATCCACACACATACACCAAGTTCCATTTTTCTTAAGTACCAGCACCGGGTTAGCCAACCACTCAGGGTGAAAAACTTCAATGACGAACCCGGCCGCCAAGAGCCGGGCCACCTCTTCTCCAATGGCCTTACGTCGCTCCTCATTGAAACGGTGAAGGAACTGCTTCACCGGCTTAAATTTAGGATCAATATTGAGAGTGTGCTCAGTGAGTTCTCTCGGTACACCTGACATGTCTGAAGGTTTCCATGCAAAGATGTCCCGATTCTCATGGATGAACTCGATGAGCGCGCTTTCCTATTTTGGATCCATGTTAGCACTGATGGTGAACTGCTGATATGAGTCGCCAGGGACAAAGTCCACCTGCTTGGTGTCATCCGCCGACTTAAATTTCAACAAAGGGTCTTGCTCAGTAGTCGGCTTCTTCAAAGGGGTCATATCAGCCGGGTCAACATTATCTTTATAGAACTTGAGCTCCTCCGTAGCGCAAGACTCAGCATATGCAGCATCTCCTTCTTCACACTCCAATGCAATTTTTCGATTACCATGGACTGTAATAGTACCCTTATGTCCTGGCATCTTAAGCTGCAAGTAAACATAACAGGGCCGTGCCATAAATTTGGCGTAAGTCGGCTGCCCAAACAAGGCATGGTACGGGCTCTTTATCTTAACCACTTCAAACCATAATGTCTCTGCCCTGTAGTCATAATCATCACCAAAAGCCACTTCCAAGGCGATTTTACCAACTGGATATGCCGACTTACCAGGGACCACACCATGGAAGACTGTAGAGGATGGCTTAAGCTCCTTATCAGTCAAATTCATCCGGCGAAAGGTATCATAATAAAGGATATTGTTGCTGTTGCCTCCATCCATGAGCACTTTAGTGAATTTATAACCCCCGACTTGAGGGGCTACCACCAACGCTAGTTGACCCGGATTGTCAACCCGGGGCGGGTGGTCCTCACGACTCCATATAATTGGCTGCTCTGACCAGCGCAAGTATTGAGGTACCGCCGGCTCAATCGCACTGATCGCACGTTTATGAACCTTCTGATCTCGCTTGCAAAGACTTGTAGTGAAGACGTGATACTGGCCACCGTTAAGCTGCTTTGGATTGCTCTGGTATCCTGACTGATGCTGCTGGTTACCCTGACCAGACTGTTGTTGGTTATAACCACCCTGATTACCTTGTCCTTGATATCCAGAATTTGAGCCGCCGCCGCCAAAGCCGGGCCCCTGTGAGCCAGATCCTGACCTGCCGGGCGGGCCATTATTACCACCATGACCCTGATTGAAGCTAGAATTCTTATACTCTTTCATGATGAAGCAATCCTTCCAAGCATGAGTCGATGGTTGACCGGGCAGACTGTGCTTTGGGCAAGGGTCATTAAGCATGGCCTCCAGGTTAAATTTTGGTCCTCCAAGCTTACCCTTACGATGTTGATTTTTATGCTGAGCATTGGTGTTAGCCACCAAATCTGACCCGCCATCAGTTTGCCTGCGCTTGCCACCATTACCCTGGTTATGACCTGTCATGTTTGCTGCTGGCCCTTACTATTACCATTCTTCTTCCCCTTATTGGATTTTTCATCATCAGATCCGAGGTCCTTGGTGTTGTCTGAGTCAGCATACTTGATGAGAGCCGCCATGAGCTCTCCCATGTCATTGCAGTGGCGCTTAAGCCGCCCCAGCTTCTGTTTGAGAGGCATGAAGTGACATTTTTTCTCCAAAATCAGAACAGCAGAGCCGACCGCGATGCTATTCGATGAGTGGATAATAGCTGAGACCCGGCGAACCCAATGGTGGGCCAACTCATCCTCTTACTGCACGCAGTTGTCCAAATCAATGATCGACAGAGGCTGCTTACATGTTCCTTTGAAATTCTGAATGAAGCGCGCCTTTAACTCAGCCCATGAACTGATGGAATTGGCAGGTAACCCTTTCAACCAGGTTCATGCTGGTCCATCTAACATCATGGTGAACTACTTGGCACATACGGCATCATTAACATCCAACATCTCCATAGCCATCTCATAGCTCTCAACCCAAGCCTCAGGCGGAAGATCAGCTGTGTAATTAGGCACCTTTCGAGGGCCTTTAAAGTCCTTAGGCAGACGCCCATTGCGTAGAGCCGGCACTAGGCACGGGACCCCAACTAACCTGGAAATTGCCCCAACTCCAATGGATGCCGAAGGGGTTACTGGAAACTGCTGGTGAGCCCCCAGCTGAGCCGCCAATTCTGCTTCACGACGGGCTCTAGCCTGATCTACGAGGGCCTAAGCATTGTTCGGCATATGGTCGATTCGAGGCGGGTTGAGCCCGCGCGGCGGGTCATCATTATGAGGCGGGTTACGACGTCGCTCGCTGCTGGAAACTGCCGGTGACTGAATGCGCCGGCTATAACTTCGGCTTGGTCGAGGAGTCAAGTGAACACGCTCGCGACTGTACGAATAAGCCGCCTGCTGTGCCACAGCCGTTTGAAGGAGCTCCACAGCGTTCCAGGTTTCTATTGCAGCTGGAGACTCGCCTTCAATCGGGATAGCCGCCAGCCATGTAGCTGCTGCTATCATATTGTCCACCGGGTTAGAATAATGGCCCGACGGTGTTGGGACTCGCTGAGGAGGGGTCTGATCCCCACGGGGTGGGTCTGGCACTCGAAAAGACTCCACTCTTATCCGCTGTGACTCGGCCTCCAATGCAGGCCGCTCTGTTGCCATCCTAGCGTTCTCCGCATTAAGATCCTCTCGGGCCTTGGTCACCTCGTCCCGCAGCTTTGCAACCTCTGCGTTGTGCCGTACTTGATTTGCCAGAGTCACCTCTGCAGCTAACAGAGTCGCCAAGGCATCCAAGAGCTTAGATAAAGCTTGAGCCGGCGGCCGCGCAGAGCCGGTTGCCCCGGCTGTCGCAGCGGCAGTTGAGCCGGATGTCATGGCCGTGGCAGTTGAGGAATTCAACATTGGTTGTGTGCCAGCCATAAAAATAGCAGCCCTGCTCGGCGGTTCATAGGGTTCCGGAATACTGTCACCATTGGAATAGCCCCCAAGCCCGCCGTCCTGAAGCTGATAGATTGACTCGGTCTCTCCAGTTGAGGACTCATCACCTGAATAGATGGCCATCTCTCCACCAGACACAGATCCTTCCTCGAGATCCGCCCCATGAACAAAGCCAACAAAGGCATGTTTCCGGCCGGGTTGAACTTTGGCGGGTCGTGCACGCCGAGCCGTCTCGATGATGTTGGCGCAGGTGTCCGGCTCAGGCTCCGACTCGCTGATCTTGCCGATGAAGATGTGAATCCCGTCAAAGGGGACCCGGTACCCATGCTCGATTGAGTCGGCCTCAGGACCCCAGCCAGCGTCGTCGATGTAGATCTTGCCGTGGCGAGTCTTAGTCATCCGGCCCACGGCGTATCCTTCGATCCCTGGGAAGTTGCCCTTCAAGAACTCGAAACCACCGTGCTCTGGCCCCACGGTGGGCGCCAACTGTCATGGACTTGACACGGCAGATGCCCTTGTGAAAGGACTTAGGTGTGGAGCCATCGCAACGTAGGTTAGCTCGAAGGGGTTGAACGGGACAAAGGACACAAAGGATTTACCCAGGTCCGGCCCCTCACAACGAGGTAAAAGCCTACGTCCTGCTTCTAGTTGTATTGCTTGAGTTTTGATTACAAGGGAGCGAATACGCTTGACCAAGCTCTCAGTCAATTATTTCTTGAGTTAACCCGCCGCCGAGTCTCGCCTTTATATACACAGGTCAAGGCCCGGCGGCTTACAGGAGTCCGGGTTAGATCACACAACGTAACCGACCCTGCTTCTAAGTCATCCTACCTTGTTAGGCAAGCTACCATCAGGCGGCTCACACCTTCGGGTCTTGAATCTCCTCCGGGTCATGGGCCTTCAACAGGCCTGTTTGTAAGCCGCCTTCGGTCTTCTCATCTTGTCTTCTTAGGCCTTACTAGGCCTTCAATAATAAGTCACCAATAATATGACCCGGCCCCTCCTGGGCGGGTCATACCACGGGGTTATATCCCCAACAGAACCCATCCATGCTAACCCAATTCAGGTGTATCAGTATATATAATGTTTTACCAGAGATTATTTTAGAGCAGTAGTCGGTGTTCGTGCCAGGTAGACACATCACAGATAATATTATAGGTGCTTACAAGTGTCCCCACTTCATGAAATGTAGCAAGGCAAAGGTTAATAGTTTCTGTGCTCTAAAGCTCGATATGATGAAGGCATATGATAGGCTTGAGTGGGATTATTTACAAGCAATGATGTTGAAGCTAGGCTTTGCTCCATCCTGGGTACATATTGTCATGAACATGGTGCGTTCAATATCTTTTTCAGTGATTTTTAGTGGTGAGAGATTAGACACCTTTTCTCCAACCAGAGGTATTCGGCAGGGAGATCCGATATCCCCTATCTCTTTTTAATCACGGCAGAGGGCCTTTCGTGCCTACTGAAATCCAGTTCCTCAACGTCTCAGCTTGAAGGAATCAAGGTGGCTCCCACGGCCCCAGTCGTGAACCACCTCCTTTTCGCCGATGACAGCATGTTGTTGTTTAAATCAAGGGTTGAAGGGACTGTTGCAGTATCAAACTTGCTGGAGCGCTACTATTTGGCTTCGGGACAACGTATAAATCATGATAAGTCTTCTATTTTGTTCAGCCGGGGTGCCCACAGGGAATGAGGAACAATATCAAGAATACCTTGAATGTCCAAAATGAATCCCTCAGCGACAGGTACCTGGGTATGCCTACTGATGTGGGACATTCAAAGAATGGCACTTTTAGATATCTTAGAGACCGGGTTTGGGAGAAAGTCCGACGATGGATGGAAAAACTTTTATCTGCTGCAGGAAAGGAAGTCCTTATCAAGTCAGTAGCGCAAGCAATACCGTTGTATTTCATGTCATGTTTTCGCCTCCCAAGGGGCTGATGTGAGAGTGTCACCTCAATGATCAGGCAATTTTGGTGGGGCAACAAGCAAGGGAAGCGCAAACCGAGTTGGGTGGCCTGGGATGAAATGACCAAGCCAAAACATTTGGGAGAGCTCGGCTACAGAACCCCACATCATTGAGTGTCGCATTCTCAAAGGGGTCTATTTTCCAGATAATTCTCTGTTTGATGCAACCCTTGGCACACATCCGTCTCAGATTTGGCGGGCTATCTTGGATGGACGAGACATAATGGTGCAGGGCCTTGTGAGGAGGATAGGAAACAGTGAAAGTACTGATATATGGCAAGATAACTGGATACCAATACCACATATGAGGAGACCGGTAACATCTCTTTCTCCACATCCACCTCACAAAGTTTATGAGCTCATCAACCATGCCACTTCTTCATGGAACGAACAGTTAGTCCGTTCAACTTTTATTCCAATTGACGTGGAAGCAATTTTGCAAATTCCTCTCTGCACTAGACAGATTGAGGATTTTTGGGCTTGGAGCGAGGATAGGCGGGGAATCTTCTCGGTGAGAACAGCTTACAGAATGATTCAGCAGACGAAGTTGAGCCGAGAATCTTGGTTGTATGAACAAGGTGGACCGTCTCATTCAGATGCGGACAATCAAGGATGGACTAAATTGTGGCGAATTAGGGTACCCTCGAAGCTCAAATTTCCCATGGAGATTGGCCAAGAACTCCACTCCGATGGTGGCACTGTTGCATCATCGTAACATGGCGGAGACAGACGCATGTTGTCTTTGTCGCACCGAAGATACTTGGAGGCATGCATTGCTTAATTGTACAGTATCTAGGAGCACCTGGGCGATGTCGTCCGAGCACATCGTTGACGTTTTGAGCAGGAATGAAGAAGCTGATGCGAAGAGATGGTTATTCTCCATGCATGAGGCATTATCGCATGATGAGTTTACCACTTTTGTGGTCACACTTTGGGAGCTGTGGAGAGCTCGTTGGAAAGCTATCCATGAACAAATATACCAGAGCCCTTTCTCAGTGCATGCATTTGTGCAGTCTTACATTGGCGAACTCAACGTCATACCATCTACGACTCCAAGGCTGATCAATGCCACGGTGACGCCTCCAACTGGGTGGATCGCCCCTCCAGTAGGTTTGGCGAAGATTAATGTAGATGCTGCGGTTAGAAGGGGAGGATGCCATGGAGTTGTTGCGGCTATATCCCGAGACCCATCTGGCATTTTTTGGGAGCTTCGACTGTTGTTTTCCGAGGCATATCGGATCCGGCTACCCTCGAATGCATGGCGATAAGGAAAGCTTTGGCACTTGCTGATGATCTGTACGTGGGGAACATCCAAGTGGCGTCGGACTCGAAGGTGGTGGTCGAGGACATTCGAGACAAAAACCCCACGGCCTATGGAGCGATCATACATGAGATAATAGAGCACAGGTCAAATTTTCATACTTGTAATATTAGCCATGAATTTAGGAGCTCGAATGTCGAGGCTCACAAGCTCGCAAAGCATGCTTTATCCCTACCGGCGGGCCGACATGTTTGGCTGGGACAGCCGGATGGACTTTCTTTCGTCCATGTAAACATTGTGACGACGTAATAAAGCTTCGGAGTTTGTCTAAAAAAAAGGCGATAAATAGGGGTGCCCCACACTTAAAGCGAGAGCCTATCATGTGTTCACATCAGGCGCCTCCCTAAATGGGATGGGCCAGCGCGCGAATGGCCACATACCACTGCCTCACTTTTTCTATTTTTACACTATTTTTTCGTTTTTACTTTCTTTTCTATTTTTGTTTATAATTCCAAATATTATATGTATATATGTGTATATATATATTAATGAAAACACTTTACATGTTTCTCGTGTATACGAAAAATGTATACAAAGAATATACAATGTGTATGAAAAAAGTTAATCATGTATTTTTAAAATGCTAATCAAGCATTTCAAAATGTTAATCAAGTATTTGAAAAGGTTAATCAAGCATTTGTAACTTTTTAAACGTGTATAGAAAAAATGTTTGTGATGTATACAAAAATATATACAAAAAAATAGAATGTGTATGAAAAAAATGGTTGATCATGTGTTTAAAAAATGTTAAACATATATGAAAAAATACTCCTAGTGTATACAAAAAATATACAACATACATTAAACAAAAATAGACATCAAAAATATATTTTAAAAACTTAATTATTTATTTAAAAAATGTTAAACATGTATATAAAATGTTCCCGGTGTATATGAAAAGTGTACTTTTTTTTTGACTGGAATGAAAAGTGTACATTTTGTGTGAAAAATGTTTATTTTCATTAAAAAATGGTCACCATGTCTTGAAAAATATTGATCATGTATTAAAAAAATGTTAACCTTTTATTTTAAAATGTTAATCTTGTATTAAAAATTTATTAGATATATACCAAAAATGTACTTGAGCCGACGGTAGGACCCATGTTCTTGTTATCTTGATCCAAGACTGAGTGTACCAACCTCTCTGTGGGCGCGCGGGGGGGGGGGGGGGGGGGGGGGGAGGGGGGGGGGGGGGGGGGGGGGGGGGGGGTGGGGGGGGGGGGGTGGGCCTCTCTATCGACCTACTATATGAACCTCACACATGTCCAAGGGCCACATAGTTTGAACTTTCCATTTGGCATATGCATCGTTGCGTGTTGCATGTTTATTATCATGTTGCGGATGAGGCAAGTATGATGATGGTGATGTGGATGTTATGAATGTTTGTTATATACATATAGGAATGTGGAGTGGTGGGGTTATCTTGCAGGACTAGCCCCTTGCCCATGATACGTCGATTAACTCCAACAGAGAGCTTTGACTGGACTCACGATTCGAGCACAACCTAGTTAGGTGACTCATTGGACTTATTTGCAGCGATGGAGAAGTGTCATGGGCTATCTCACTCTGCCAAACACACAACTTTTAGTGTGTCCATGGACGACATCAAGAGAGATAGTCATGTGTTAGGGTATAGTGCTACACCCCTGCAGGGTTAAATCTATTTAAGTAGCCACGCCTGTGGTTATGGATGACTTGAATATTTTGTACGAGATCATATAACAACTTCGGCCATTGCCAACTTAGGTGTGACTGCTGACGGTGCCATACACTGGGGGTGGCTCATTCACAAGAGCCTGTCCGTACGCCTCGTCGGGGGCCACAAGGCCCAAGGCCGGGCGAAACCGTAAGGGTGGCGCCAATGATCTTTTTGCCGCCCAAGACAAAGATGGGAGCCGCCCTAGATCGCATCTGCCCCTGTAAACCCTAGACCTCCTCCATCTATATGAGGGGAGGTCAGGATGCTTTCGTCCCATCTAATCTCAGATAGTAACTTTCGGCAGTAACATCAAACACCATTGTAAACCCCTAGCACGAGGTAACCCTCCACCATGAAATATCAAAGCAAGCAAGATGTAGGGTATTACTCTCCCGAGGCCCAAACCTGGGTAAAACCTTTGTGCAACCTCCGATCCGAGACTTCCAGCTGCGCTTGGACCCCTACCGAGGGATCTGATGGTATTTTGCACCGTCATCAATAGCAAACTATGATTAAGTGCATGATTGCACTTTCGACGACACCAATGGAGCATTATACCAAGGTGGTGCAAGGATAGGAACCATGGCCTGCCCGCGGCGCCACCTTACGGGACGGACATGGTGTTAAATGTGGCTCCGCGTTCTCCACGATCGGACGATTAAGCTAGTTGATCCCGTGGCGCAAACACAATTAGCTAATATACGAAGAAACATTGTATAACAACTGCACAACAAAGCACATTATATGGCAGGTGAAGAACCCGAATGTGTAGTGCCCATGGAAGGGGTTAGGAATCAACTTGTTTTTTAGAAGGGTCCTTAGTGTGACGCGTTCAGAAGTATCCAACATTTTGTTAGTCAACCATGAACTCCACACCCTCTTAGAAAGAAACTCCTCAACCATCACAAGGATCCTCCCCGGATCGAGATAACCAAGCACCTTGGGCGCCATCCGGTAGGATCAGGCCCTGAAGGAAGGGTCCAACAACTGGATCAAGCAAGCACTACATCGATGGTGGTTGAATCAAAGACCGCTCTGACTCCAGCCGTGCACTACATTGATGATGAACAGTACATTGGCTGTTGGGCCTGGCATGGGGGAGGGGAGCTCACCCTTCATCGCCTACGTCTATTAGGGGAGATGGAGGTGAGCGTAGGGGAGGATGACAAAGGTGTGGGCCCCAATGACCACTGAACCCCAGATTTGCCCCGACGGCTCCACCATGCCACCTGGATTGAACGATGAGGTAGACACTCGTCGCCCCTTGACCACATCGCTCACAAGGAGGCCTGCATGACCATTGCCGTGGAGGTGGTGCTTGCCTTTGCCTCTACGAGCGCCAGCACCTCCGGCCCGCCTCGTCTGCGTAGTGGAATGCCGGCTCTGACGCACCGATGCATGACCATGAAGCGACCTCACCAAAGTCTGACCGTGCCCTGGGGCACCCGTGCGCACTCCTGCCACAACGATCGTGGACGCCAAATCGAGGTCATGATGAAGCCTCTGCGCTGCTCATAGGAGGCCATAAAAGAGTGGGTGGATGGCGGGGAGAGGGTAAGGCTGACACATCGGCTAGCACCGTCGCCATTCTCGTTATGGAGAGGCAAGGGACTAGGGTTCAACAAACACGCCCGCCGCCACCCCTTTCTTCTCGTGCCTCCCAAGCGAGCAATGACCAGTGTTCGTGCCTCCCCTCGATGGGCGCTGCTGATCTGCCTCATCTCCTGTAGCCTTAGGGCCATGGGGGCGCGGTGGATCCCGACCATTATCGGTGGCAGGGCACCATTTTTAGATGTTTCTTTGAGTTTTGTCAAGGTTTGTGTCCTGCTCAGGAAGGCGAGACGATAGTGGCTCCCTAAAGATGGAATAAGGTTCTCCCCGTCTAGCCCTGTCCCGGTGGTGCCTGTGGGAGGGCGTGCGGATGTGTGTCTCGGGTGAATCTCGCAGGATTCGACCGGTGGTTGATTTTCGTGGATCTGCTCGTCCGGTCTTCATTCGTCTATGTTCATGTCTTCAGGTTGGATCCATCCAATCTGCGTGTCTGTTCATCATCGGCTGTTACTGTTCTGTGCTGGTCCTACGAGGCTTTAGCTCATTAGTTGATTATAGGCGCATCAAGCTAATCCCGCCAGCATTTTCCCAAGTCCAGATCTACTCCCATCTAGAGTACAAACCACCCTTTCGCAATTGCCATGTGCGAGGCATGCAACTCTATCTAACAATTCCTTAATGAATGGTGATGCGGATCGTTCCAGCCCATTTTGGTTTTGCTTTTGATCAAACAAACATAAAAAAGGATAAACTAATCTATATCTATACCAATACAAAAGACCCAGTGAGGCAGATCCAATAGATCTCGACCATCCATTAGCGTTAATCCGACAGTCCTTATTGTCCTAATGGTGAGCAACTAAACACGTTTAGCGCTAAACGTGTTTACTGCTAATCAATCCTTTCTCTCCCCGATCACCTTCCCTATGTACCCTTTCACACGAAAGGAAACTACCACAGCAAAGCGTCGTGTGATCCCCTTCCTTACGTACCCTTTCACACGAAAGGAAACTGGCACAGCGAACCATCGTGCGATCCCCTTCCTTACATACCCTTTCACATGAAAGGAAACTGCCACAGCGAACCGCCCCATAGCGCCGCCCCATCATCTCGCTTCAGCGACGCACGCCGCCCCCATCGACTCGACCCGCAGCACCTTCAAGGACGCCGCCCCTCACATCTCTGTGCCGCCTCTACCCATCGCCTTTGCGTGGCCTCGGCCCTAGCGACACCATCGCAACTTCAAGGATGTTGGTTGTCGGGGACGCCGCCTAAACCGCCTGGACGACTGGCGGGGGCGCGTCGGAGGCACCGCCTGGACCGCCCATCGCCGTCGGACCTGCCAGGACGCCGCATGGCCGTCCGTTGGCGTCGGGCCGTTGGACCATCATGGACACTGCCTGGACCGCCTGCCCGTCCCTCTTCATCGGGCCTAGGTCGTCAGCGCCGCCATCAGGGGACACGCCGTTGTCAAACACACAGCCGCCGTGCCAGAGGTCTTTCAACTCTGCTTTCTTCATTTCTTCCGGAGAAGATTGATTCATGTTTCACTGAACAGAAAAGCAGCCTGTATGCTCTAAAAACTGAACCCAAATCAGGCTTCGTAAAACTGAACCAAAATCAGCCTTGTGTGCACACATTTAACAGTTATTAAGCTTCATTACCAACGTGCCCAGATTAAGATTTAGGTATACCTTCGAGTCGGATTAAGATTATACTTGTGTTGCACGTGCGCATTTACTAGTAAACTAACTCCCCTCTCTCTCTGGCCTGGCCGCTTCTCCCCCACCGCGAGCGACCACGAGCTCCACCAACCGCCCCACCCGCCGGCCTCCTCACTGCTCGGTAAGGAGTAAGCCACACTCCACTCGCCGACCGACACCCCCCGCCCCCGCGCCTCCTCCATCTCCAACTTCCCCTCAATTCCCCTCGCGCCGATCGCGACCCCCCACCCCACCGCGACACCGATCCCCCGCCCGCCCTCCCCCCTCCCCGCCCCGCCCCGCCCCGCTGTCTGTCGGCGCCCACACCCACCGCAGCGCCCCCGACCCAACCACCCCAAATCCCGCGCCCCCCAAATCCCCAACCGAAACCGCACGCACTCCACTCCACCCCGCCCCGCCACCCAGATCCGCTCAGCCGAGGCAGCCGCGATGCTCGTCCAGGACCGCGTGCTCCCGGAGCACGCCGGGAGCAACAAGTCGCCCAGGTCCCCGCGCGCCGCGCCGGGCTTCGACCGGCGCCACCCGCGGCCCTTCGCCAAGAGCCTCGACTTCGGCAACTGGGCCTCCGAGCACTCCTCCAAGCTGCTGCTCCTCCTCTTCGCCGTCGCCTCCGTCGCCGCCGTCTTCCTCCTCCGCGGCGCCGGCCCGGACGCCGCGGCCCTCCTCTGCCTCGACCGCTCCAGCTCCCGCTCCGCCTCCGGCCCCACCAAGCTCCCCTACCCGGACGTCGCCTGGTCCAAAATCCCGCCGCTCGCCATCGCCTCGGCCGTCCCTTTCGCCTCCTTCCGCGCCGAGAGGTGGATCGTCGTCTCCGTCTCCTCCCCGCCCACCGCCGCGCTCGCCGCGCTCACCCGCGTCAAGGGCTGGCAGCTCCTCGCCGTCGGCAACTCGCACACCCCCTCCGGCTGGGACCTCAAGGGCGCCATCTTCCTCTCCCTCGACCTGCAGGCGCAGCTCGGCTACCGCTCGGTTGACTTCCTGCCCTACGCGTCCCACGTCCGCAAGACGGCGGGCTACCTCTTCGCCATCCAGCACGGGGCCAAGCTCATCTTCGACGCCGATGACCGCGCCGAGGTGCCGGGGAATGATCTGGGGAAGCATTTCGATGTTGATCTCGGATCTGGCATCGCCAACCACCCCGTGCTGCTCCAGTACAGCCACGCGGATCCCAACCGCACGGTGGTGAACCCCTATGTGCACTTTGGCCAGCGCTCGGTGTGGCCGAGGGGCCTGCCACTGGATAAGGTCGGGGAGGTGGCGCACGAGGCGTTCTACACTGAGATCTTCAGTGGCCGCCAGTTCATTCAGCAGGGCTTGTCTGACGGTTTGCCGGATGTGGATGCCGTGTTCTACTTCACTAGAAAGCCGCCAACAGCGCCATTCGACCTCAGGTTTGATCCGGAGGCCCCCAAGGTTGCCCTTCCACAGGGCATGATGGCGCCAGTGAACTCCTTCAATACATTGTTCCACGCACAAGCTTTCTGGGGCCTGATGATGCCTGTTTCAGTGAGTTCAATGGCGGCAGATGTCATCCGTGGCTACTGGGCTCAGCGGATCTTGTGGGAGATTGGTGGGTACGTGGCTTTCTATCCACCAACTATTTACCGGAAGGATCATGTGCAGGCCTACCCATTTGCAGAGGAGAAGGATTTGCATGTGAATGTTGGCAGACTGATCAAATTCTTGAATGAGTGGAGGTCAAACAAGCAGAGCCTGTTCGAGAAGATTCTTGATTTAAGCTACGCCATGGCTGAGGAGGGGTTCTGGATGGAGCAGGATGTGAGATTGACAGCTGCTTGGCTGCAGGATCTTCTGGCAGCAGGGTATCGGCAGCCTCGGCTCATGTCATTGGAGATTGACAGGCAACGGGCAACCATTGGGGAGGGTGACATGAAGGAGTTTGTGCCCAAGAAGCTGCCATCCGTGCACCTTGGGGTTGATGAAATTGGCACAGTGAACTATGAGATTGGAAATCTGATTAAGTGGAGAAAGAACTTTGGTAATGTCGTGCTGATCATGCATGTTAGTGGACCTGTAGATCGTGTGGCCTTGGAGTGGAGGCTGCTATATGGACGGATATTCAAGACCGTTATCATTCTTGCCGAGCATAGCAATGCAGAGCTTGCTGTTGAACGCTGCGCTCTGTCACACGCATACAAGTGAGTGATTATTACCCCTAGTAACTCTTCTTTGACTTGCATGTATAGATCTTCTCCAAAACATGATCACCACTTGATATGAAAATCAAACTGCATAATGGTTAATATAATAATTGAGCTGTATCTTCTGTCAGATCCAATGCCAGCAGAAGTTCTGAACCATTTAATCTAAAACAGCTCCTAACTAGATTAAAGTGTTGAACTTGAACCTAGTGCCAATTAAATGAATAACTAGATGATGTTCCTATATTAATTTTTTTAAGCTCAGGTTCTTTGAGAATAAACACATTTTTGCTCAGTTAACTATGGTATGCTATTACACTCCCCTCAACCAAAGGGTTTGCATGATGGCACCAATTGTTTGCACTAGATATGTGCCTTAATTGTCAGAATTGTTGACAGCCATAGATGGTGCCACCCATAAGGCCATAACATCTTATTTCCTTTTCCATTCTTGGCATCTGTTAGCTTATTTATACCTATGAGACGACTAAAGTTAGGTCTGGTTACTAAAGCAAATCAATGCAACAGAAAAGAAATCATCTCCAATTTCTGTTCGCAGTTCAACTACTGGGCATAAAAGATAACCTTACCGATGGGCTTTATATCATTGTGATGCTGTCATCAACAACAACAACAACAACAAAGCCTTTAGTCCCAAACAAGTTGGGGTAGGCTAGAGGTGAAACCCATAAGATCTCGCAACCAACTCATGGCTCTGGCACATGGATAGCAAGCTTCCACGCACCCCTGTCCATAGCTAGTTCTTTGCTGAATTGTGATGCTGTCATCATTATAACTAAATAGGGGATAAGAAATTGACTTGACTTACCTTCTTGATACTCCTTTTAGTTCTATCTTGATATGTGTACCGTACCACCTTATGCGAATTCTGCTAATCATGTGAACAATATTTTGCATTTTGTCATCAGGTATCTTCCCAAGGTGTTTGCAAGATACGGTGGTGCTGATGGATTTCTCTTCCTCCAAGACCACATGATTCTTAACTACTGGAACCTTCTGCAAGCTGACAAGGAAAAACTCTGGATAACTGATAAGGTTTGTAGATCGTATCCAGTTCCTTCCATCCACATCCTTTTGTTTCTGATCATGTATGTGCTGTCAATCAATGCACATTATATATTAGGATTCACATTACTTTCTCATGTGGCAGATTGCACATTCTTGGGTTACTATTCCATTGGAAAGCAATAAAGAGGAATGGTTTGTTAAGCAAGGTGCTATGGTTAAGCAGGTCGTTGGCAGTTCCCCTGTTCATTTCCAGTTGAAGTATAAAGAAAGCATGGGCGAAGATAAGATTGTATTCTGTGGCAGCGAACTGTTTTATGTGCCCCGACAGTTTGTTGAGGACTTCGGTGATCTTGTGGGTCTTGTTGGCAGTTTGGATCTGCATCATAAGATTGCGGTCCCCATGTTCTTCTTGGCGATGGACTCGCCTCAAAATTTTGATTCCGAAGCTCTGGCCGGAACAGTTTTCAAGACCAACTTGGCAGCCAATGAGACTTTCTCAAGTATTTATACAGCTCAGTCACCTGCTGTTTTCCCAGTTAAAGTGATGAATGAGATTGATTTCATAAAGGTAATTCGGCTGATGTCCAAGGGAGACCCTCTTCTGATGGAGTTGGTATAAATATCATTCATGTAGTTGAAATGCAAACATTATTCTTCCGGAGCGAGGCCAGAGTAGACAGCGATAGTTTTGAGTTTTCAGGGGTTTCTCTGTTGTAATTGCATTTATTCTGTAGCTGTTCATTTCAAAGGTGTTGTACATTGTGTTGTATCAATAGTGACAAGGTTACTGGGGTTCAGCTTGGTCCTGCTGTCCTGCTGAAGGAAAGAAAGGATAGCTAAGACTTCACTGAGAAGAGCCTCGACGTGGGCATCGGTTTTTGCAAGAGTTTTGGTGGTCGGTTATAGTACAGATTCACACTTGAGCAGTCTATTGTACCCTTCAACATTGGCAAATGAAAATCAGGCATACTCTCTGGCTTGTGTTTGGATGAATATGCTTTTCTGGGACAACAGGCCATAGAGAATACATTGTTTGTGTTTGTCTAGTACTACCTTCTGGACTGAGACACAGAATATCTGGATTGCAGAATTTTGTGGTCTTAGTGCTTGTTTTATTTGTGCTGAGCTTTATTCTAACCTGAGCAATTATTTAGCAAATTTGTGCTAGTGGTTCATTTTTTCTGGGAAAAGTTTAAAAGTAGTATTCACTTTTGACTCTATTTATGTTGTTTAGCAAAGCATCTACTTTAGTATTCACCTAAACATATTACCAGATCCAACAAATTAAAACAAACATGAATGACAGAGATCGATAAAACTTAAGTTCTATTCAAGTTCTATTAAGGTTCTTTGAAATCGACGTCTCTAGCATCACCTTTTGCAACTTGATAATCCAGCGTGACTCGGTTAATGAAATTAAAGACCAAACATATACACAAACTGGACTAGCAGTGAAAGTTGTGAAAACGTGTTGAGCCGTGCATGATATGCTGGAAACCTAATTAAAGTTCTTCATTGTTTCGGAAAATAGGGGATTTGTTGTCTCTTTGAATTCACCAGAGTTTGTGTGCATTAAGACTGGTTTCACTTAAAATCGTTGTACAATTATACACTTGTTGTGAAGCTTGTATTGAAGTAGACTAAACTTGATTGTAGTTATTTTTTACTTTTTAACTGTAAAGTTGATTGTAGTATTTGTTAGTTCTAATATGTAATGCTGCCTTGTGAACAAAGGAGTAGAGAATAAGGAAAACACGTTATGATAAGTAAAGGGGTGCAAGACTATAAAAGACATTGGATGGTCGTAGGAAGGGATGTAGATGTTGAAGTTGTCAGAAAATTCGATGAGTTGTGTGTCCATCCTTTGATTTCATCTTTTGGTTGCAACGTGCACACAAATGTTAATATTGTTGAGAAATCAGTACAAGGCTCATAGAAAATGTAGGGTTTGATGACTAAATGTTTGCTTTATAATTGTCGGAGTAGAATCCTGCAGATCCCACTATAGGGTATCCCGGCTAGGTGAATAGATTGGAAGGGAAACAAGCGAATGGATTTACCCAGGTTCACGCCCTCTCGATGGATGTAATAACCTACTCCTGCTCGTGTTGTATTGCGACGGGGTGTACAATGTAAGGTTCAGGTCCCTATCGGCCATGGCTTATGTAGGTCACCAGGGCCCTTAGGGTTATATGGACCTAGTCGGCTACGTCGGTGGAGGCGAGTCCTCCATGGATCTGGCTTCCTTGGCTTGAGCAACAAGGCTTCCAGAATCTTCCTTCTATAAGATCCATGGGCTGGCATGATGGCCTAGGGTGGAAACCGGCCTAAGGATCTTCGGGCCGGCCTACTTGGGCCAGCTAACAGCAAGGTGATGCACCCCTGGGCTGTAACTGTTGGGAAACGTTGCATGAAAAACAAAAAAAATTCTATGCATACGCAATGATCTATCCATGGAGATGCATAGCAACGAGGGGGAGAGTGTGTCTACGTACCCTCGTAGACCGTAAGCGGAAGCGTTTGATAACGCGGTTGATGTAGTCGAACTTCTTCGCGCTCCAACCGATCAAGTACCGAATGTACGACACCTCCGCGATCTGCACACGTTCAGCTCGGTGACGTCCTCCGCCTTCTTGATCCAGCAAGACGGTGAGGTAGTAGATGAGTTCCGGCAGCACGACGGCGTGGTGATGGTGATGGTGAAGTGATCTTCGCAGGGCTTCGCCTAAGCACTACGAAAATATGACCGGGGGTGTAAACGATGGAAGGGGGGCGCCGCACACGGCTAGGCAATTGTCTGGGTTGTGCTAGGCGCCCCCCTCCCACATATATATAGGTGGGAGGGAGGGAGGAGCAGCCAAAGGAGGCGCCCAAGTAGGAGGAATCCTACTTGGAGTCCCTCGCAAGCCACGCCCCCTTCTTTCCTTATTTGGAGCGCGGGGAAAGGCAGGGGAGGGTGGCGCCCCCCTTTCCTTTCTCCCATGAGAGGGAAAGGCAGGAGGGGCTAGCCCTCCCCCTTTTCCTTCCCTAGGGCTGGCCAAACAAGGGAGGGGGCGCACCAGCCCCCTTGTGGGCTGGTCTGTCCCCTCCTTTGGCCCATAAGGCCCATAACTTGCCGGGGGTGCCCGGAACCCCTTCCGGTGACCCGTTTCCTTCCCGGTACGTCCCGAAACACTTCCAGTGTCCAAATACCATCGTCCTATATATCAATCTTTACCTCTCGACCATTTCGAGACTCCTCGTCATGTCTGTAATCTCATCCGGGACTCCGAACAACATTCGGTCACCAAAACATATAACTCATATAACACTATATCGTCAATGAACGTTAAGCGTGCGGACCCTACGGGTTTGAGAACTATGTAGACATGACCGAGACACCTCTCCGGTCAATAACCAATAGCAAAACCTGGATGCCCATATGGGCTCCTACATATTCTACGAAGATCTTTATCGGTCGAACCGTTATGACAACATACGTAATTCCCTTTGTCCATCGGTATGTTACTTGCCCGAGATTCGATCGTCGGTATCTTCATACCTAGTTCAATCTCGTTACCGGCAAGTCTCTTTACTCGTTCCATAATACATCACCTTGTAACTAACTCCTTATTCATTTGCTTGCAAGCTTATGATGTGTATTACCGAGAGGGCCCAGAGATACCTCTCCGAAACTCGGAGTGACAAATCCTAATCTTGATCTATGCCAACTCAACAAACACCTTCAGAGATACCTGTAGAGCATCTTTATGATCACCCAGTTACGTTGTGACGTTTGATAGCACACAAGGTATTCCTCCGGTATTCGGGAGTTGCATAATCTCATAGTCGAAGGAATATGTATTTGACATGAAGAAAGCAATAGCAATAAACTGAACGATCATTATGCTAAGCTAACGGATGGGTCTTGTCCATCACATCATTCTCCTAATGATGTGATCCCATTATCAAATGACAACACATGTCTATGGTTAGGAAACCTTAACCATCTTTGATCAACGAGCTAGTCTAGTAGAGGCTTACTAGGGACATAGTATCTGTTTATGTATTCACACATGTATTTAAGTTTCCGATCAATACAATTCTAGCATGAATAATAAACCTTTATCATGAATAAGGAAATATGAAATAACAACATTATTATTGCCTCTAGGGCATATTTCCTGCAGTCTCCCACTTGCACTAGAGTCAATAATCTAGTTCGCATCGCCATGTGATTAACACCAATAGCTCACATCGCCATATGACCAACACCCAAAGGGTTTACTAGAGTCAATAATCTAGTTCACATCGCCATGTGATTAACACTGAAAGAGTACTAAGGTGTGATCATGTTTTGCTTGTGAGAGATGTTTAGTCAACAGGTCTGCCATATTTAGATCCGTATGTATTTTGCAAATTTCTATGTCTACAATGCTCTGCATGGAGCTACTCTTAGCCAATTGCTCCCACTTTCAATATGTATCCAGATTGAGACTCAAAGTCATCCGGATTGGTGTCAAAGCTTGCATCGACGTAACCCTTTACGACGAACTCTTTATCACCTCCATAACCAAGAAACATTTCCTTAGTCCTCTCAGGTAACTAAGGATAATTTTGACCGCTGTCCAGTGATCTACTCCTGGATCACTATTGTACCCCCTTTCCAAACTCATGGCAAGGTACACAATAGGTCCGCTACACAGCATGGCATACTTTATAGAACCTATGGCTGAGGCATAGGGAATGACTTTCATTCTCTCTCTATCTTCTGCCGTGGTCGGGCTTTGAGTCTTACTCAACTTCACACCTTGTAACACAGGCAAGAACCCTTTCTTTGACTGATCCATTTTGAACTTCTTCAAAACTTTGTCAAGGTATGTGCTTTGTGAAAGCCCTATTAAGCGTCTTGATCTATCTCTATAGGTCTTGATGCCCAATATATAAGCAGCTTCACCGAGGTCTTTCATTGAATAACTCTTATTCAAGTATCCCTTTATGTTATCCAGAAATTCTATATCATTTCCAATCAACAATATGTCATCTACATATAATATCAAAAATGCTACAGAGCTCCCACTCACTTTCTTGTAAATAAAGGCTTCACCGAAAGTCTGTATAAAACCATATGCTTTGATCACCACATCAAAGCGTATATTCCAACTCCGAGATGCTTGCACCAGTCCATAGATGGATCGCTGGAGTTTGCACACTTTGTTAGCACCTTTAGGATCGACAAAACCTTCTGGTTGCATCATATACAACTCTTGTTTAAGATATACATTAAGGAATGCACTTTTGACATCCATTTGCCAGATTTCATAATTATAAAATGTGGCAATTGCTAACATGATTCGGACGGACTTAAGCATCGCTATGAGTGAGAAAGTCTCATCGTAGTCAACTCCTTGAACTTGTCGAAAACCTTTTGCGACAAGTCGAGCTTTGTAGACAGTAACATTACCATCAGCGTCAATCTTCTTCTTGAAGATCCATTTATTCTCTATGGCTTGCCGATCATCGGGCAAGTCCACCAAAGTCCACACTTTGTTCTCATACATGGATCCTATCTCAGATTTCATGGCCTCAAGCCATCTGTCGGAATCTGGGCTCATCATAGCTTCTTCATAGTTTGTAGGTTCGCCTTGGTCTAGTAACAAGACTTCCAGGACAGGATTACCGTACCACTCTGGTGCGGATCGTGATCTGGTTGACCTACGAGGTTCAGTAGCAACTTGATCCGAAGTTTCATGATCATTATCATTATCTTCCTCTCTAGTTGGTGTAGGCATCACGGGAACGGTTTTCTGTGATGTGCTACTTTCCAATTCGAGAGAAGGTACAATTACCTCATCAAGTTCTACTTTCCTCCCACTCACTTCTTTCGAAAGAAACTCTTTCTCTACAAAGGATCCAAACTTAGCAACAAAGATCTTGCCTTCGGATCTGTGGTAGAAGGTGTACCCAATAGTTTCCTGAGGGTATCCTATGAAGACGCACCTTTCCGATTTAGGTTCGAGCTTATCAGGCTGAAGCCTTTTGACATAAGCGTCGCATCCCTAAACTTTAAGAAACGACAGCTTAGGTTTCTTGCCAAACCATAGTTCATACGGTGTCATCTCAACGGATTTAGACGGTGCCCTATTTAACGTGAATGCGGCTGTCTCTAATGCATAACCCCAAAATGATAAAGGCAAATCGGTAAGAGACTTCATAGAACGCACCATATCTAATAAAGTACGGTTACGACGTTCGGACACACCATTACGCTGTGGTGTTCCAGGTGGCGTGAGTTGTGAAACAATTCCACATTGTTTTAAATGAAGGCCAAACTCGTAACTCAAATATTCGCCTCCGCGATCAGATCATAGAAACTTTATTTTTCTTGATACGATGATTCTCCACTTCACTCTGAAATTCTTTGAACTTTTAAAATGTTTCAGACTTGTGTTTCGTTAAGTAGATATGCCCATATCTACTCAAATCATCTGTGAAGGTCAGAAAATAATGATACCCGCTGCGTGCTTCAACACTCATTGGACCGCATACATCGGTATGTATTATTTCCAATAAGTCGTTAGCTCGGTCCATTGTTCCGGAAAACGGAGTTTTAGTCATCTTGCCCGTGAGGCATGGTTCGCAAGTATCAAATGATTCATAATCAAGTGATTCCAAAAGCCCATCTGCATGGAGTTTCTTCATGCGCTTTACACCAATATGACCTAAACGGCAGTGCCAGAAGTATGCTGCACTATCATTATCAACTCTGCATCTTTTGGCATCAATATTATGAATATGTGTATCACTACGATCGAGATTCAATCAACCATTTATATTGAGTGTATGACCATAGAAGGTTTTATTCATGTAAATAGAACATCAATTATTCTTTGACTTAAATGAATAACCGTATTGCAATAAACATGATCCAATCATATTCATGCTCAGCGCAAACACCAAATAACATTTATTTAGGTTCAACACTAATCCCGAAGATAAAGGGAGTGTGCGATGGTGATCTTATCAACCTTGGAATCACTTCCAGCACACATCGTCACCTCGCCCTTAACTAGTCTCTGTTTATTTTGCAACTCCTGTTTCGAGTTACAAATCTTAGCAACTGAACCGGTATCAAATACCCAGGGGATACTATGAACACTAGTAAAGTACACATCAATAACATGTATATCAAATATACCTTTGTTCACTTTGCCATCCTTCTTATCCGCCAAGTTTTTTTTGGAGCAGTTCCGCTTCCAGTGACCATTTCCTTTGCAGTAGAAGCACTCAGTTTCAGGTTTGGGTCTAGCTTTGGGCTTCTTCATGGGAGCGGCAACTTGTTTGCTGTTCTTTTTGAAGTTCCCTTTCTATCCCTTGCCCTTTTTCTTGAAACTAGTGGTTTTGTTAACCATCAACATTTGATGCTTTTTTTTTATTTCTACCTTCGTCGATTTCAGCATCGCGAAGAGCTTGGGAATCGTTTTCGTCATCCCTTGCACATTATAGTTCATCACGAAGTTCTAGTAGCTTGGTGATAGTGACTAGAGAACTCTTGTTAATCACTATCTTATCTAGAAGATTAACTCCCACTTGATTCAAGTGATTGTAGTACCCAGACATTCTGAGCACATGCTCACTGGCTGAGCTATTCTCCTTCATCTTGTAGGCAAAGTACTTATCAGAGGTCTCATACCTCTCGACACGGGCATGAGTCTGAAATACCAATTTCAGCTCTTGGAACATCTCATATGCTCCGTGGCGTTCAAAACATTTTTGAAGTCCCGGTTTTAAGCCGTAAAGCATGGCGCACTAAACTATTAAGTAGTCATCATATCGAGCTTGCCAAACATTCATAACGTCTGCATCTGCTTCTGTAATAGGTCTGTCACCTAGTGGTGCATCAAGGACATAATTCTTCTGTGCAGCAATGAGGATAATCCTCAGATCATGGACCTAGTCCGCATTATTGGTACCATCATCTTTCAACTTAGTTTTCTCTAGGAACATATCAAAATAGGGGAGCTACATCGCGAGATATTGATCTACAACATAGATTTGCAAATACTATCAGGACTAAGTTCATGAGAAATTAAGTTTAATTAATCAAATTACTAATGAACTCCCACTTAAATCAACATCCCTCAAGTTGTCTAAGTGATACATGATCCATATCAACTGACCCATGTCCGATCATCACGTGAGATGGGGTAGTCATCAATGGTGAACATCTCTATGTTGATCATATCTACTATATGATTCACGTTCGATCTTTCGATCTCCAGTGTTCCGAGGCCATGTCTGTACATGCTAGGCTCGTCAAGTTTAACCCAAGTATTCTGCATGTGCAAAACTGTCTTACACCCATTGTATGTGAACGTAGAGTCTATCACACCCGATCATCACGTGGTGTCTCAACACGACGAACTGTAGCAATGGTGCATACTCAGGGAGAACACTTTTACCTTGAAATTTAGTGAAGGGATCATCTTATAATGCTACCACCGTACTAAGCAAAATAAGATGCATAGAAGATAAACATCACATGCAATCAAAATATGTGACATGATATGGCCATCATCATCTCGTGCTTTTGATCTCCATCTCCAAAGCATCGTCATGATCTCCATCGTCACTGGCTCGACACCCTCATCTCCATCGTTGTGTCATGGTTGTCTCGCCAACTATTGCTTCTACAACTATTGCTAACTCATAGCGATAAAGTAAAGCAATTACATGGCGTATGCATTTCATACAATAAAGAGACAACCATAAGGCTCCTGCCGGTTGCCTGATATCTTACAAAACATGATCATCTCATACAATAACGTATATCACATCATGTCTTGACCATATCACATCACAACATACCCTGCAAAAACAAGTTAGACGTCCTCTACTTTGTTGTTGCAAGTTTTACGTGGCTGCTACGGGTTTCTAGCAAGAACCGTTCTTACCTACGGCAAAAACCACAACGGTGATTCGTCAAGTTTGTTGTTTTAACCTTCTTCAAGGACCGCCCGTAGTCAAATTCGATTCAACTAAAGTAGGAGAAACAGACACCCGCCAGCCACCTTTATGCAAAACTAGTTGCATGTCAGTCGGTGGAACCGGTCTCATGTGCGTGGACATGTAAGGTTGGTCCGGGCCGCTTCATCCCACAATACCGCCGAATCAAAATTGTCGTGGTAAAATCTCGACAGATGCCAGGGGGTGGCTTATCATGGTTAGGGCCATGAGATCGTCGTCGGGTCCTAGAAGCGGGAGTGGGCACAAGCTCGGACGGACACGAGAACTACCCAGGTTCAGGGCTCTCCTAAGAGATGAAACCCCTACTCCTGCTCTGCGGGGTCTCCGCATGATCACTATGAAGCAAAGAGTACAATGACGCTCCTAGAGCTGTTCGGCCAGAGGAGGATGAAGGGCAAGGCCAGCTCTCTCCCCTTCCTGGCTATGGTGTGTGTAGAACTGAAGTGGAACATGAGGGGAACCCTTTGCATGGGTGTGGCCTGGGGGGTTTTATAGGCTAACCCCCCAGGGGTACAACGGTAATATGGCCGGGTGGTAGGCCCCGGCTGCCAGAGTCCATGGGGGCCGGGTTCTCCGCCGGCTGCTGGGGCCCGCCTTTGCTGGGCCCTGTCGGTTGCCGGGGAACCGGCCGATAGGTGGGGCCCGCCGCCTGCGGGCCCCGCTGACGGCTCTTCACTGTGGTGCCGTCCATGCTGACGGAGGCCGTGTCGGGCGCGCCATGGCTACAGCGCCGCGCCGGGCGGGTCGGCGGCCGCCTGGCGGCACCTACTGTAGCCATGCGGCCGTGATATGGGGGAGGCATGGCGCACTGTGGCCATGCCCCAGCTTCTCTCCTGGTCGGGCTCAAACTCCTAGGGAGGGGACGTGCCGCCTGCTAGGAGCCGGCCCGTACCCTCGCCGCCTTCTGGAGTGCGCCGTCTTCTAGGAGGCGGCCTTTCGGTCCCAGAGGCCGGTCTTACGACCAGTCGGACTGAGGGGCTTGGCCAGCCCCGATGTCTTGAAATATGATTAAGTGCTGATGAGGCTACCTGGGGTCTATCCCCCCGACAGTAGTCCCCGAAGCTGGTGAGGTTCTACGGCTTTAGCAGTCGGAGGGCCTCAGCAGTTTCCCCTTCGAGCGGTCTTCCGCCTTCTGCTCCGTCCGGCTAGGAGGAGCTGGACGCGGCTGCGACCGCCTGGTGGAATTCTAATCGATAGGTGGGAGTCGAGGCAGCGGCGCCCGCTGCGCGCACGCCACGCGGCGTCCGCAGGCCAGGCCGGCCTGCCATCCCACGCGCACGACGAGACATCGCCGCAGGCCGGTGCCCGCCGCTACAGGGCCTCGGCCCGCGCGCGGATCTGCTGCGGCCGAGGCGGGCGGTTGCCCTTCTGCGGCGCATTAACCGCGCCATAACCGCGCGGAATACGCGGGGTCGTGCGGGGCGTGGGGCGCAGTTAATCCCACGCCCCCACGTCGCCTCGGCTTTGCTTCCGCCGGTTATAAAGAGGGGGAAGAGGAGGAGGGGTGGCAGAACGCACGCGCGCCCCCTCCCCACTCTCTCTTCTCCCTTCGTGATTGCTGCCGCGGTGCTGCTCCGCCGCCGCCGAAGTGCTTCCGTGGCCGCCTCCCGGGTCGCTGTCGCCTAGCCGCAGTCGTCGCTCCGCCAAAGCAGCCACTCCGCTGCGGCCACCGTTGCGGCTCCGCTGCCTCGCGTCGTCGCCGCGTCGCCCACCGTCTTCTTCTCCGTCGAGCTCTTCCTCGCCGTCCCCGCGCCATGGCGAAAAGCGGATGGCTGGGGTCCAACGTCCACGACGACCATGTCGACTTCCTCCACGCGACGCGGAGGCTGCCTCGCTCCGACAACGTAGGCGTGCGCATCCCCCCCGAGCCGAAGATCTCGCCGCGGCCGGAGCCGTCGGCGGCGAACGGCAAAGGTCTCTTTACCGTCGGTGGCAGACGGCAAAGTGCCTGTATTGTTACTGTTTTTTCTGTTTTCTGTTATATCCCTGCATTTTCAAAAGATATATATGATATATACAGTTTCAACCTCAAACATAGCCCATGTATCAAACATCTAGCAGTCCATCAATGCAACAGAACACATAGGGTATTAAAAGATCCAATACATACATAGTTTCACGGAGTTCATCGATATATACATACATAGTTTCACATTGTTCATCAATACAAATGAAAACAAGAACTAAACACTAGCAGTCCATCAATGCTGCTTCCATGAACTGAATCAAACCTGCAAAAATGGGAGTAAGAAAGTTAGAAGAAGAAGACTAGAAGAAGAAGAAGAAGACTAGAAGAAGAAGAAGAAGAAGACTAGAAGAAGAAGAAAGAAGAAGAAGAAAAAAGAAGAAAAGAAGAAGAAGAAGAAGAAGAAGAAGAAGAAGAACGAAGAAGAAAGAGATCCTACTCTCCTCCTCCTCCTCCTCCTCCTTCTCCCCCTCCTCCTCATCCTCCTCCCGCCTCTACTCTCCTCCTCCTCCGCCCCTCCTTCCTCCTCCTCCTCCTCTCCCTCCTCCTCCTCCTCCGCCTCCTCCGTACAGCACTACTAGACCTAAGAAAGAATAAAAGAAATTTTTTAGCCACCTACTCTTGCGGGGGGTTACTGTCACTTTTATGAAAATAAGGTAAGTATAGGTCATTTTTGTGCTAACCTAGGTGATGATGCCATTTTTGAGCCAACTTACGTAAGTATAGCTCATTTTTTATCTAACTTAGATAATTATGCCATTTAGTAGGAAAATAAGCTAAGTATATGGCATCTACGAGAGAACCAAGGTTATTATGCCATTTTTGAAATGAATAAGCTACTAATGTCATAAATGAACTAAATAAGCTAATTATGTCATTTTGGAGGATAATTATCTAAGTACGTCTTTTTTTGGGGAAAATAAGGAAAGTATGTGGCATAATAGGGCTAACAAGCATGTACAAAGCTAAGTATTCACTTGTTAAGCAAAACACTAGAGAAAACTTACCCTCATCACAACAAATGTGATGAAGATCGCAACTAAGGTAACAATTGATCCAACGGCATAATGATACCAAGCCTCATTATCAATGGCATATTTTCTAATCTTCTTAATCTTCAAGCGCATTGCATCCATCTTCAAGCGCATTGCATTCATCTCCATCTTGTGATCATCGACGACATCGGCAACACACAACTCTAATTTCATTTTCTCTTCTTCAATTCTTTTAATTTTTCTTTCAAATACTCATTTTCTTTTTCAACTAAATTTAACTTCTCGACAAGAGGGTCGGTTGCAATTTTCGGTTCACATACCTCCTAGATAAAAATATCTCTATGTCAACTTGATGGCCATAATTATCATAAATGCGAAATGCAACAAATAGTTATAAAAGAGAATATACCACATCCGAATCATAAACCAGGCGAGGGCTGACGGGGACGGATATCAAGACCATGGCACTATGTATAACAAACAATCATACAAAGTAAGAAAATTATACAAGTAACTATATAAATCATACAATCATACAAGTAACTATATAAATCAAGTACAACATAAAAAAATTGAATACCTAATAATAATCTTGATCGTCGGGTTCAATAAATGCTCCGGGATCAATAAATGCATCATCATCATCATCACTATCATGAATGAAGTGCTCATCGGGTTCAGCGGCATCAACATGTGGAAGGCCACCTTTACGTAATCGGTCAAGCATTGACAAGTCATCCACAGCAGTAACCTCTTCTTGTTCAGGCTCGTCTTGTTCCAGCTCAGGGGTGAAGTCGGGTTCACTGTCGCTGTCTACTTCAATGTTCTGGGGTGAAGTAGAGCGTTTCTTGAAGCGTTTTTTTGGAAAGACGTGTTTCTTGGAAGAATTCACCTTCATATGTTTCTGGGTTAATGTGAGGTTCATAATCCTCTTCATTGGGGGGAGGTGGTCTAACACGTGGTGGCACTTCATAAATGACATCACAACCATTCAGATTTGGATCAGTTTGGCAGGCCCACGGTAGATAGAAAACTTGGGTCGCCTGTTGAGCCGTAATATAGACATCGGGAACATCTAAATGGGTGCTTTGTTTGATTTCGACTAGCTCTATATGTTCATGAGTCCTTCTAGTCTCCTTCGGCTGGAACCAGTAACATTTGAAGACTACGACGTTCGGTGCGTTTTGACCATAGAATAGAAGTTCATAAATTGCTTCAACTCTCCCATAATACTCGATACCTCCATCGCCGATAGCAGAGACACAACAATTTGTAGACTTTCGGTCGGCCATAGATAGCTCTTTGCCGTAGGTACGAAAGCGATACCCGTTGATGTCGTATTTGTCAAATGATCGGACCTTAAAGTCAAAACCATTAGTGACTTGTCTCAATTCGGCGTCCATAGACTCTGAATTAGCCTACAAGTTTAATACGAAAGGATTGTTGCATTAGCCGCAAATTAGACGAAGAAATGAGAATGGTCTAATGGAAATTACCGTTTGTTTGAACCAAGAGATGAAACCGGGAAAGCCGCCTCCTTGCTTTGCCAGAAGCTCGTACTCTTCGATGGATTCCTTTTGGATCACCGCTCCATCCGAGAATTTGGCGACGTATCCACTGTATCAAAAAATATCCGGGAATAAGAGCAGTTCAAAGGAATTAGAAGTTGCGAAACAATGTACCGCGAGAACTTACTCGATGTACGGCCGCACTTCTGTTAGGTTGGTGAAGATATACAATGAAATGGTCCGCCATTCTTCGACATCCAACGATATTGGTTTCGAAGCACCGGCTAGTGCGAGATTCCCTTTGAATATGTTGAGGTTGGATCCACCTTTTTTATGGTCGCCAGCATTGTACCGAGGCTTCGGATTATGCAAATGATGATTTTTGGCTTCGTAGTGTGCTGTCATGAAGTTTGCCGCCTCCTCAGTAATGAATGCCTCGTCCATCGTTGCTTCAATTCTACGTTTATTTTTACATTTTGCTTGGAGCGTCTTCTGCATCCTCTCAGTTGCGTAGCACCAACGATTTTGCACGGGACCCCCAATCTTGCCTCGGTCGGGAGATGCAAAATCAAGTGTTGCATTGGATTAAAGAAGCCCGGCGGAAAGATCTTCTCTAACTTGCAGATCAACTCCGGCGCCAACTCTTCCATTTTCTTCTAGCACGGCAGGCGATAGTTCTTTCGCACAAAGAACACGAAAGAAATAGCTCAGCTCTACCAGTACTAGCCATTCATCCTCAGGGATGAAGCCACGCAACATCACCGGCATTACCCGCTCAATCCATATGTGCCAATCATGACTCTTGAGACCAAATATTTTCAATTTCTCAAGACTCGCTCCCCTCTTTAGATTCGCTGCATACCCATCGGGGAACATCAACTGCATTTTCACCCACAAGATAATTTCCCTCATAGCTGGCCTTCCAAGATTGAACCATGCCTTTGGCTTCGTCCAGTTCTGCTTTCCTTTCGGTTCTTTCATGTTTTGTAACGGTCTATCACATAGCGCCTCTTGATCGACTCTAGCCTTAGTATTATCCTTTGACTTCCCCTCTATGCCGAACAATGTACCAAAAAGTGCCTCGACGATATTCTTTTCAGTGTGCATCACGTCGATGTTGTGTGGGCAAAGAAGGTCTTTGAAGTAAGGCAGATCCCACAAGCATGTCTTGTGAGTCCAGGCGTGTTTCGAATTATACCCCTTTAAATACCCTGGACGCTCTGGATCTGGCTCGAGAGCGTTTAACTGATCCAGGGTCTCTTGGCCTATCAACGGAGGTGGTGCAGAGTTTTTGACAACTGTACCTTTCATGAAGTTCTTCTTGTCTTTCCTGAACTTATGACGAGGATCCAGGAACTGTCTATGCAAGTCGAAGCAAGAAAACTTGCGACCCGCCTGCAGCCAACGGAACTCAAGAGCTGCCTTGCATGTGGGGCACGGGAACCTTCCATGCACACACCAGCCAACGAATAGCGCATACGCCGGCAAGTCATGCATCGAGTACATGTACCAGACATGCATTATGAAGTTCTGTTTGTTGAAGGCGTCGTATGTCTTGAACCCGTTATCCCAAGCTTCTTGCAATTTGTCCTTAAGCGGCTGCATGCACACATTCATATTCTTCCCCGGATAGTTCGGCCCTGGAATTATCAACGTCAGGAAAATGTTCTTTCTTTGCATAATCTGTCCGGGGGGGAGATTGAGTGGAAAGACAAATACGGGCCAACAACTGTATTGGGTTGCCGTCAGACCAAACACACTGAACCCATTCGTGCTGATGGTGACTCGAGGATGCCTTGGATCTCCCATTTTTTCTGCATGTAATGCATCGAAGCGCTTCCACACTTCACCATCCGATGTGTGTACCATCATCAGATTCCCATCTGCATCTAGTTCGGTTCTTTTGCCCGTTTTGTGCCATGTCATCTGTCTGGCCGTCTCTTCAACCATGAAAAGACGTTGAAATCTTGGTACGATTGGCATATACCGAAGAACATTAACCGGGATTTTGGTCTGCGTCTTATCACCCATACCATTGTCTACCACAATATACCTGGAAGACTTGCAAATGGGACAATAGTTCAAGTCCGCATACTCAAGCCTAAATAAGGCACATCCTTTCTCACAGGCATGTATCTTCTCATAGGGCATTTTAAGATCACGGAGGATTTTGTCTGACTGGTACAGGTTTGCAGGCAGTACATGGCCTTTGGGTAGAAAGCGTCCAAATATTGTCATCATCGCGTCGTAGCATTCTCTGCCCAAGTTGAATTCAGCCTTCAGAGCCATTATTTGTGAGATGGCATCCAGCTGACAAAGCTCAGTGTGCTCGTGAAGAGGACATTTTGAAGACTCCAACATTTCATTGAAGGCCTTTGCAGATTCCTCCATCTCTTCGTCCGAATCCTGAGCATCATCAAAGTTTTGCACCATGTCTTCCATCCTGGTACCATGCTCGTCGGTGCGACGACGAACCACCTCAGCTCTGGCACATTGGGCAGACTCACCATGAAATGTCCACACCATATAACCGGGCGTAAAACCACTCTTCTGTAGGTGTTTGCCCATTTCATCCAGTGTCCTCTTTTCCCAATTCTTGCACCGGACACAGGGGCACCAGTTTTTCCTCTGGCCATTTGCAAATGTGGCTTTCACAAACCCCTTGGTTTTTGTTAACCATTCATTGGTAATCTCTTTCTGACTAGTGCGACCGGTGTACATCCACGCACGATCACTCATCTTGCTTAGCTACTGGACAGACAAGAAATATATATAATTCAGCATGTATATTCATCAGTTAATCTAGTTTGTCAATTTTATTACGTCCATGCAACCTACACTCTAATAGGTAAAGATAGGTCCTAATCCCACCCGAGTATGTGTAGATTGAGTACGTTCTCCATGCTCTACCCCATTTCGAGACAAAATTTCGGCAGCACCTCCCCGCTGTTCTCCCGATACACGTCTCGGCAAAAAGCCGAGAGAATGTGCATCCGGAGAACAACAAGGAGGCGCTGACAAAACTTTGTCTCGGAATGGGGTAGAGCATGGAGAACGTACCCAATCTACACATACTCAGGCTGTCCGTGGAAATTGCTGGACAATCCGAATGAGTTACGGTGATAAATATACAACTGAATGCATATTTATCGATGCAACCCTTTCGGACGGGAGACGCATACTGGTTACGCGACTGTAGTTACCTAGCTAGTGTAATCGGCACGAAGGCCGGAACAGAGCAAATAATTAAGGGGGGAGGAGGAGATGTCATTTGTGCTCACCCACGAACGCAGGGGCGGAGCTCGTCGAACACCAGACCCTCGCAGCGACGAAACAACTGCACATTGAAATCGAAAGATGGGTAACATAGCATTATTGTTTTTGCCATCAACCTAACTAAATATTTACAACAGGATGCCACCGAAATATATGTCATTCAGGGTTTCGTCGACGTCGAGGCACCCCTAACCTATATAGATGTCATTTAGGCTTTCGTCGACGCCAAGGCACCCCCTAACCTAAATAGCCATCATTTAGGGTTCCATCGACGCCGAGGAACCCCCTAACCCGCTCATCCCCGGGCGCCCTTAGGTATGGCGACGCATGGTCGACGGGTCAGCACTCGGACCGGGGGATTCTCCGCCTCGGCGACGGCGTCGGGACCGGCGGGACCCACTGGCTCCACCATCTATCCCCTCGGTGACCGATGATCCTCGACCCTCTCCCCCGACCCTCGACCCCTCGGCAACCAACGATCCTCGACCCGGTTCCGTCGGCGCCGACGCACCCCTAACCTCGACCCGGTTCCGTCGGCACCGACGCACCCCTAACCTCCTCTTCTTCTTCTTCTTCTTCTTCTTCTTCTTCTTCTTCTTCTTCTTCTTCTTCTTCTTCTTCTTCTTCTTCTTCTTCTTCTTCTTCCTCCTCCTCCTCCTCCTCTTCTTCTTCTTCTTCTTCTTCTTCTTCCTCCTCCTCCTCCTCCTCTTCTTCTTCTTCTTCTTCTTATTTTTTCCATCTTTCTTCTTAACCTAAACTAAACCTAAACTAAACTAAATCTAAACCTAAACCTAAAAAAGCAGGAAAAAAACCTAAACTAAACTAAACCTAAACTAAAACTAAACTAAATCTAAAAAAACAGAAAAAAGAAGAAAAAAAAGGAGAGCTCACCTTCGGGGGGCAGCCGGTCGAGGAAGTGGCCGGTGGAGGAGGGGGGCGGGGCGGCCTGGGGCAGGGCGGCGGGGGCGTCGGGCGGCGGTGGCGACGGGGCCTCCGGGCTCCGGGGCGGCGGGGGCGACGGGGT
Organism: Thinopyrum elongatum; assembly: GCA_011799875.1. Lineage (NCBI taxonomy): Eukaryota > Viridiplantae > Streptophyta > Magnoliopsida > Poales > Poaceae > Thinopyrum > Thinopyrum elongatum. Next base: position 359,814,371 of record CM022297.1, on the reverse strand, counting down.
GGTGCGGCGGCAGGGTGGTGGGGCGGGTGCGGTGCTGGGCGGTGGCGGTGCGGGCGCGGGGGAGACTGTGCGCGCGCGGGTGGAGAGAGAGGGGAGAGAGAGAGGGGTGGGGCCGAGGAGAGAGGGAGGGGTGGCCGTTAGAGGCCGTTAGTGGGCAAGTTCTTTGCCGTCTGCTAGCGGACGACAAAGAGGTGGGGCTGATGGGCCGTTAGGGTTTGGGCCTCCACTGGACCCCACCCGCCTCTTTCCCGTCCGCTAGCGGACGACAAAGAGTTGGCTGATGGCAAATAGGATCTTTGCCGTCAGCCAGTTCTTTGCCATCAGTTTTTTAGAAGCAGACGGCAAAGGCCTTCGTTGCCGTCCGCTAGCAGACGGCAAAGAGCTGACTGATGGTAAATTCTCTGTTTTCAGTAGTGGACAATGCCTCACACACACTAGACATCTCGCTTCGGTGAGCTGAAGGGCCGATGCAGATGATCATTAGTAGGGTGGTTGCCACAAGATCTGGTTTCTTCTAAAGAAGGGCTTCAACATAACTCAGCCGCTGGAATTATTGGGCCTAGTCCATCAAATATTTCAGAATATTGCCACATGATCTGGTTTCTTCTTTGATACTTATGCGCATCTGGCCAGATTGACCACCATTCAAGTATTACTCTCATTGGGTGCCTCACACAATCTTCTCATTCATCAAATGGACATGAAGACACTTTCTTAAATGAGGAGTTGGAGGTGGAAATTTACATGGAATAACCCGATGGTTTTGTAGTAGATGGTCACGAAGGAAAAGTGTGTAAGTTTTTTAAATCTTTTTATGGCTTGACACCTAAGCAATGACATGAGAAGTTCGAAAGAACTATGACATCTACGGGCTTTCTTGCAAACGAAGCCGACAAGTGAGTGTACAATCGCCATGGTGTGGACGAGGAAGTAATATTATGTCTTTATGTTGATGACATACTTATATTTGGTACACATCTTAAGGTCATTGAGGAAGTGAAAGATTTTCTAAATCATAACTTTAAGATAAAAGACCATGAAGTAATTGATGTTATCTTGAAAATCAACTTTTTGAGAGGTGATGATCGTGGGATCACTTTGTTGGAGTCTCACTATGTGGAGAAGGTTTAGAGTCGCTTTGAATATTCAGATTGTAAACCTTCTCCAACACCTTATGATCCGAGTGTGTTGATTCGAAAGAACGAATGAGAAACAAAGGATCAACTAAGATATTCCCAAATAATTGGTTCGCTTATGTATTTAACTAGCCTTACGAGGCCTGACATCTCGTTCGCTATGATTAAACTAAGACGGTTTGTTTCAAACCCGGAAGATGTTCATTGCATGCTATTAAGAGGATAATGCACTATCTGAAAGGTACTGCGAGTTATGGACTTCACTATAAAGGAAATCCAATAGTGCGAATTGAATATCTGATGCCGGTGAGCTTAAAGCCACAAGTGGTTATGTATCTACATGAAGGAAATATGCCCTAGAGGCAATAATAAAGTTGTTATTTTATATTTCATTATTCATGATAAAGGTTTATTATTCATGCTAGAATTGTATTGATCGGAAACCTAAATACATGTGTGAATACATAAACAAACACCGTGTCCCTAGTGAGCCTCTACTTGACTAGCTCGTTGATCAAAGATGGTTATGGTTTCCTAACCATGGACATGAGTTGTCATTTGATAACGGGATCACATCATTAGGAGAATGATGCAATGGACAAGGCCCATCCGTTAGCATAGCATAATGATCGTTCAGTTTTATTGCTATTGCTTTCTTCATGTCAAATACATATTCCTTCGACTATGAGATTATGCAACTCCCGAATACCGGAGGAATGCCTTGTGTGCTATCAAACGTCACAACGTAACTGGGTGATTAAAAAGATGCTATACAGGTATCTCCGAAGGTATTTATTGAGTTGGCATAGATCGAGATTAGGATTTGTCACTCCGAGTATCGGAGAGGTATCTCTGGGCCCTCTCGGTAATACACATCATAAGCTTGCAAGCAAACGACTAAGGAGTTAGTCACGAGGTGATGTATTATGGAATGAGTAAAGAGACTTGCCGGTAACGAGATTGAACTAGGTGAAGATGCCGACGATCGAATCTCGGGCAAGTAACATACCGATGGACAAAGGGAGTTACGTATGTTGTCATAATAGTTTGACCGATAAAGATATTCGGGGAATATGTTGTAGCCAATATGAGCATCCAGGTTCCACTATTGGTTATTGGCTGGAGAGGTGTCTCGGTCATGTCTACATAGTTCTCGAACCCGTAGGGTCCGCACGTTTAACGTTCGATGACGATATAGTATTATATGAGTTATGTGATTTGGTGACCAAATGTTGTTTGGAGTCCCGGATGAGATCACGGACATGACAAGGAGTCTCAAAATGGTCGAGAGGTAAAGATTGATATATAGGACGATGGTATTCGGACACCGGAAATGTTCCGGAGGGTACCGGGTACATATCGGGTCACCGGAAGGGGTTCCGGGCACCCCCGGCAAAAGATATGGGCCTTATGGGCCAAGAGGGTAAACGCACCCGCCACAAGGGGCTGGTGCGCCCCCCATATGGGCTGAACTAGAGGAGAAAGAAAGAGGGGAAGGGAGAAGGAAAGGGCGGGATTCGGCCTACCCCTTCCTTCCCTCCTCCCTCCTCTTTCCTTCCCCCTCCGGCAAATAAGGCAGGGTGGGCGCCGGCCATGGGGAGACCCCAAGTAGGATCGGCCTACTTGGGCGCCTCCTGGCTGCCTCCCCTTTCCCTCCCACCTATATATATATGTGGGGGGGGGCACCCCTAGCACATACCAGACAATTGCCTAGCGGTGTGCGGCGCCCCCCTCCACCGTTTACACCCCCGGTCATATTTTCGTAGTGCTTGGGCGAAGCCCTGCGGAGATCACTTCACCATCACCGTCACCACACCGTCGTGCTGACAGAACTCATCTACTACCTCGACATCTTGCTGGATAAAGAAGGCGAGGGACGTCACCGAGCTGAACGTGTGCAGAACTCGGAGGTGCCGTACGTTCGGTACTCGATCGGTGGAACACGAAGAAAGTTCGACTGCATCAACCGCGTTGTGAAACGCTTCCCATTACGGTCTACAAGGGTACATAGACACACTCTCCCCCTCGTTGTTATGCATCTCCATGGATAGATCATTGCGTGTGCGTAGAATTTTTTTGTTTTCCATGCAACGTTTCCCAACAGTGGCATCCGAGTCAGGTCTATGCGTAGATGATATGCACGAGTAGAACACAAAGAAGTTGTGGGCAGTGATGTTCATACTGCTTACCACCAATGTCTTATTTTGATTCGGCGGCATTGTGGGATGAAGCGGCCCGGACCAACCTTACATGTCCACGTACATGAGACCGGTTCCACCGACTGACATGCAACTTGTTTTGCATAAAGGTGGTTGGCGGGTGTCTGTTTCTCCTACTTTAGTTGAATCGAATTTGACTACGGCCGGTCCTTGAAGATGGTTAAAACAGTAAACTTGACGAATCACCGTTGTGGTTTTTGCCGTAGGTAAGAACGGTTCTTGCTAGAAGCCCGTAGCAGCCACGTAAAACTTGCAACAACAAAGTAGAGGACGTCTAACTTGTTTTTGCAGGGCATGTTGTGATGTGATATGGTCAAGACATGATGTGATATACGTTGTTGTATGAGATGATCATGTTTTGTAAGTTATCGGCAACTGGCAGGAGCCTTATGGTTGTCGCTTTATTGTATGAAATACAAACGCCATGTAATTGCTTTACTTTATCACTATGCGTTAGCGATAGTTGTAGAAGCAATAGTTGGTGAGACAACCACGACACAACAATGGAGATCAAGGTGTTGAGCCGGTGACAATGGAGATCATGACGATGCTTTGGAGATGGAGATCAAAAGCACGAGATGATGATGGCCATATCATGTCACATATTTTGATTGCATGTGATGTTTATCTTTTGTGCATCTTATTTTGCTTAGTACGGCGGTAGCATTATAAGATGATCCCTTCACTAAATTTCAAGGTAAAAGTGTTCTCCCTAAGTATGCACCGTTGCTATAGTTCGTCGTGTTGAGACACCACGTGATGATCGGGCGTGATAGACTCTACGTTCACATACAATGGGTGCAAGACAGTTTTGCACATGCAGAATACTTGGGTTAAACTTGACGAGCCTAGCATGTACAGACATGGCCTCGGAACACTGGAGATTGAAAGATCGAATGTGAATCATATAGTAGATATGATCAACATAGGGATGTTCACCATTGATGACTACCCCATCTCACATGATGATCGGACATGGGTTAGTTGATTTGGATCACGTATCACTTAGATGACTTGAGGGATGTCTATTTAAGTGGGAGTTCTTAAGTAATTTGATTAATTGAACTTAATTTATCATGAACTTAGTCTTGATAGTTTTTGCATATCTATGTTGTAGACCAATAGCTCGCGTATAGCTCCCCTGTTTTATTTTGTTATGTTCCTAGAGAAAACTAAGTTGAAAGATGATAGTAGCAATGATGCGGACTGGGTCCGTGATCTGAGGATTATCCTCATTGCTGCACAGAAGAATTATGTCCTTAATGCACCGCTAGGTGACAGACCTATTGCAGGAGCTGATGCAGACATTATGAACGTTTTAGAAGCTCGATATGATGGCTACTTGATAGTTTAGTGCGCCATGCTTTATGGCTTAGAATCGGGGCTCCAAAGACGTTTTGAACGCCATGGAGCATATGAGATGTTCCAAGAGCTGAAATTGGTATTTCAGACTCATGCCCGTGTCGAGAGGTATGAGACCTCTGACAAGTACTTTGCCTACAAGATGGAGGAGAATAGCTCAGCTAGTGAGCATGTGTTCAGAATGTCCGAGTACTACAATCGCTTGAATCAAGTGGGAGTTAATCTTCCAGATAAGATAGTGATAGACAGAATTCTCTAGGCACTATCACTAAGCTACTAGAACTTCGTGATGAACTATAATATGCAAGGGATGACGAAAACGATTCCCAAGCTCTTCGTGATGCTAAAATCGGCGAAGGTAGAAATCAAGAAAGAGCATCAAGTGTTGATGGTTAACAAGACCACTAGTTTCAAGAAAAGGGGCAAGGGAAAGAAAGGGAACTTCAAGAAGAATGGCAAGCAAGTTGCCGCTCCCATGAAGAAACCCAAAGTTAGACCCAAGCCTGAAACTGAGTGCTTCTACTGCAAAGGAAATGGTCACTGGAATCGGAACTGCCCCAAATATTTGGCGGATAAGAAAGATGGCAAAGTGAACAAAGGTATATTTGATATACATGTTATTGATGTGTACTTTACTAGTGTTCATAGTAGCCCCTGGGTATTTGATACCGGTTCAGTTGCTAAGATTAGTAACTCGAAACAGGAGTTGGAAAATGAACAGAGACTAGTTAAGGACGCGGTGACGATGTGTGTTGGAAGTGATTCCAAGGTTGATAAGATCACCATCGCACACTCCCTATACCTTCGGGATTAGTGTTGGACCTAAATAAATGTTATTTGGTGTTTGCGTTGAGCATGAATATGATTGGATAATGTTTATTGCGATACAGTTATTCATTTAAGTCAGAGAATAATTGTTGTTCTGTTTACATGAATAAAACATTCTATGGTCATACACCCAATGTAAATGGTTTATTGAATCTCGATCGTAGTGATACACATATTTATAATATTGATGCCAAAAGATGCAAAGTTGATAATGATAGTGCAACATACTTGTGGCACTGCCGCTTAGGTCATATTGGTGTAAAGCGCATGAAGAAACTCCATGCGGATGGACTTTTGGAATCACTTGATTATGAATCATTTGATACTTGCGAACCATACCTCATGGGCAAGATGACTAAAACTCCATTCTCCGAAAGAATAGAGCGAGCTAATGACTTATTGGAAATAATACATACCGATGTATGCGGTCCGATGAGTGTTGAAGCACGCGGCGGGTATCGTTATTTTCTGACCTTCACAGATGATTTGAGCAGATATGGGTATATCTACTTAATGAAACACAAATCTGAAACATTTGAAAAGTTCAAAGAATTTCAGAGTGAAGTAGAGAATCATCGTAACAAGAAAATAAAGATTCTACGATCTGATCGCGGAGGCGAATATTTGAGTTACGAGTTTGGCCTTCATTTAAAACAATGTGGAATAGTTTCACAACTCACGCCACCTGGAACACCAAACCGTAATGGTGTGTCCGAATGTCGTAGCCGTACTTTATTAGATATGGTGCGATCTATGATGTCTCTTACCGATTTACCACTATCGTTTTGGGATTATGCATTAGAGACAACTGCATTCACGTTAAATAGGGCACCGTCTAAATCCGTTGAGACGACACCGTATGAACTATGGTTTGGCAAGAAACCTAAGTTGTCGTTTCTTAAAGTTTGGGGTTGCGACACTTATGTCAAAAGGCTTCAGCCTGATAAGCTCAAACCCAAATCGGAGAAGTGTGTCTTCATAGGATACCCTAAGGAAACAGTTAGGTACACCTTCTACCACAAATCCGAACTCAAGATCTTTGTTGCCAAGAATGGAACCTTTCAACAGAAGGAGTTTCTCTCGGAAGAAGTGAGTGGGAGGAAAGTAGAACTTGATGAGGTAATTGTACCTTCTCTCGAATTGGAAAGTAGCACATCAGAGAAAACCGTTCCCGTGATGCCTACACCAACTAGAGAGGAAGCTAATGATGACGATCATGAAACTTCGGATCAAGTTACTACAGAACCTCGTAGGTCAACCAGAACACGATCCGCACTAGAGTGGTATGGGAATCCTGTACTGGAAGTCATGTTACTAGACCAAGGCAAACCTACGAACTATGAAGAAGCTATGATAAGCCCAGATTCTGACAGATGGCTTGAGGCCATGAAATCTGAGATAGGATCCATGTGTGAGAACAAAGTGTGGACTTTGGTGGATTTGCCCGATGATCGGCAAGCCATAGAGAATAAATGGATCTTCAAGAAGAAGACTGACGCTGATGGTAATGTTACTGTCTATAAAGCTCGACTTGTCGCAAAAGGTTTTCGACAACTTCAAGGAGTTGACTACAATAAGACTTTCTCACCCGTAGCGATGCTTAAGTCCGTCCGAATCATGTTAGCAATTGCCACACTTTATGATTATGAAATCTGGCAAATGGACGTCAAAACTGCATTCCTTAATGGATATCTTAAAGAAGAGTTGTATATTATGCAACCAGAAGGTTTTGTCGATCCTAAAGGTTCTAACAAAGTGTGCAAGCTCCAGCGATCCATCTATGGACTGGTGCAAGCATCTCGGAGTTGGAATATACGCTTTGATGAGGTTATCAAAGCATATGGTTTTATACAGACTTTCGGTGAAACCTGTATTTACAAGAAAGTGAGTGGGAGCTCTGTAGCATTTCTGATATTATATGTGGATGACATATTGTTGATTGGAAATGATATAGAATTTCTGGATAGCATAAAAGGATACTTGAATAAGAATTTTTCAATGAAAGACCTCGGTGAAGCTGCTTATATATTGGGCATCAAGATCTATAGGGATAGATCAAGACGCTTAATAGGACTTTCACAAAGCACATACCTTGATAAAGTTTTGAAGAAGTTCAAAATGGATCAGTCAAAGAAAGGGTTCTTGCCTGTGTTACAAGGTGTGAAGTTGAGTCAGACTCAAAGCCCGACCACTGCAGAAGATAGAGAGAAAATGAAAGTCATTCCCTATGCCTCAGCCATAGGTTCTATCATGTATGCTATGCTGTGTACCAGACCTGATGTGTGCCTTGCCATAAGTCTGGCAGGGAGGTACCAAAGTAATCCAGGAGTGGATCACTGGACAGCGGTCAAGAACATCCTGAAGTACCTGAAAAGGACTAAGGAAATGTTTCTTGGTTATGGAGGTGATAAAGAGTTCGTCGTAAAGGGTTACGTCGATGCAAGCTTTAACACCGATCCGGATGACTCTGAGTCTCAATCTGGATACATATTGAAAGTGGGAGCAATCAGCTAGAGTAGCTCCATGCAGAGCATTGTAGACATAGAAATCTGCAAAATACATACGGATCTGGATCTGGCAGACCCGTTGACTAAACTTCTCTCACAAGCAAAACATGATCACACCTTAGTACTCTTTGGGTGTTAATCAAATGGCGATGTGAACTAGATTATTGACTCTAGTAAACTCTTTGGGTGTTGGTCACATGGCGATGTGAACTATGGGTGTTAAATCACATGGTGATGTGAACTAGATTATTTACTCTAGTGCAAGTGGGAGACTGAAGGAAATATGCCCTAGAGGCAATAATAAAGTTGTTATTTTATATTTCCTTATTCATGATAAAGGTTTATTATTCATGCTAGAATTGTATTGATCGGAAACCTAAATACATGTGTGAATACATAAACAAACACCGTGTCCCTAGTGAGCCTCTACTTGACTAGCTCATTGATCAAAGATGGTTATGGTTTCCTAACCATGGACATGAGTTGTCATTTGATAACGGGATCACATCATTAGGAGAATGATGTGATGGACAAGACCCATCCGTTAGCATAGCATAATGATCGTTCAGTTTTATTGCTATTGCTTTCTTCATGTCAAATACATATTCCTTCGACTATGAGATTATGCAACTCCTGAATACCGGAGGAACACCTTGTGTGCTATCAAACATCACAACATAACTGGGTGATTATAAAGATGCTCTACAGGTATCTCCGAAGGTATTTGTTGAGTTGGCATAGATCGAGATTAGGATTTGTCACTCCGAGTATCGGAGAGGTATCTCTGGGCCCTCTCGGTAATACACATCATAAGCTTCCAAGCAAACGACTAAGGAGTTAGTCACGAGGTGATGTATCACGGAACGAGTAAAGAGACTTGCGGTAACGAGATTGAACTAGGTATGAAGATGCCGACGATCGAATCTCGGGCAAGTAACATACCGATGGACAAAGGGAATTACGTATGTTATCATAACGGTTCGACCGATAAAGATCTGCGTAGAATATGTAGGAGCCAATATGAGCATCCAGGTTCCGCTATTGGTTATTGACCGGAGAGGTGTCTCGGTCATGTCTAGATAGTTCTCGAACCCGTAGGGTCCGCACGCTTAACGTTCGATGACGATATAGTATTATATGAGTTATGTGATTTGGTGACTGAATGTTGTTTGGAGTCCCGGATGAGATCACGGACATGACAAGGAGTCTCATAATGGTCGAGCGGTAAATATTGATATATAGGACGATGGTATTCGAACACCGGAAGTGTTCCGGAGGGTACCGGGTACATATCGGGTCACCGGAAGGGGTTCCGGGCACTCCCAGCAAAAGATATGGGCCTTATGGGCCAAGAGGGGAAACGCACCAGCCACAAGGGGCTGGTGTGCCCCCCATATGGGCCGAACCAGAGGAGAAGGAAAGAGGGGAAGGGAGAAGGAAAGGGGGGGATTCGGCCTCCCCCTTCCTTCCCTCCACCCTCCTCTTTCCTTCCCCCTCCGGCAAATAAGGCAGGGGGCGCCGGCCATGGGGAGACCCCAAGTAGGATTCGGCCTACTTGGGCGCCTCCTGGCTTCCTTCCCTCTCCCTCCCACCTATATATATATATGTGGGGGGGGGGGGGGGCGCCCCTAGCACACACCAGACAATTGCCTAGCCGTGTGCGGCGCCCCCTCCACCGTTTACACCCCCGGTCATATTTTCGTAGTGCTTAGGCGAAGCCCTATGGAGATCACTTCACCATCACCATCACCACACCGTCGTGCTGACGGAACTCATCTACTACCTCGACGTCTTGCTGGATCAAGAAGGCAAGGGGCGTCACCGAGCTGAACGTGTGCAGAACTCGGAGGTGCTGTACGTTCGGTACTCGATCGGTGGAACGCGAAGAAAGTTCGACTACATCAACCGCGTTGTGAAACGCTTCCGCTTACGATCTACAAGGGTACATAGACACACTCTCCCCCTCGTTTCTATGCATCTCCATGGATAGATCATTGCGTGTGCGTAGAAATTTTTTCGTTTTCCATCCAACGTTTCCCAACACTACACTTGATGGTGCTGCTGTTTCCTGGAAGTCTTGCAAGAAGACCATCTTAACAAGGTCAACAATGGAAGGAAAACTCGAGACATTAGACACAGCAACGGTTGAAGCAGAATGGCTTCGGGATTATTATTTTTTGAACTTGCTGGTGGTTGCAAAACCAATAGCAGCTATCCTAATGAACTGTGATAATCAAATGGTGATCGTCAAGGTAAATAGTTCAAAGAACAATTAGAAGTGATCCAGACATGTGAGAAGGAGACTAAAATCTGTCATATTTATGAGAAACTCCAGAGTTATAGCATTGGACTATATAAACACATCGAAGATTCTAGTAGATCTCTTCACAAAGTGTTTATCACGAAATGTGATAGAAATTGCATCAAAAGAGATGGGATTGAGATCCACTACATAACTTATCCACAGTGGTAATCCATTCTATGTGATCGAAGATCACATGAATTAGAATCGGAGAGACAAGCTATTGGATAACCAAGAGGAGAATGTTTATTTTATAAGATCCTCTCCATTATGATGTGTTTCTAACCTAATCTGTATGGTAGGCTGATATTTATCTTAATGTGTTCTGGGCGGCTTGGGTAGGCATAAATGTTGTCCTACATAACATCTTGAAACAACACATCTATATGAGTTAGACTGTTAAACGTCGTAGCCAATTAGAGTTGGGTGCTCTCTAATAAACTCACAAAGATGCCCCAGAGTATGACGTATATGCTCCTACCCGCGGGATCAGGGCTTTTACGTGAAACTTGTTTGCATAAAATTTGCAGTTCAAGGCGTAGTCCACTGTTCAAATTGTGAACGAGTGTAGCATAAAGTTCTAGGTGGAAAGTTCAACTTAACAGTCTCCACTGAAATATGATTATATAAACAATGTTTTGAAATCATAGGTAAACTTTATGTGCCTCTGGGATCTTGTGGGGGTTGTTGAAATTAATGGACCTAGCCTATTTAACATTTTAGAATATTGCCAATAATTCATAGTTAATCCCTGAGGCCCATGTGGGCTTTGGCCCATTCATGCATAACAAGGTGGTGTGTATAGTTTGGTCCTACCCCACTGGTGAAGGGTGTGTGAGACCAACTTATAAGAAGAGTTGTTTCAGATACCACTAAGAGTTTGAGAAGAGAGCACATACACACGCGCTTCTCCGTCGCCGCCCGCCTCGCAAGCGCATCATGTTTCGTGATCAAACCAAGCCGCGCTGGGACCTACACAATTTGTGCGCTGCCTTAATTTTTTTCATGCTAGAAAAAAAGTTGAAACGTTTTGCCTCTTGAGTGGGAGACAAATCTGAACACTTGCGGACAGTTTCTCTTCCTCTCCCTAGTGGGCGCCCGTTTCTCTTCCCCACTACCAAAGGGTCAGTTGCAACTTGCAACTTGCCTCAACTGTAAGAGGTCACACCTCTTCCAGGACGAGACACACTTCCATTCCTGAGCATTGCGCCACCTACCACTTTCCTATCTCACTTCTCGGCGTCCACCGAGGAGTGAGACAGCAGGCCCTCAAAACTCCACCTCTCGTGATCCAGTACGCCAGAGGGGTGATCGACTTTTTGGGGAGCACCCTTGCGCGACTACTGGATCCTTGTTCATCGTGGCTGCGGGCGGCGACATCCCTGACGACGAGTTCTCCAACGACGATTTCTTCCCTGACGTCGACCACATCCTCGATGACATGACGAACAGTGCACCCGCATCCTCCTTCATTCCTCCATATGTCATCTTATCCTCTCTGTTAGGGTTAACATTTGTTTCACCGCTAGTAGCAATCGATATGAATACGATGCTTATTTCTTATGATCTCGATTGCATGACTATCTTCAACAATCTGTTGATTGTTTTCGTTATCATCGCTATTATGTTATTCATGTTTTATTCACTGTTTTTCTGAATTAAACTTAACAAGAAATTCCTCAAATATTCAACATCAGCCACTTAGTATCAGGTGCTTCCTCAGATGGCTTGACAGGAAGTTGCAGAAAGCTTCCAACTTCAGGTTCGCATGCTATTTTGAGAGTAAATTGCTCAACGCCACCACATTTGTGGCTAGGGTACTCCAAAACTACCTTTTTTGCTAAAAATTACAAAAAACCACCAACTCTGTGGCAAGTGAGTAACAGATCGCACTAATTCCAAACTGAACCGCGTATAACAGCAGAACTGACGGGTGGGACCCGTCTGTCGGGCTGATTTGGCATATCTACGTGGACAATATGCTGAGGTGGAAGATGGCCCCACTAGTCAGCCTCTCATCTATTTTTACTTCTTTTCTTCTTCCACGGTCAACGCCATGCCCACCGACCGCCGACTCTGGTCTGCGGCGCGCGCCCGATCTGCCGCACGTGTGGCCGCGCCGCCCCCGTACAGCTCCCTCCGACGCCGCCTCCCCTCCACGCACTGGCCACGGCCTGGCTTCCCCCGCGCGGCCGTCCTACAAACCCGCGCCGCCCCTGCATCTACCTCCGACGCTGTCACACCCCACCTAATACAGGGTGGTGTATGACAGGTCAGGTCCACCTGCTGCCAGGGTGGACTGTGTAGTAGTGTGTGTGTGGCTTATATGCCCAACCCTTTGTACTGAACTAGCGATCGAATAGAAAAAGGAATGAACTGAGCTCAAGCTCCTTCGTTCTTCTTTGGTCAATCCCCATTTCCATTTCCTCTTTGTTCTGTGATTCTCAAGCTACTGCTAGGGACATCACAGTTGGTATCAGACTAGGTCGTTCCACTCCACACAAGGGCGCCGCGTACACCACCAATCCCAAACGCCCAAACCCGATTCATCCTGCTCGAGATGGACGAGATGCAAAAATCCCTGCAGGAATTCTTCACCAAAGCGCTTGACGAGAAGCTCGCTCCGGTGATGGCCGAGCTCCGTGAGCTTCGCGCGGATTTGGAGGAGGTCAAGCGAGCGCACTCTTCGGCTGTTCCTCCCCACGATCCCGCCCAAAATCAGATCGGCGGCGGAGGCAACGGCGCCCCCCAGCTGCGCGCGTCGCTACCCGACGAGGAAGACCCCGCAGGTCATCTCAGGGGGCATGCCGATGAGGACGGCAACATACCGTACGTACCTTGCCGTGTGGAGCTCCCGCACGGGCGACGCGAGGGCCGCCGCGACGCCGACGACTACTACGAGCGCCACCGTGACGCCGACGACTACTGCGAGCGCCGCCGCGTCCATGGCGATGACGACGACGGCCACGAGCGCCGCGTCCCCCGCGCCGCTGTTGACTGGCCCGAGCGCCGCCGTGACGGCTGCCGCGATGACGACGACGGCCACGAGTGCCGCGTCCCTCGCGACGCCGTTGACTGGCCCGAGCGCCGCCGTGCCGGCCGGTGCGATGATGAAAACGGCCACGTCCGCCGCGACGCCGCTGACTGGCCCGAGCGCCACAATGACCGTCGTGATGGATTTCACCTCAGGCCGCCCAAGCATCCTTTTTCGGTCTTCAAAGGGCAGTTTCCTTTACTCTGGATTGATAATTGCTACAATTATTTTGAGATGTACAATGTGCCGGATCGCCATTGGGTTAGCACTGCCACCTTGTACTTCGAAGATCATGCTGCTCTATGGCTGCAAGCATACAAGCGTACTCACCAGCAGATGAATTGGGATGCCTTGATCACGGCTTTGGTTGCGGAGTTTGCCAGCGATGACTACGACGGCCAGATGTCTAGTCTGTTACAGCTCAAGCAAACTGGAGTAGTGGCCGAATACAAGCACAAATTCGAGTCCTGCATGTACCACCTCTTATCTGTTGATGCTGCTATGAACTCAAAATGGTTTGTTTCTCATTTCATCCATGGCTTGCGTGATGAATTTAGAGCAGCAGTCAGATTGCAGCATCCAGCTAATGTAACTAAGGCAGCCCATCTAGCACAAATTCAGGAGGAAGAAAATGACAGTTGCCACCGTCCACAAGCATTTCCTGCTGCAGCAATCAAACACCATATAGCCCATCTTCCCCAAGGGCTAGTGGAACCTCATCGAGACAATAATGAGTTTGCTCGGGAGCGCACCTTGCGAGACTTCAGACAAGCTAATGGCCTTTGTTTCCGGTGTGGAGATAAGTATAGCCGCGTGCACAAGTGCAAACCGCCTGCCCAACTATTGACCATACAAGTGGGTGATTGTGGTGAAATTCTCTCCGAGGATACAGTTCATGCTTTGGAGTTGCTGATGAACCAGCACCAGCTGGTTGAGCTCAAACCATGGCCTGATAGAGTATCAATTTTGGTGGGTGCAGGGTCAAACTGTTGCTGAAGATCACCTTGTCTGTCAGCCCCTTGTAGTGACGCAAGTATTCTGGGACTAGCCTGCCGCTCAAGGAGGAGCAATTGTCACACTCCACCTAATAAAGGCCCTGTTTATTTCAGCTTCGCTTGGATTTTAATCACCTGTGGATTCGCTTCACTGCCGAAGCTGATTTTGGGAATCAGCTTCGCCACCGAAGTACACTTTGAGGTGCTTCAGGAAATTGCACTAAAAATGACCCAAATCCAGATTCAGCTTCACTGGCAAAACTGATTCCAGATAGCCGTTTGTTTCAGATTGTAGATTCGGCTTCACTGGCAAAGCTGAATCTGGTCATAGAATCCAAAACAAACAGGGCCAAAGGGTGGTGTATGACAGGTCAGGTTCACCTGCTGCCAGGGTGGACTGTGTAGTAATGTGTGTGGCTTATATGCCCAACCCTCTGTACTGAACTAGGGATCGAATAGAAAAAGGAATGAACTGAGCTCAAGCTCCTTCGTTCTTCTTCGGTCAATCCCCATTTCCATTTCCTCTTTGTTCTGTGATTCTCAAGCTACTGCTAGGGACATCACAGACGCTGCCGGCCGTCCACGCCCCGGCCCCGAGCCAACTTCCCCCAGGCCCAGTTCTTTTGGGCGATTCTCCCAGAATCGTGAGAATCGACCCTCCACCCAGCTTCTCCCATAATCTTGTATTCATATTTTTTTTACGATCATAGCTGTTCACATCCTAACTAGTTAGGATTGTAAAAAAACTATGAGTTCAAGATTCTGGGAGAAGCTGAGTGGAGGATCGATTCTTAAGATTACGAGAGAATCGGCCAACAGAACTGGGCCCTAGTCGCCTTCGATCATACCTTCTTCTACCCGACGCCGCCGCCAGCACGCACGGCCGCCGCTGTAGCCGAGGCAACGGGACACCGCCGCTGCCATTGACGCGAGGCAACACCTGCGGGGGACCTCCTGCGCGTGCTCGTGTCATAGCAGAGCAGCAGCTAGCCGGCCGTGAGGCTCCTCCCGTGCGTGCTGTGGCTCTGTAGCTAGCTGGCCGTGAAGGTCCTCCCGGGCGTGCTGTGCCTCAGCAGCAACAAGCACATGCGCTGCACTGTCATCACTGCGATGATGCCAGCAAGGAGGGCGACGGCAGGAAAGCGCAAGATGAAGCGTGAGTTGTATAGGCTGAAGAGAAAGGCTGCCAAGAGTGTAGAGAAAGAGTAAGTGGGCTGGGCCATTTGGGCTTGTGAGCCGCGTGGTGTGTATGGCGTGTTATAAGCCTAGTCTGTACCTTTGAAACAATTAAGTCTGAAAATGTGAGCACTCTGAATCTCACCTACTACCTTCTCTGTTTCTCATCCCAGTTCTTCCGTTCTCATCTAAACTTTCCCCATTTATCTGTTGTTTGATCCTTCCCAAGGCTGGGTCATAACAATCTGGTATTCAGAGCTTGGTTTCGGTCCGAGTTGCGCTTGACTTACCCTCGATTATCCGGTAACATCGACCAGCTGGTTGTAGGTCGCCCTAGGGTTTGATCTGCTATAAATCCGAAGCTGGCGTTCGGTGATTTGGGGAAGCTGCAACGGCGCCGAGCAGGAATAGTTCTCCTTCAGCACAGACCAGATTCGTGCTGGCGGAGATGGAAGAGCTAAATTTTTTTGACGGAGCGACTGGACGCGATCGACCTCAAGGTCGCGGCCGTCAACGACCTCAAGACAAGGCTGGAGGAGGTGGACCGCAAGATCGGCAAGCAAGGCGACCGGCTTGACAGCGTTCAGGACAAGGTCAACATGTCCACAGACGCCATCGGTGTGATGCACCAGGAGCAGCTCCAACAGGCGGCGCGGTCACAGAAGGCAGCGGCGACCCCACCGGCAGAGGCAACGGCAGCGGCGGGCACGGTCCCGAATACCACATCCGGAGATGTGCGACCTATGCTGGGCGGCTCGGGGATATTGGGGGCTGCAGCGCCAGAGGATCCACACACGGCACCACAACATCACCAATTTCCACGTTTACTGTCGAACCTGCAGTGGCAACAGGGGACAGGCGCTGTGACAGAGCACATTGGAGAGGAAGTGGACCAAGAGGAAAGGGGAGCTAGGCGCAGCTGGGTACCCAAGATGGAATTTCCAAAATTCGATGGCACTGATGTGAGGGTGTGGATCGATCAGTGCTTGGATTACTTTCTCTTGTACCAAGTGTCTGAATCACTTAAAGTTACAGCAGCAACTATGAACATGAGGGAGAGTGCCGCACACTGGTGGCAGGCTTACAAATCAGATCATGGGAGTTTAACCTGGGACCAGTTCACAACAGCTATTTTGTTGGAATTTGAGGTCAATACTCATAGGAGCAAATCCATGGCATTGGTGCAGCTGAAGCAAAAAGGGTCATTGGAGGAGTACAACATCAAGCTCTTCGACAAGAATATCAGTCCCACACTTTTAGTAGCCCATTTTATCAATGGTCTCAAAGATGAGTTACGTTCTGCTGTGGAAGTTCGGTTACCAAATTCAGTGAGAGAGGCCGCTGCTTTTGCACTGGTACAGGAGGCAGTCCTGGATAGGGCCAAGAAGCCTTGGCACAAACCCAATGTGCAACGCCAAGGATATGGGCCTTCAATCGACTCGACCAGCGGGCTAGTTCCAATACGGGAGATTTGTGGAAAGCTAAACAATTAAAAGAATATAGGCGTGCAAATGGCCTTTGTTATGGGTGTGGAGAGAAGTTTGCACCGGGACATGTGTGTGCCGCCAAACAAGCATAACTAAAAGCTTTAGAATTGTCTTCAGCTGATTACCTCTCAGATGAGATGCTTGATGTGCTGGTGGCGGCTGAAGGCGATGCGGCACGTGAACATGAGATGTTCCTTTCACTCAATGCTGTTTTCGGTACAGTCTCCTCCAAAACCATGCGCGTTTGAGCCTTGGTGGATAACAAGGTAGTGTTGTTCCTCATTGATACGGGCAGTTCCCACATTTTTATTGACAGTCAGCTCGTGCAAAAGCTGAATTATGAAGTACAACCCTTATGAAGAACCATGCCGGTGAAAGTGGCTAATGGACAATATCTACATTGCAAAGGGTCAATTCCAAATTTCACATCGTGGCTTCCACATCAGACTTTCACCTATGATATGAAAGTGGTGGATCTCGGGGGTTATGATGCCTTCCTCGGGATCGACTGGTTAGCTGAATGGGGGGATATGAAGTGCAATTGGAAAGAGAAGTGGATTGAACTTGAATTGCCAAACAAGGCTGTAAGGTTGCATGGAGTGCAGGATACAGCTGCAACAACCATTCGAGAAGTGGAGGCTAATACCCTAGTGAAATGGGTAGCGGGCAATGAAATTTGGGCCATGGCTGAGATCCTGCCTATTTCTCCAAATACGGAACTAATACCAGCACCCCCTGCCATTCAGTTAGTGTTGGCAGCATACCCTGATGTCTTCACTGATCCCAAAAGGCTTCCACCACATCGGTCTCATGACCATACTATTCCGCTATTGCCCAATACGGCTCCTATTAACTCTCGACCATATCGATACAGTCCACTTCAAAAGGACGAAATTGAGAGACAAATCACTGACATGTTAGCAGCAGGGATTGTCGTACGAAGCATTAGTCCTTTTGCCAGCCCGGTGTTATTGGTCAAAAAGAAAGATAATACATGGAGATTTTGTGTCGATTACTGTGGTCTGAATGCAGTCACTGTGAAGAACAAGTTCCCTATGCCTATAGTAGATGAGCTGCTTGATGAGCTTGCAGGCACTCAGTGGTTCTCAAAGCTGGACCTGCGGGCAGGATACCATCAGATACGCATGGTAGAAGAAGATGAACCCAAAACTGCATTTAAGACACATCATGGGCATTTTCAGTTCAGAGTAATGCCATTTGGCCTTACAAATGCCCCGGCAACTTTCCAGTGTCTGATGAATGAAGTGTTTGCAAAGTATACTCGCAAGTTCGTGCTAGTATTCATGGACGATATACTCATCTACAGCAAGACATGGGAGGAACACAAATATCATTTGAAACTAGTCTTGGATGTGTTGCGCGAACACCAGCTATTTGTGAAAGCTTCAAAGTGCAGTTTCGCTCAACAACAAATTGAATACCTTGGCCACATTATTTCCAACAAGGGCGTGGCTACGGACCCATCCAAGACGGAAGTGATGCTGAAGTGGCCAGTTCCAGCAACTATCACGGACCTCAGAGGCTTCCTTGGCTTGACTGGGTACTACCGAAAGTTTGTTTGAAACTATGGACTTCTTGCCAAGCCCCTCACATTATTGCTGCAAAAGAAAGCTTTTGAGTGGACCCCTGAAGCAAATACATCATTTAACCTTCTCAAACATGCTATGTGATAGAGGCGAAGGTGTCCCGATGTTTCGATGAGATGGTGGCTATCGTTTTCTGTGGGAGTCGACCTTGACGATCCGACTACGAACGTGCGAGACGTCGCGCCTTAGCAATCGCTATACCAACTTCCAAGGGGTTATTGACCATGCCGGAGCACGATCAACCTGACCACGAGGGTCTGTTTCCTGCGAGCAAATGAAGAACAAGCAAGAAACTGAGATTGCAATCTGGATATTGCGAATATAAGAGGAAAGCTTTATTAATGAAGGTGGGGTTCTGTGACGCCTTTGTCTGGTCGTTGAACACAAACGAAGTACGCGAAGTTGCAGCTATGGCGAACTTTTAATCTAAACAAAACCCAAAGTCTAAACGGTGCCCTAAGGGCTGTATATATGGAGGAAGAGGGGGTGAATTTTGTGGCCCTTGAAGGAGGGGTCCGAAACCAACCCTATCTCTTGTTTTCCCACACATACGGACTCTAAAAACAGCCTATACTCAAGTATTTCGAAATTACATGGGCCTGGCCCATTAATAAGGTGACGCAGCACCTATGATAGCCTCTGGACGAAATTTATGAAGTGGCATCTTGTATATTTCGTCCAAGGCTTCCTGCACTCATTATGGTGGCTTCAAAGTCCTGAAATCATCACTTGTAACTCCGTTCTTGTTCCCCTTGCGCATGCCATCATCTCCATGCTTGAACTTGCTCCAAGGTTCCTCTTTCTTGTCCAAGCTAGGCCCTTCATTTGTAAGCAAAACAAATGTATCCACTTTAGGCAGCATCATATTCTCATGAACATTAGAATCATTACCAAGAAATGAAAGTACCTGATAATTTAATTGGCGTGCGCGAGCTCTAGTAATTGGTCCAGTATGTATAGCAGCAGGGGCTGTGGGTGTAACAATGGTATTGATGTCCTCATCATCCTCCCCTTCTTGAAATGAAGTCGTCCTCGACGGAAGCTCATCTTCCTCACCCAAATAAGGCTTCAAATCTGCAATGTTAAAAGTGGGACTAACCCCAAAATCTGCAGGCAGCTCAAGTTTATATGCATTATCATTTATTTTCTCTAACACCTTAAAAGGACCATCAGCACGTGGCATTAGCTTTGATTTGCGCAAATCTATCCTTACGCAAATGTAACCAAACAAGATCTCCAGGTGCAAACACAACATGTTTTCTACCCTTATCTCCAGCAAGTTTATATTTAGCATTCATATGCTCAATGTTCTCCTTAGTTAACTCATGCATTTTTAAGATCAATTCAGCACGTTGTTTAGCATCAAAATTAACCTTCTCCGAAGATGGAAGAGGCAACAAATCAATAGGTGCACGAGGTAGGAAACCATATACAATCTCAAAAGGGCACATCTCAGTAGTAGAATGCAACGAACGATTATAAGCAAATTCAATATGAGGCAAGCATTCTTCCCACATTTTCTTGTTATTCTTCAAAACAACCCTAAGCATAGTAGACAAAGTTCTATTGACTACTTCAGTTTGTCCATCAGTTTGTGGGTGACAAGTAGTACTAAAAAGCAGTTTAGTCCCCAACTTAGCCCATAAACATCTCCAAAAGTGGCTAAGAAATTTGGTATCACGATCTGAAACAATAGTATTTGGCACACCATGCAAGCGAATAATTTCACGAAAGAACAAATCAGCAACATTAGCAGCATCATCGGTTTTATGACATGGTATAAAGTGTGCCATTTTCGAGAACCTATCCACGACAACAAATATGCTATCCCTCCCCTTCTTTGTTCGAGGTAAACCCAAAACAAAGTCCATAGATATATCCTCCCATGGAACACTAGGTACAGGCAAAGGCATATATAAACCATGAGGATTGAGTCGTGACTTAGCTTTTTGACATGTAGTGCAGCGAGCAACAAAGCGCTCAACATCCCGTCTCATCTTTGGCCAAAAGAAATGTGTAGCAAGTACATCCTCCGTCTTCTTTACGCCAAAGTGTCCCATTAATCCTCCTCCATGCGCCTCCTGCAACAACAAAAGACGAACGGAGCTAGCTGGAATGCATAGCTTGTTAGCACGAAACACAAATCCATCGTTAACGATGAACTTATTCCATGTTCTTCCTTCTTTACAATTCTGCAATACATCTTTAAATTCAGGATCATGCACATATTGATCTTTGATGGTCTCCAAACCAAATATTTTAAAGTCAAGTTGTGAAAGCATAGTATAACGACGAGACAAAGCATCAGCAATAACATTTTCTTTACCCTTCTTGTGTTTAATGACATAAGGGAAAGTCTCAATGAATTCAACCCATTTAGCATGTCTACGGTTCAGTTTTGCTTGACTTTTAATGTGTTTCAAAGATTCATGATCAGAATGTATAACAAATTCTTTGGGCCATAAATAATGTTGCCATGTTTCTAAGGTCCGAACAAGAGCATATAATTCTTTATCATAAGTAGAATAGTTCAGACTAGGCCCACTCAATTTTTCAGAAAAGTATGCAACAGGTTTGCCATCTTGTAATAACACACCTCCTAATCCAATTCCACTAGATTCACATTCAAGCTCAAAAGTCTTATTAAAATCAGGAAGTTTGGAGTAAAGGAGCATGTGTCAACTTATCTTCAATACGTGAAGGCTTCTTCCTGTGTGGTACCCCAAACAAAGGCACATCCTTCCTTGTAAGCTCATTGAGAGGTGCAGCAATGGTGCTAAAATCTCTCACAAAACGCCTATAGAAACCAGCGAGGCCAAGGAAACTCCTCACTTGTGTGACCGTTTTGGGCTGCGGCCAACTCTCAATAGCTTCAATCTTGGCTTTTAACTTCAATTCCCGTGGAGTAACAACATAGCCAACGAAAAGATACTCGGTCGGGTGCAAAAGGTGCACTTCCCAAGTTACCAAACAAACGTGATCACGTAGAGCAATAAAAACAGCGTAAAGTTCAAATGTTCTCTCAAAGATATGCTACTGCTAAAATCAATATATCATCAAAGTAACTACCACAAATCGTCCAATGAAAGCACGTAAAACTTCGTTCATTAATCTAAAAGTACTAGGTGCATTAGTTAACCCAAAAGGCATGACTAACCATCATATAAACCAAACTTAGTTTTAAATGCTGTTTTCATTCATCTCCCAATTTCATACGAATTTGATGGTATCCACTACGCAAATCAACTTTGGAGAATATTGTAGAGCCACTCAATTCATCAAGCAATATCATGCCTAGGAATAGGATGACGATAGCGAATAGTAATATTATTAATGCCTCTACAATCAACACACATACGTGATGTACCATCCTTTTTTGGCACTAGTATAATAGGAACAGCACAAGGACTAAGAGATTCGCAGTATATAACCTTTGTCGAGCAGCTCCTGTACTTGACGCATAATCTCCTTCGTCTCCTCTGGATTGGTACGGTATGGCGCACGGTTTGGCAGTGAAGCACCGGGAATTAAGTCAATCTGATGCTCAATCCCGCGAATAGGTGGTAATCCCGGTGGCACGTCTTGTGGAAAGACATCAGCGAACTCCTGCAAAATGTTAGTGACAGCAGGAGGCAAAGAGGAAGGCACGTCCTCGAATGAAAATAACGCCTCTTTGCACACAAAAGCATAGCAAACAGATTTGCTGAAATCTAGCTCATCAATATCAGATTTGGTGGCAAGTAAACATGCACTTTTCAATTTAATTTCAGAAGCAACACTAGATGGTTTATTATTAGGCTTCATTTGTTGCTCAAATTCTTTTGCCACAATCTGATTTTCACTCTTATTTTTCTCCTGTTTTGCTTTACTAGCTCTATTAATATCATCTTTCAAAATAGAATCAAGAGTCATAGGAAGCAAAGTAATATGTTTATCCTTATGAACAAGAGTATACTGATTGTTTCTACCATGGTGTACAGAATTTTTATCATATTGCCATGGTCTACCAAGTAATAATGAACATGTTTGCATGGGTACCACATCACAATCAACATAATCAGCATATGTAGAGATACTAAAATGCACACGAACAGTACGTGTTACCTTAACCTTGCCGCTGTTGTTGAACCATTGGATATAGTAAGGATGTGGATGTGGTCTTGTGGTGAGAGATAGCTTCTCCACCATCTCCATGCTAGCCAAGTTGTTGCAGCTCCCTCCATCTATGATGACGCGAACAGAATGTTCCTTCACAACTCCCTTTGTATGGAACAAATTATGTCTCTGATTTTGCTCAGCTTGTGTGACCTGCACACTCAAAACACGTTGAGCAACTAAACATTCATACCTGTCAGCGTCTTCAGGAACCATGTATTGCGTCTCATGATCAGAATCATCTCCACCGTGTTCTTCACTTGTAATAAGAGCCAAAGTCTCCTCATCATAGTCACTAGCGGACTCATACCCACCATCCTCAGTAGCAATCATAACACGCGGAGATTGGCATTCTCTCGCATAATGACCTCTTCCCTTACAACGACGACAAATAATATCATGTGTGTGCCCTATTGATGCCATAGATGAAGAAGAGCTTTGGGCAGGCCCAGAAGGTGTACTCTTGGTAGATGGTGGTGGTGGTGCCTGTTTTCTTGTATCTCGGTTGGAATTGGCGGCTGAAGTCAGTGGTGCTGCAGTAGGACATGTGGGAGTAGAGGAGGCACGCGGTGTCCATGATGAAGATCGACCTGCAGAAAAATTAGTTCGCGCCAATGCCTGTCGATCCTGCACTTCACGTTCAGCTTTACAAGCAAGATGGAATAAATGAGTGATATTATTATACTCCTTATACTCTAGAATGGTCTGAATCTCTCTATTTAATCCACCCATGAAACGTGCCAGCATAGCTTCATTCTCCTCAACAATACCACATCTAATCATGCCAGTTTGTAATTCCTGATAATATTCTTCTACAGAATTTTTTTCTTGTCTTAAGCGCTGCAATTTTTGAAGTAATTCACGTTGATAATATGGTGGAACCCAACGAGTACGTATAGCAGTTTTCAAAGCAGCCCACGTAGCTGGAATATGATATAATCTACAATGTTCAGACCACCATACACATGCAAAACTAGTAAAAGCACAAACAGCAGCAACAACACGTCTCTCCTCGGGATATTGTAAACATGTAAAACGTTGTTCAGTTTCTAACTCCCAAGTAAGATATATATCAGGAACATATCTACCCTCAAATGGTGGAATATTCAATTTCAGTTTAGGAAGATGGTCATGATCTCGTACCTGAGCTGGTAATGCAGCCCTACCATTGCGATTATTGGCATGTGGACGACCTGGTGCTGGTACGTAGTTCTGATTTTGATCAACCTCATCCTCGTAATCGCCCGCATAATCATCCTCCTCAGCGGCAGCAGGAGCCATAGAAGCATCAACAGTAGGTGCAGCGGCACCAGAAGTTTGACCAGGCTCAAGGGGAACGCGCTGTGCTCGTCCCACTTGATTCGGAAGGCGACGTTGTTGTTGTTGTAGAGGTGCGACAGGTGCAGCCGGCGGTGGTTGTGGAAGACGCGCGAGCAATTCATTAAACTTGTTATCGAGCTTTGTTTCGAACGTCTTCTCAATTCCATCTATCTTCTCCATGGCCTCTTCAAATCTGTTTAGCACATCTTGCACCTGTCCACTCATCATTTGCTGAAATTTATCATGTAGCTGTTTGTTCGTCATGTTCTCCCAATCAGTCTCATCGGCTTGTGATCCTGCCATGGTTAGCAGCAATAGAAACACACAAGAATATGATCCTAAAGACTACTAGGAAGTGGTGGTGGTGGTGTATCACAAAACCGTCAAGCGAATCTCAAATGCTTACCAGTTCTTACCCAGCAGCAGGTGGTGATCGGCCACCGGTGTAGTCAAAACTCTTAAAGATTGGACAGAGCGATTGCCAGGTGGTGTGAAACGCACGACGTAGATGTATGGGGAGCTGGGAAGGCTTATGATATGGTAGCAAAAAGGGTCAGCAATAATCTATTCAGAGATGCAAAGTTGAATAAACACTCAACGACGGTATTGTGCTGGTCCTAGGCTAGACCGTGCTAGAGATGCGAGCCTAGAACACTATTAAAATCATGAAGCTGCACGTAAACAAGGGAGGAGCACACTCTGAATTTTTTTTCTCTTTTTTTTTGCACTTTTTTTTCCTCTTTTTTTTTTGCTCCGCAACAATTTTTTTTCGAAAAAGTCTACAAATGGTCTAAAAACTGCCTAGCCAGAATTTTCCAGACTTAGTTTTTTTTTTTTGAAACTGGAACTATTTTTCTACTGCAGGTAGTACGAAAGTTCGGGAGTCCTACTCTGTCACGACTCGAAGTATGGCGTGATCTGGAAATCCAAAACAGAGTAACAAAATACTAGACTCGGACTAGGACTGGTGGCGGAGATGAATCTGGTGGAACTCGGACTGGTGGCGGAGATATGTTGCAGGTGGACTCGGATTGGCGTGATGGCGCCGGATAGGTGGTGGCGTATAGGGACTCGGATTGGCGGTGAATATGTGGTGGTGGTATATGGCAGCGGCGATGAAGTTGGTGCGGTGGTGGTATATGGCAGCAGCGATGATGATGATGCGGTGGTGATATATGGCAGCGGCGACGTGACAACCTGTGAACAGAACTCGAAACTCTAAAGGACTAGACGCTAAGACCAGCAACTTGACGCGACGATGCAACCGCAAATTCAACAAAGCAAATACAGAAAAGATTATGCAAAGGCTCAGATTGGTTCGGATATGATGAACTAACCTTATTTTTTTTTTGGCTTTTTCGTGGACTGTAGGTATGAAGAACAGACTCGATCTAAACTACGAAAAACTGTAAAATCTCACCGAGCAACCTGGAAATCTGATACCACTTGATAGAGGCGAAGGTGTCCCGATGTTTCGATGAGATGGTGGCTATCGTTTTCTGTGGGAGTCGACCTTGACGATCCGACTACGAACGTGCGAGACATCGCGCCTTAGCAATCGCTATACCAACTTCCAAGGGGTTATTAACCACGCCGGAGCACGATCAACCTGACCACGAGGGTCTGTTTCCTGCGAGCAAACGAAGAACAAGCAAGAAACTGAGATTGCAATCTGGATATTGCGAATATAAGAGGAAAGCTTTATTAATGAAGGTGGGGTTCTGTGACGCATTTGTCTGGTCGTTGAACACAAACGAAGTACGCGAAGTTGCAGCTATGGCGAACTTTTAATCTAAACAAAACCCAAAGTCTAAACGGTGCCCTAAGGGCTGTATATATGGAGGAAGAGGGGGGGAATTTCGTGGCCCTTGAAGGAGGGGTCCGAAACCAACCCTATCTCTTGTTTTCCCACACATACGGACTCTAAAAACAGCCTATACTCAAGTATTTCGAAATTACATGGGCCTGGCCCATTAATAAGGTGACGCAGCACCTATAATAGCCTCTGTACGAAATTTATGAAGTGGCATCTTGTATATTTCGTCCAAGGCTTCCTGCACTCATTATGGTGGCTTCAAAGTCCTGAAATCATCACTTGTAACTCCGTTCTTGTTCCCCTTGCGCATGCCATCATCTCCATGCTTGAACTTGCTCCAAGGTTCCTCTTTCTTGTCCAAACTAGGCCCTTCATTTGTAAGCAAAACAAATGTATCCAATTTAGGCAGCATCATATTCTCATGAACATTAGAATCATTACCAAGAAACGAAAGTACCTGATAATTTAATTGGCGTGCGCGAGCTCTAGTAATTGGTCCAGTATGTATAGCAGCAGGGGCTGTGGGTGTAACAATGGTATTGATGTCCTCATCACTATGTGTACCACTCCAGTGCTATCCTTGCCAAAAATTTTGAAGCCATTCTGCCTGGAAACTGATGCATGTGACACAGGAATTGGGGCTGTCCTATCTCAAGAGGGACACCCAGTAGCCTTTTTCTGCAAGGCTTTGAGCATTAACAACAAGAAACTCAGTGTTTATGAGAAAGAGTTCCTTGCAATCATGATGGCCATAGACAAGTGGCGGGCTTACCTATCAAGAGGAAAGTTTGTGATCAAAACAGACCACAAAAGCTTATGTAATCTTCAAGATCAAGTGTTACACACGGAACTCCAAAAGAAGGCTATGGCAAAGCTAGTTGGTCTTCAATTCCAAATCCAGTACAAAAAGGGGTGTGATAATGTAGCAGCAGATGCCTTGTCTCGGGTAGGCCATCTCATGGCTCTCACTTCTATCTCTACAGGCCAACCACTTTGGCTCCAAGAGGTCCTCAATTCATATGCTTTTGACCCTCAAGCACAACAGTTACTCACTGAACTAGCTATATCATCTCCAAATGATCAGGGTTATGCACTCCATGAGGGCATCATTCGCCATAAAGGGAAACTATGGGTGGGTGCTAATGCTGGCCTGCAACACAAACTAATCCAGGCATTTCACTCCTCTCCAATTGGTGGGCATTCAGGCATACAAGCTACATTTCAGTGAGTCAACAAACTATTCAGTTGGACAGGCTTAAAACAAGATGTGGAAAATGCAGTTAAACAGTGTGCTATCTGCCAGCAAGGAAAACATGAGAATTGCAAAACTCCAGGGTTGCTTGCTCCCCTGCCGATTCCGAAAGGCGCATGGCAGGACATAACTATGGACTTCATAGAGGGCCTTCCCAAGTCCGGTGGGTACTCGGCGATCTTGGTGGTGGTCGATAGGTACACAAAATATTCCCACTTTATTCCCCTGAAACACCCATTCACAGCAGTAACGGTGGCACAACAGTTCCTTCAGAATGTGGCCAAGTTACATGGTATACCTCTTACCATCACGTCTGACCGTGACAAAATCTTTACCTCTCACTTCTGGAAATCATTGTTCAAGGCTTGGGGTACTAAACTGCAGATGTCCACTGCTTATCACCCCCAAACCGATGGTCAAAGTGAACGAGTGAATTAGTGCCTCGAGATGTACCTGCGTTGTGCTGTGGCTGATGCACCATTACAGTGGGCTTCCTGGCTACCCTTAGCCGAGTTCTGGTACAACACATGTCATCATTCAGCCATTGCTTGCTCTCCGTTTAAAGCATTGTATGGCCATGAGCCCAATTATGGACAGATTCCTGTGTTACCTACAGCCGATCCAATGGATTTTCCCTCCATGATGCAGCACCGTGAGCAATATCAGGAGTTCTTGCAGTCTCATCTCAATAAGGCAAGACTGCGCATGAAACAATTTGCAGATAAGAAAAGAGTTCCTCGAACTTTTTCAGTGGGTGATCAAGTATATCTTAAGCTGCAACCATATGCTCAGACATCAGTGGTAAATCGTCCCTTCCCCAAACTTGCATTCAAGTTCTTTGGACCATATTCTGTTGCAGCTAAGATTGGCGAATCGGCTTATCGCTTGCACCTTCCGGATAACAGTGCTATACATCCGGTGTTTCATGTATCCCAACTCAAACCACATGTTCCTGATTACTCTCCGGTCTACACTTCACTTCCTATTCCAGTGGATTTAACAGCAGACAATGTGCAACCTATTGCCATTGAAGATGGCCGGCTGGTTAAGAAAGGAAATGCCACTCATGTTCAGATTCTAGTTAAATGGTCTGGGTTACCTGCAGAAGCTTCCACCTGGGAGGATTATGAGGTGCTGAAGGATCGGTTTCCATCTGCACCAGTCTGGGGACCAGCTGGTACTCAAGAGGGGGGCAATGTCATCACTGCGATGATGCCAGCAAGGAGGGCGACGACAGGAAAGCGCAAGATGAAGCGTGAGTTGTATAGGCTGAAGAGAAAGGCTGCCAAGAGTGTAGAGAAAGAGTAAGTGGGCTGGGCAATTTGGGCTTGTGAGCCGCGTGGTGTGTATGGCGTGTTATAAGCCTAGTCTGTACCTGTGAAACAGTCAAGTCTGAAAATGTGAGCACTCTGAATCTCACCTAGTACCTTCTCTGTTTCTCATCCCAGTTCTTCCGTTCTCATCTAAACTTCCCCATTTATCTGTTGTTTGATCCTTCCCAAGGCTGGGTCATAACATGCACCTGCACGCACGCGCATGCCATTGCCCGCTGCTTCTCTCGCCTGTCGTTTCGGCGGCCAATGCATCCTCGTCGTCTTGTAACCATGTCAGGGAGCTCCGCCTCGTCATCCAGATCATCTCTGCCGAGGGAATTGCGCTGAGCCGCCGCGACTCAAACGCACAATCGCCGTCTTCCTAGCTCTGTACGCCGGCCACCTCGCTAGATTCGCCGCCGTCGCTGGACCCCGACTCTTCCCGTCGCTTGCTCAGGTCTTCGTCGACCTCCTGAAGCTCCTGGAGTCACAGCCGATGAGTGCCTCGCCCCTGAGCACACCTCCTCGCGATGGCCCGCTCCGGCCACGACCGCTCTCGTTCCCGGCCACCTTGTGAGCCCCTGTGTGCTGCGTGCGCGTGCTGCACCTTGGTCGTGCTTCCGGAAGCCCGGAGCGCCATGCGCGCGTCCTCAGGTGGTCGCTCGCGTGCTCCGGCGAGCAGCCGGCGTGAGTTCAGAGCATGGCTTCGTCAACACCAGGGCGTTGCCGTTCCCGTGCGGAGATGGGAATCGCCCAGGAAGCAGACTCGTCGGATGGGCTAGAGCCGGCGAGGCGCTAAGTGTTGCCGATAAGCCATGCCCGTGCGGTGGCGACCGGCGTCGGGTGCGCAAGGTGCGGTCCGTGCAGGGCTTGGGCGTGTGTGCGTGCGGTCAGTTGGCAGCGTCGCTGTGCTGGCCGAGTCTCCAGGCATGCATTTGGGCAGCCGGACTTGCAACCGTGTGTGGCCAAGAGCAGCGGCTGGGCCATGCATGTGCGAGTTGGTTGGCGTCCTCAAGGAGTGATTCAAGGAGTTAGTTCCAGGTGGTTAGAGTCTGTTTGGTTTACAGCCCGGAGGTGCCAAGCCAAAAAATTGGCGTTGACCCAGCTTTGCATGTGCGTTTGGATTGACGCCAATAATTTGGCTCGCCCAGGCTTCCACTTCTCTCCCAGTTCAGTTTCACGCCAAATCTTTGGCGAGCTGTGGGCAGCCAAATCTTCCGCCAATATTGGCGGGGCAGACATGGGCGGCATCCAAACAGACTCTTAGTGCCAACGTGGTGGCCGGGTCATGTGGCAGTGGCCGGTGTGGTGTGTGCGTGGGTGTGCTATATAAAGTGTACTCGGCTGTGAGGCCAGGCAGAGTAGGTAGGAGAGATGTAGTCTCCAGTAGTCTATCCTGTGGATGTGGCGCCGGTATGAGCCGAACCATGGTGTATTGACAGGTGCCGGTATGTGTTGAGCCCGGGTATGTGCCTAGTAAAGATTAGGCTGTTCGTGCGGCCGAGGCGCCGTTCGTGCGGCGATGCGTTTGTGCGCCGGAAATTTTTTATCTCCTTCTTCCACCTTCGTTCGAGGGAGTGTTATAGAGAGAGAGAGCTATCTGGGTTTGTCCCAACACTAAGAGATGGAGGCGTGGCATGGGCAGGTGCATGGCGCGGTGGTGGCGGTCGGCATGGTGCGGTGGTGGCCGGAGGAAGAAGAATAAAAAGGGAAAATAAGACATGTGGCTGACAGGTGGGGCCCTGTCCACCTCAGCGGGTCAACACATTGACTAGGACTAGTTTTCTCCACATTAGCCTGACAGACGGGTCCCATCCATCAGTTCTACTGTTATATGTGGTTCAATTTCGAATTAGTGTGGTCTATTACTCACTTGTCGCAGAGTTGGTGGTTTTTGTAATTTTTAACAAAAACGGTAGTTTTGAAGTACCCTAGCCACAAATATGGTGACTTTGAGCAATTTACTCATATTTTGAATCTGGGTGTAGCCCCAATTTACGACAATGCATCTGGGTGTAGCCCCAACTTTCCCTTCGGAGTACCTAGCACAACTCACACTCTGTCATGAGCCCATTTCAATCTGAATCTGCTTGTCGAAGAAGGAAGGAATTTGCTCAGCAGAAATTGGTGTATCCCATGATCAGTAGTTAATGGCAGCTGGGCTGTAATGGACAGGTCAGAAGGCCCGAAGAATCAACTGTGGAGGCGAGCGATTTTTCTCACGAGATAATTGATTACCGCGTCCGTTCGTCCATGGCTTGCCTCAACCTCCCCGAACTCGAACTGGGATCGTAACCCGAATTCATCCCTAGGCTTTTGGCCTTGGCTGGCACACCACACCCCGCCCTCTGACTGCCGATATAAGCAAGTGAATGTGCGACCAAGCCCTGCACACGGCGGCCGATGGAGCAGCATCAGCCGCGCCGTCTACGGGCGCACCTCGCGCGTCATGAAGCGCCGCTGGAGGGACCTCCGCAAGAACGGCGCCAGGAAGACGGCCTACTGTCCGCCGGCGCTGCCCGCTGAAGACTTGGAGATGGAGTTATCGGAGCAGCATCACCCACTTGCCGACGCGCTTGCCGCGGGTTTGAGTTGTTGCAGCCTTGGCTGCAGCCCGATGGATCCCGGGGCCGGCAGCCTCGCGTTAGGTTTCGCGTGCATGGCCGTCTGATCCTGCACCGATCGACCTCTCCTCTGCAATCTAGTAGTAAGCTTAGAGTAGATGTTCCGTTAAGAATCAAGACTGATTCCTTGCATGTTAGTAGTAATTAACTTGCTACTATTTGAAAGCCCTAGTTCATCATGCATGTACAATGTCGATGTTCTGTTCTTTTTTTTTTGAGAAACGATGTTCTGTTCTTTGGAAAGCTCTGGTTCATCAAGTATCACTTACTAGAGCGTTCCTATATCGACCGGTTGGAAGCTTGGTTCATTTGGTAGA
Source organism: Thinopyrum elongatum (assembly GCA_011799875.1). Taxonomy (NCBI): domain Eukaryota; kingdom Viridiplantae; phylum Streptophyta; class Magnoliopsida; order Poales; family Poaceae; genus Thinopyrum; species Thinopyrum elongatum. The sequence goes on along the minus strand of CM022297.1, from coordinate 359,782,921 downwards.
AAGTTGAATCAGAATCTGTACTGTGTTAAAAAAAAGGTGTGATAGCTCCCGGGTGCACCTGCACCTTCTATGAATAGTAAATTGAAAAAAAAGGAAAAAATAAAAAAAATCTGAAACTTTGCGGCATCAAATATGGTCAAACTTTATAGGTTCTTATAAGTTTTCATAGCAAAATATCATGTAGAGAAAGATGTACACATGAGTTTCAGATTTCAGTGCTAAAAGTGCTCACAACTTAAAACACTGGAATCTTTTTCTTGTGTAGAGCTCCTCGAATGTTTTTTTGACATGAAAAACTTGCAAGCACCTACAAATTTTGACCATATTTGATGTTGCAAAGTTTCAGAATTGTTTGAAAAAAATCTATAATTTTTGAATTTACAGTTCATAGAGGGTGTTGGGGCACCTGGGAGCTGAAAAAACACTCTCAAGTTCAATTTTAGGGTGGAAAGCCAACATGATTCTTTGGAAATTGCACTACAGAAAAAACATATGTTTTCTTGTGTTTATATGTAAGCCGAGTGCGAAGTATCGACCTCTCGACTTACGACGATGTATGCCAAGCCCAAACCCTAAAACCCACGACAACAAGCGACCTCTCGGCTTATAGTACTGTACGCCGAGAAACGCCTTAACAACACTCGGTGTAGACGTGGCTCTCGGACTACGTCATGCTCGGTAAACAACCCTGGCACGTGGCCATGCTCCCCACACTTGACGGCGGGCCGTATAAGCCGAGTGCACTAACGGAGTAAACGGATTATAGAATTTCTTTTTCTATTTCTACATGCTCTTATGTAAGCCAGGTGGACGATATACAACACTCGGTTTACTCATCTATTTTATTCTTTCACACCGCCAATCTGCAATTTTTTTTGATAGCTTGCCAATCTGATACTACAACATAAAGTTTTTTTTTTCATTTTTCTTGTTTCCTTATTGCATCTTTCCCCTCTCTTTCTCACCCATTTACTCCAACCAAGTTTTGGCCACCCTTTATACATCCCCTCTCTCTCTCTCTCTCGCCACTTTGCCACTTCAAGGATGTGGTATTGCCTTTGTACTCTTCACACCACTCTAGTTTATCCATGTTAGAAAGAATGATTGTGTGTGCGCGCTTGTTTGTTTCGATGCGAATAACGCGCTGACGACAACTTCTACTGCCGATCCGAGTGACAACAGCCCGAGTGAACAAAAAAATTTCACTCGAAACACCTCCTCCGCATGGCGAGGTGAGCCGTGATCAACTCGACTGGGCCCCCAGCCGTTAGAACCCCCACCCACCCGCTCCCTCCCACCTTCTTGCTATGCAAGACAAGCCCCCCTATTTGCTCCTCCTACACCCCCGATCTGGTTCAACACCACTCTCTGTTCCCCCTCCTCTCGTGAGTCGCCACGGCAGATTTACCTGAAGATCGCTTGATTTGAAGGAAATCGGCCAATGTATCACACGATTGAGGTAATCACCTGTGACAAAAACAACCCCACATCCTTCTCCCCTCCTCGATTGTCATCGGCTTCAAGTGAAATGGGAAAAGAAACAAATCACTAGATCTTGTCATGGTGAAAAACAACTTATTTTGCCGTGAACGGATCAAGGGTTAGAAAGGTTTTTGCTATGAGTGATAGCATATAGTTGCCATGGAATTGAATTAAATGATATGCGGTAGTGTGATTTGGTAAAGAAATAAGCATTTTAACATTGCAAGTCTCTAGCCCTCCTACAACAACATGCACATGTGTATCACAGAGATGGGGCAAAAAATGAAGGAAAAAGGTATAAAATTGCCATGGAGGATTGCAATTAAACAGATTAATGGAATTGTCTTAGTGTAACAAGATGTAGTGGTAAAAAAATGCTAGTGTGAATAAAAAAACAAAAGTTGGCATTAGTGTGTAATTGATTCTCATGTGAAATAATGCGTGTAAATGAGGATCTTTTTTTTTTAATATGTAAATGAGGATCTAATCCCTGGTTTGTGCATACAATGGTGTTTGTGCTATTGCAGAAAAAAAACAGTTGCCAGGTAATTGTTGTATATTTTGCCATGCAAATTGAATGAAAATTACCATGTGAATTAGGATAAACTTGCCACGACACATATGACTGAAACGGTAACAAATTGAAAATCCACGATATATCTCTCTCTACTCCTAATGTGTCAGTTGGTAGAATAGTCTCCACGGTTTTTTGTCGTCTGGTTAATTTTCGTCCGTTTTTTTTTTCGTTGGTTTTTTTCGTCTCCGCTGCCCCCGCACCCCACCCCCACGCACACGAAATCGCCGCCGCCGCCGATCTCACAGAGAAGACCCCGCCCGGATCTCGTGCGATCTCGCTCCCTCCACCGCGCACGTAGGTGGCCCAGTCCAGCCCCGTAAAATCCTCCACGATCCTCATAACAATTGCGTCGAACAATTTCCTTCCTCAATTTCTTGTTTCCTTCCTTTAGATGGTGGTATCTTCTCCCCTCCTCCCTCCCGTAACTCCGTCAAATTTCCTTCCGCCACACCTCTACATGGTACGTCGTACGTCGTGGTGGTGGTGACGGCTTCATCTCCGTAGGAATCAGAAGTGGCGGCGTCGATGATGGTCACGTCGAGGAGCCACACCACGAAGAAGTGGGATATTCCTACAATGAAATTCCCTAGATCTCTCTTCCACCTGCCAATGGCATCGGTGGACACCGGCGACAGTCAGGTAGCGCGGGCGCCAGCGCCCATGGCCGCCATATCACAAGTCATCCTTGACATGGACGATCTCCTCCACGGTATCTACGACCTATTTCTCCTTCCGCACATTATTTTGCTCCCTTTCCTCTTGGCCATGATCTGGGGCTGCGGAATGCGCGGCAGGCAGTGGGGTCGATAGGCTGGATATCGGGAACGGGTGAACGCAACTCATCTCGGGAGGGAAGAGCGTGCACCTCATGGAATTAAATATGGTGGGGGGTTGCCACGGCGACGAGATCTCAGGAACGCATGAACGCCTGCTCACCATGGGCCACGACCTTGACGGGCTGGGGGCTGGGGCTTGATGCCAAAGCGCTCTGCTTCCTGGTGCACCTCTTCGCCGTGTTTGACGGCCACGGCAGCACATAGGTGATCTGACTATCGGTGGCTTCCATATGGTTCTGCACGTGTTGAACTACTCCAGGAGAGGCTCCATGATCATCTTGAGCAAGGCGTTGAGAATGCTTGCTGATGATCATTGTGCTTGGCTTTTTGCTAAATGTTTCCAGAGACTAGATGACGAGGTTTCACAGTGAGCAAGCTTAAAAAATCCACATCCCAGTTGCAGTGTTGTGCTCCTATCATGTTGTGATTCACACATCATGCTCTCTCGTTGGAACGAGCATTTGGCTCTCAAGTCCCAACTGATCAAAAGGTAAAAAGAATGGTACATGATCCTCTTTTCTGGGCTAATCTTATTATGTTTTGTTGTCCCAGATTGACATGAAGGATGTGCGCATGGCGATTGAGGATCCTAGAATCAACTATGAAGTGATATGAAGATGTACTTGTGTCTTGCCGGATGTCATGCAAGACATCCTTCTTCTGAATCAGGAAAAGGTGCACATCGTTGACACCAATTATATACGAGCATTGATTTTATTTTTCTTCTTTGGAGGCTCCGTAGGAAGTTCAGATTTTTTTTATTGACCATTTTATATACATATAATTGTGTACTTCCATTATAGATTAAAACAAAAATCTATATGCAGGTACTGGACACAATGCTAGGATAAGTTTTGAGAAGCATATCGTAATCTTCAGCTATTAACGTACCCCAGAAATTCACTGTATTATCCTTGGTATGATAGTGATGTCTTTGCATTACTACAACAAAATTCATGGATCGATTCATTTTTTTGAACGCATTTTAACTTTAAATATTGATTCAAATTAATCTCTAAGTTTGTGTAGATTAGTCAATTGGATGGAGAATTGATTCCTTAACAGTTAAATTAGCAGGTTCACAATGTGAGCTGCAAACTAAATATGCGTATGTTATTTTGATAGGTTCTAAGATTTTGAAAAGTTTGCTGTTTGTTGAATCCACTTAGAATTATTATCAGGTAAGGGTAGTCTGTGACATGGATTATTTTGGTGCAAGTCATTTTACAGAAGCATTCCTTGTAGCTGCATCACCAAGAATTTCAAATTTACAACAACGCTGCACTATTTTTGGTGTACCTTCTTAACATGTGGTTTCATGTGCTTCATGCAAGTTACGAGACTCGCAGAGGTAATAATTGGTATAGTATAGAAAATCTTTGATACATATGTGGATGTTGCAACATCATCACTATTATGCTTTATTTTGGAAGTGTATCCAACAGGATGCAGCTGACTATGACCAATTGTGCTTGCACAACATCAGGAAATGATTTTTTGAGACCTGCGTTGTGGTTGGAGATGCACAACTACATGCCTTTCTACTTTGGGCTCGGGCTTGAGCCTCTGATTGTCAGGCGAAGCGTGAGTCTATGGGATGGTTTCATCGCATCTCCTCGTACTGCAGTATGCTACATAGAATAGTTACTAATTAGGCTGTACGATATTCAGGTTTGCCTTAGCATTTTATACCACTTTAGAACTTTCATCTCCTATGATTCAGAACATATGTTTTCCTATAATTTGCACTTTTTTATGGTAGAGTCTCCCACAATGTATCTTGTTTTGAAGTTAGATTGGTGCGGCACCTAATTATAGATTATTTACAGCTAATACTTTTTCTCGCCTTCTGATTTTTTATTCACACCATGTTTCAAGGGACATTGTGCAACTCCATAGATGACAACAAGCTGGTCATGAGTGGAAGTGGAGCTGAAGATGAACCGCAGCAGGTTGTCACCACCCTCGAATGATGCAAGGTTAATCATACCTTATATCGTGTACTGAGTTGTATGAGAACTAATTATAGAAGAAGTATATTTTTCAAGGAATTTGAATTTTTTTCATCATGTTTCTCCATTGATTCTGGGGCAGTTTTGAACTTGGAAGCTTGGTCTAGGTTATGGTGTTTAGCTTTTCGGTGGGTTTTGTCGAGCAACTTAAATTTTTGTGCTTGCTGGCCCGTCTTTTTGCAATCACTCCTAGGTCATTTGGTCAATCTATATATATGTTTGTAGGAGAGCAAGTGTCTATGGGCAAATACGGATAGTTGAATAAGGCGTTCAGCAGGCTAGAGGGTTCTTATTCTTTTATAGGGATCAAGAATTTTGTTCATGTTTCCTTTGAGAGGTGATGTAGGTTTCACCATCTTGATGCTGATTTCTCTCCTTGACCTGTTTGGCTGCTACAACCACACTAATAGATTTATATTGTTCAAGTTATTTACATGCCAAATATAGTACTACCTCCGTTCCAAATTATAAGATGTTTTGGTAGGCTAAAAATTACATGCCTTTCTACTTTGGGCTCAGGCTTGAGCCTCTGATCGTGTCAAGCGAAGCATGACTCTATGGGATGGTTTTATCGCGTCTCCTCGTACTGCAGTATGCTACATAGAATAGTTACTAATTAGGTTGTACGATATAAAGGTTTGCCTTAGCATTTTATACTACTTTACAACTTTCATCTCCTATGATTCAGAACATATGTTTTTCTATAATTTGCACTTTTTTATGGTAGAGTCTCCCACAATGTATCTTCTTTTGAAGTTAGATTGCTGCGGCACCTAATTATAGATTATTTGCAGCTAATACTTGTTCTTGCTTTCTGATTTTTTATTCACACCATGTTTCAAGAGACATTGTGCAACTCCATAGATGACAGCAAGCTGGTCATGAGTGGAAGTGGAGCTGAAGATGAACCGCAGCTGGTTGTCACCACCCTCGCATGATGCAAGGTTAATCGTAGAAGAAGTATATTTTTCAAGGAATTTCATTTTTTCCATCATGTTTCTCCATTGATTCTGAGGCAATTTTGAACTTGGAAGCTTGGTCTAGGTTATGGTGTTTAGCTTTTCGGTGGGTTTTGTCGAGCAACTTAAATTTTTTTGCTTGCTGGCCCGTCTTTTTGGAATCACTCCTTGGTCGTTTGGTTAATCTATATATATGTTTATAGGAGAGCAAGTGTCTATGGGCGAATACAGAGAGTTGAATAAGGCGTTCAGTAGGCTGGAGGGTTCTTATTTTTTTATAGATATCAAGAATATTGTTCATGTTTCCTTTGAGAGGTGATGTAGGTTTCACCATCTTGATGCTGATTTCTCTCCTTGGCCTGTTTGGCTGCTACAACTACACTAATAGATGTATATTGTTGAAGTTAATTACATGTCAAATATAGTACTACCTCCATTCCAAATTATAAGATGTTTTGGTAGGCTAAAATTTTTTAGCCTACCATAACATCTTATAATTTGGAATAGAGGAAGTATTAGTGTAGTGACTGAGGTCTATGCTAAGATCAAAGCAATCATCGGAGATGCGAGGGAGAGAGGAGAGGAGATACTGAAGGAAATATGCCCTAGAGGCAATAATAAAGTTGTTATTTTATATTTTCTTATATCATGATAAATGTTTATTATTCATGCTAGAATTGTATTAACCGGAAACTTGATACATGTGTGGATACATAGACAAAACACCGTGTCCCTAGTAAGCCTCTACTAGACTAGCTCGTTAATCAAAGATGGTTAAGTTTCCTAACCATAGACATGTGTTGTCATTTGATGAACGGGATCACATCATTAGGAGAATGATGTGATGGACAAGACCCATCCGTTAGCTTAGCATATTGATCATTCAGTTTTATTGCTATTGCTTTATTCATGTCAAATACATATTCCTTCAACTATGAGATTATGCAACTCCCGGATACCGGAGGAATGCCATGTGTGCTATCAAATGTCACAACGTAACTGGGTGATTATAAAGATGCTCTACAGGTATCTCCGAAGGTGTTTGTTGGGTTGGCATAGATCAAGATTAGGATTTGTCACTCCGAGTATCGGAGAGGTATCTTTGGGCCCTCTCAGTAATTCACATCATAAGAAGCCTTGCAAGCAAAGTGACTAATGAGTTAGCTGCGGGATGATGTATTACGGAACGAGTAAAGAGACCTGCCGGTAACGAGATTGAACTAGGTATGAAGATACCGACGATCGAATCTCGGGCAAGTAACATACCGATGATAAAGGGAATAACGTATGTTGTCATAACGGTCCGACCGATAAAGATCTTCGTAGAATATGTAGGAGCCAATATGGGCATCCAGCTTCCGCTATTGGTTATTGACTAGAGAGGTGTCTCAGTCATGTCTACATAGTTCTCGAACCCGTAGGGTCCGCACGCTTAACGTTCGTTGACGATATAGTACTATATGAGTTATGTATGTTGGTGACCGAATGTTGTTCGGAGTCCCGGATGAGATCACGGACATGACGAGAAGCTCCGGAATGGTCCGGAGGTAAAGATTCATATATTGGATGATATGGTTAGGCCAAGGGGTCAGGCCCACGGGGCGATAAGTCGGTGCAAAAGGAGTTTTGTGAAGGCCAGGGGGCCAAATGCCGGAGACCCTGGCGTCTGGCCCTGGGCCAGACGCCGAGGCCCATGGCGTCTGGGCTAGACGCCAAGGATTGTGGCGTTTGGTCCTGGAGTCCGAGTGGGACTCTTGCCTTTCGGGCAAAACCGACTTTGAGGAGGCTTTTGCTCCAAGTTTCGACCCCAGGGCTCAACATATATATAGAGGGGCAGGGCTAGCACCAAAGGGACATCAAGATTCACCAAGCCATGTGCCGGCAACCCCGTCCCCTCTAGTTTATCCTCCGTCATAGTTTCTGTAGTGCTTGGCGAAGCCCTGCGGAGATTGTTCTTCACCAACACCGTCACCACGCCGTCGTGCTGCCGGAACTCATCTACTACTTCGCCCGTCTTGCTGGATCAAGAAGGCGAGGATGTCATCGAGCTGAACGTGTGCTGAACACGAAGGTGTCGTACGTTCGGTACTTGATCGGGATGGATCGTGAAGGTGTACGACTTCATCAACCGCGTTGTCAAACGCTTCCGTTTTCGGTCTACGAGGGTACGTGGACACACTCTCCCCGCTCGTTGCTATGCATCTCCTAGATAGATCTTGCGTGATCGTAGGAAATTTTTTGAAATTGCATGCTACGTTCCCCAATAGTGGCATCCGAGCCAGGTCTATGCGTAGATGATTTGCACGAGTAGAACACAAAGAGTTGTGGGCGATAATAGTCATACTGCTTACCACCAACGTCTTACTTTGATTCGGCGGTATTGTTGGATGAAGCGACCCGGACCGACATTACATGACCGCGTTCATGAGACTGGTTCTACCGACGTGCTTTGCACACATGTGGCTGGCGGGGGTCTGTTTCTCCAACTTTAGTTGAATCGAGTTTGACTACGTCCGGTCCTTGTTGAAGGTTAAAACAGCACACTTGACGAAAAATCGTTGTGGTTTTGATGCGTAGGTAAGAACGGTTCTTACTAGAAGCCCGTTGCAGCCACGTAAAACTTGCAACAACAAAGTAGAGGACGTCTAACTTGTTTTTGCAGGGCATGTTGTGATGTGATATGGTCAAGACATGATGTGATACACGTTATTGTATGAGATGATCATGTTTTGTAAAAGTTATCGACAACTGGCAGGAGCCTTATGGTTGTCGCTTTATTGTATGCAATGCAAACACCATGTAATTGTTTTACTTTATCACTATGCGGTAGCGATAGTAGTAGAAGCAATAGTTGGCGAGACGAGAACAACGCTACGATGGAGATCAAGGTGTCAAGCCGGTGACGATGGAGATCATGACGGTGCTTTGGAGATGGAGATCAAAGGCACAAGATGATGATGGCCATATCATGTCACATATTATGATTGCATGTGATGTTTATCCTTTATGCATCTTATTTTGCTTCGTACAACGGTAGCATTATAAGATGATCCCTCACTAAATTTCAAGGTATATGTGTTCTCCCTGAGTATGCACCGTTGCTACAGTTCTTCGTGCCGAGACACCACGTGATGATCGGGTGTGATAAGCTCTACGTTCACATACAACGGGTGCAAGCCAGTTTTGCACGTGCAGAATACTCGGGTTAAACTTGACGAGCCTAGCATATGCAGATGTGGCCTCGGAACACTGAGACCGAAAGGTCGAACGTGAATCATATAGTAGATATGATCAACATAGGGATGTTCACCATTGATGACAACCCCATCTAACGTGATGATCGGACATGGGTTACTTGATTTGGATCATGTATCACTTAGACAACTTGAGGGATGTTGATTTAAGTGGGAGTTCTTAAGTAATATGATTAATTGAACTTTAATTTATCATGAACTTAGTCCTAATAGTTTTTGCATATCTATGTTGTTGTAGATCAATGGCCCGTGTTACCGTTCCCTTGAATTTTAATGCGTTCCTAGAGAAAGCTAAGTTGAAAGATGATGGTAGCAACTACACGGACTGGGTCCGTAACTTGAGGATTATCCTCATTGGTGCACAGAAGAATTATGTCCTTGATGCACCGCTGGGTGAAAGGCCTGCTGCAGGAGCAGATGCTGACGTTATGAATGTCTGGCAAGCTCGATCTGATGACTACTCGATAGTTCAGTGTGCCATGCTTTACGGCTTAGAATCAGGACTTCAAAGACGTTTTGAACGTCATGGAGCATATGAGATGTTCCAGGAGTTGAAGTTAATATTTCAAGCAAATGCCCGAGTTGAGAGATATGAAGTCTCCAACAAGTTCTATAGCTGCAAGATGGAGGAGAACAGTTCTGTCAGTGAACACATACTCAGAATGTCTGGGTACCGTAACCACTTGACTCAGCTGGGAGTTAATCTTCCGGATGATAGTGTTATTGACAGAGTTCTTCAATCACTGCCACCAAGCTACAAAGGCTTCATGATGAACTATAATATGCAAGGGATGAATAAGACAATTCCCGAGCTCTTCGCTATGCTCAAAGCTGCGGAGGTAGAAATCAAGAAGGAGCATCAAGTGTTGATGGTTAACAAGACCACTAGTTTCAAGAAGGGCAAGGGAAAGAAGGGGAAATTCAAGAAGAATGGCAAACAAGTTGCCACTCCCGGAAAGAATGCCAAGTCTGGACCCAAGCCTGAAACTGAGTGCTTCTACTGCAAAGGGACTGGTCACTGGAAGCGGAACTGCCCCAAGTATTTCGCGGATAATAAGGATGGCAAAGTGAACAAAGGTATATTTGATATACATGTTATTGATGTGTACCTTACTAATGCTCGTAGTAGTGCCTGGGTATTTGATACCGGTTCGATTGCTCATATTTGTAACTTGAACCAGGGGCTACGGATCAAACGAAGATTGGCTAAGGACGAGGTGATGATGCGTGTCGGGAATGGTTCCAAGGTCGATGTGATCGCCGTCGGCACGCTACCTCTACATCTACCTTCGGGATTAGTTTTAGACCTGAATAATTGTTATTTGGTGCCAGCGTTGAGCATGAACATTATATCTGGATCTTGTTTGATGCGAGACGGTTATTCATTTAAATCAGAGAATAATGGTTGTTCTATTTATATGAGTAATATCTTTTATGGTCATGCATCCTTGAAGAGTGGTCTATTTTTGTTGAATCTCGATCGTGGTGATACACATATTCATAATATTGATGTCAAAAGATGCAAAGTTGATAATGATAGTGCAACATATTTGTGGCACTGTCGTTTAGGTCATATTGGTGTAAAGTGCATGAAGAAACTCCATACTGATGGACTTTTGGAATCACTTGATTATGAATCATTTGATGCTTGCGAACCATGCCTCATGGGCAAGATGATTAAGACTCCGTTCTCCGGAACAATGGAGCGAGCTACAGACTTATTGGAAATAATACATACTGATGTATGCGGTCCGATGAGTGTTGAGGCTCGCGGCGGGTATCATTATTTTCTGACCTTCACAGATGATTTGAGCAGATATGGGTATATCTTCTTAATGAAACATAAGTCTAAAACATTTGAAAAGTTCAAAGAATTTCATAGTGAAGTAGAAAATCATTGTAACAAGAAAATAAGGTTTCTACGGTCTGATCACGGAGGTGAATATTTGAGTTACGAGTTTGGCCTTCATTTAAAACAATGCGGAATAGTTTCGCAACTCACGCCACCTGGAACACCACAGCGTAATGGTGTGTCCGAACATCGTAACCGTACTTTATTAGATATGGTGCGGTCTATGATGTCTCTTACCGATTTACCACTATCGTTTTGGGGTTATGCATTAGAGACAGCTGCATTCACGTTAAATAGGGCACCGTCTAAATCCGTTGAGACGACACCGTATGAACTGTGGTTTGGCAACAAACCTAAGCAGTCGTTTCTTAAAGTTTGGGGTTGCGATGCTTATGTGAAAAAGCTTCAGCCTGATAAGCTCGAACCCAAATCGGAGAAGTGCGTCTTCATAGGATACCCAAAAGAAACTGTTGGGTACACCTTCTATCACAGATCCGAAGGCAAGATATTTGTTGCTAAGAATGGATCCTTTATAGAGAAGGAGTTTCTCTCGAAAGAAGTGAGTGGGAGGAAAGTAGAACTTGATGAGGTAGTTGTACCTTCTCTTGAATTGGAAAGTAGTTCATCACAGAAATCAGTTCCAGTGATGCCTACACCAATTAGTGAGGAAGCTAATGATGATGATCATGAAACTTCAGATCAAGTTACTACAGAACCTCGTAGGTCAACCAGAGTACGTTCCGCACCAGAGTGGTACGGTAATCTTGTTCTGGAAGTCATGTTACAAGACCATGACGAACCTACGAACTTTGAGGAAGCGATGATGAGCCCAGATTCCGCGAAATGGCTTGAGGCCATGAAATCTGAGATGGGATCCATGTATGAGAACAAAGTGTGGACTTTGGTTGACTTGCCCGATGATCGGCAAGCCATAGAGAATAAATGGATCTTCAAGAAGAAGACTGACGCTGACGGTAATGTTACTGTCTACAAAGCTCGACTTGTTGCGAAAGGTTTTCGACAAGTTCAAGGAGTTGACTACGATGAGACCTTCTCACCCGTAGCGATGCTTAAGTCTGTCCGAATCATGTTAGCAATTGCGGCGTTTTATGATTACGAAATCTGGCAAATGGATGTCAAAACTGCATTCCTTAATGGATTTCTCAAAGAAGAGTTGTATATGATGCAACCAGAAGGTTTTGTCGATCCTAAAGGTGCTAACAAAGTGTGCAAGCTCCAGCGATCCATTTATGGACTGGTGCAAGCATCTCGGAGTTGGAATATACGCTTTGATAGTGTGATCAAAGCATATGGTTTTATACAGACTTTTGGAGAAGCCTGTATTTACAAGAAAGTGAGTGGGAGCTCTGTAGCGCTTCTAATATTATATGTGGATGACATATTATTGATTGGAAACGATATAGAATTTCTGGATAGCATAAAAGGATACTTGAATAAGAATTTTTCAATGAAAGACCTCGGTGAAGTTGCTTATATATTGGGCATCAAGATCTATAGAGATAGATCAAGACGCTTAATAGGACTTTCACAAAGCACATACCTTGATAAAGTTTTGAAGAAGTTCAAAATGGATCAGTCAAAGAAAGGGTTCTTGCCTGTATTACAAGGTGTGAAGTTGAGTAAGACTCAATGCCCGACCACTGCAGAAGATAGAGAGAAAATGAAAGTCATTCCCTATGCCTCAGCCATAGGTTCTATCATGTATGCAATGCTGTGTACCAGACCTGATATGTGCCTTGCTATAAGTTTAGCAGGGAGGTACCAAAGTAATCCAGGAGTGGATCACTGGACAGCAATCAAGAACATCCTGAAATACCTGAAAAGGACTAAGGATATGTTTCTCGTTTATGGAGGTGACAAAGAGCTCATCATAAATGGTTACGTCGATGCTAGCTTTGACACTGATCCGGATGACTCTAAGTCTCAAACCGGATACGTATTTATATTGAACGGTGGAGCTGTCAGTTGGTGCAGTTCCAAGCAAAGCGTCGTGGCGGGATCTACGTGTGAAGCGGAGTACATAGCTGCTTCAGAAGCAGCGAATGAAGGAGTCTGGATGAAGGAGTTCATATCCGTTCTAGGTGTAATACCTAGTGCATCGGGTCCAATGAAAATCTTTTGTGACAATACTGGAGCAATTGCCTTAGCGAAGGAATCCAGATTTCACAAAAGAACCAAACACATCAAGAGACGCTTCAACTCCATCCGCGATCAAGTCAAGGAGGGAGACATAGAGATTTGCAAAATACATACGGATCTGAATATTGCAGACCCATTGACTAAGCCTCTTCCACGAGCAAAACATGATCAGCACCAAGACTCCATGGGTGTTAGAATCATTACTATGTAAACTAGATTATTGACTCTAGTGCAAGTGGGAGACTGAAGGAAATATGCCCTAGAGGCAATAATAAAGTTGTTATTTTATATTTCCTTATATCATGATAAATGTTTATTATCCATGCTAGAATTGTATTAACCGGAAACTTGATACATGTGTGGATACATAGACAAAACACCGTGTCCCTAGTAAGCCTCTACTAGACTAGCTCGTTAATCAAAGATGGTTAAGTTTCCTAACCATAGACATGTGTTGTCATTTGGTGAATGGGATCACATCATCAGGAGAATGATGTGATGGAAAAGACCCATCCGTTAGCTTAGCATATTGATCGTTCAATTTTATTGCTATTGCTTTCTTCATGTCAAATACATATTCCTTCAACTATGAGATTATGCAACTCCCGGATACCGGAGGAATACCTTGTGTGCTATCAAATGTCACAACGTAACTGGGTGATTATAAAGATGCTCTACAGGTATCTCCGAAGGTGTTTGTTGGGTTGGCATAGATCGAGATTAGGATTTATCACTCCGAGTATCGGAGAGGTATCTTTGGGCTGTGACGACCCCGGCTTAATCGTGCACTAATCATACACGCAAATGCGCACGATCAAGCCTAAGGACTCACTTGAAGATATCACAACACAACTCTAAAACATAAATAAAGTCATACAAGCTTTATATTACAAGCCAGGGCCTCGATAGCTCGATGGCATACAAACCTCAGCGGAAGCATTAGATATCTGGGTACAGATATATTACAGAGAGAGAAATAGGCCTTCGCAGAGGCGGGGTAAAATAAAATACTACGATCGAAAGGCGTAGGCCTCCTGCCCTGGACCCTCCGATCCTACTCCTGGTCGTCAGTCGGCTCCTCGTAGTAGTAGTACTCGCCAGGCGGGTAGTAGTACTGGTCGTCGGCTGGGGCGTCTGACTCAGGGGCTCCGTCGTCTGGTGGCATCAAATGGAATATGGGAGAAAAAGAAAATAAAGCAAACGTCAGTACTCATCCGAAGTACTCAGCAAGCAAGGATCTACACTACATATGCATCATTTTCAAAGGGGGTTGTATATGTGGACTGGGCTGCAGAAATGCCAGAATAGAAGGGGAAAGTCTAGTCCTATCGAAGACTAGCATCTTCATCAATCTTCGTCATTCTTGCAGCAATAGAAGAGATCAGATGAACATAATGTAAAGTAGTAGTAGTAGTAGTATCATCAACCTCGACCTGAGATCCTTTCTCGACTCCCTGCGAGAAAGCAATCCCAGAGCCGTACTATCCAGTTCTCATCACATGTTCTAGTTGTACCGATCGGGATACAACTCCGAGTGTCCGTTACCGTAGGACAGGCTATCGATAGAAGTTTCTTCCCTGCAGGGGTGCACCAACTTACCCACCACGCTCGCTTAACTCCGGCCGGACACACTTTTCTGGGTCATGCCCGGCCTCGGCTAAGCAACACGCCGCAACCCGACCAAATACTTAACAGAGAGGTCAGCACGCCGGACTAACCTATGCCCCCAGGGGTCTTGGGCCATCGCCCCGGGAACTCCTGCACGTTACGTGCACCGCCGGTGAGCAGACCTAGCAACCCCTTATACAAGCGCGGTTGCGTTCCCAGTCCAACCCAGCGTGTGCCGCATCAGTCGCTGACGTCCATTAAGCTCTGGCTGAAGTATACGACGCAGAACGCCCATACTATGCCCACGTGATGGTTAGTGCTATCGGGCCAAAGGCCCCTCGGATCAAATATCCAAACCGTAGTGGATTAGGAGCGCGCGGAAACGAGCAGAGACTCACGATCGATGTGACCCCGTCGCCCCGTCTCGAGGACTTGTGGCAAAGGCTAAGAATGCCCGGCCACGCCTCGTAGTTATCTCGCGGGCACCATCCAGGTCAACCCGACTCCGCATCACTTCGCATTAAGCTCGCGCGGGTACCCCTCAGGGCCGACCCGTCTTTAGTAACATGGTTTAGTGCAAGTCAACTCAATCAACACTATCTGTGTGTCTGACACTAGGGGAACCCTGAGGAATCACCCTCGATGGAACCCCACCTGATGTTAAAGTCAAGGTGAACGAAGGAGGAATCACCCTCGAGGTCCACACTTGAGGAGTTGCGCGACGATGTCGTTATCGGGGGTGGTGTAGGAGGAATCACCCTCGCTTACCACGACCGAGTAACTAACCTACAAGGTTAACATCAGAAGTGCTGACGAGGTATCACCCTCGGCACTCGACGGTAACCCAGCAGTGTTGGCAACTAAGGGGGAAGTGATGTGCTGTGCCAGGGTCTGGTCTTCAATCCTGATGATCGGGTCTTCTGATATCCAGCAGGGCAGTCGGGATCAAGTGGGGGTCTCTGTCGTGTCTCTACCCAGCCTATACTAATCAGTCTAGGATAACCAGTAAGGTAACAAGGCAGGGTACAATAATCAGGCTATGCAGCAGATATAGGAAAACAGTAGCAGTAGCAGTTCTAATGCAAGCATAAGAGAGAAGAGAATAGGCAATATAGGCATGCTCAAAATGGGGGTGCTTGCCTGTTTGCTCTGGGGCAAGGGCAAGGTCTTCAGTGGTACCGTCGGGGACGTAGTCGTACTCCTGTGCGGCGTCTGCCTCGGGAGCTACGTCACCGTCGGGGTCTACCGAGAGAGAAGAGGGGGAAGAAACAGGTAAACATAATGCAAACAAATGCAATACGGTGCGTGTGATGCTACGATGCAGTGCAGGGTTGCCTAAATATGCATCTAAGTCATTTTAGTTATTTTTAGAATTAATCTGGGATTTAATATCCGATGTGTGTGCACTATTCATCTGCCGGATTCGGGTCCGGAGTTACGAGTTCTTCTACGTAGGGGGTTCCGATGGAGAAACAGACGGCACGATCAGACTCGGCTCGTCGTTCTGAGCAACTTTCATGTTTTAACTTTTTCGATCCGAGCTACGGTTTAAAAGTTATTAATTTTTAAAGTTTATTTGAATTTCTGGAATTTATTTATTTAATAAACTCAACATTATCCAGAATAGTGCCTGATGATGTCAGCATTGCGTGCGGATGATGTCAGCATGCAACAGTGGCGCTGACTGGTCAAATATGACATGTGGGTCCAGTGGGACCCACCTGTCAGCCTCTGTTATTTTTAACAGTGGGCTAATTTTAATTCTAGGGTTAATTAGGGGACGGGCCCCACTTGTCAGTGTCTAGTTATCTAACTAATTAAGTTTAATTATAAAAACGTTTTAGTTAATCTAATTACACGGTGGGGCCCGTATGTCAGTGACTGGGTTGCCCAGTCAGCACCGTTGACTGGGTCAACCAGTCGACTGGGGTCCGCGGGGCCCAGCATCAGTGACTCTGGGGGCGGGCCCGTCTGCGCCACGTAGGCGGTGGCCGGCGTCTCGCCGCCGGCGACGCCAGAACGCGGCGGAGAGCCTCGGCTCTCGTCGGAATTCACCTACAGACCGCCATTCGGCACGCGACTTGACTCATTCAAAAGGGCGCCCGCCCGCGAGTCGAGTGGTGGGGTTGGTTTTGCCGGACCTGGCCGGAAACTTCGCCGGCGTCGAGGTCTGCGGCGGA
Source organism: Thinopyrum elongatum (assembly GCA_011799875.1). NCBI lineage: Eukaryota > Viridiplantae > Streptophyta > Magnoliopsida > Poales > Poaceae > Thinopyrum > Thinopyrum elongatum. Next base: position 359,766,001 of record CM022297.1, on the reverse strand, counting down.
GCGGCTACGGGCGTCGACGCAAACGGTGCTGCAGCGCGCTAGGCGGTAAATGGAGGTGCTGGGGAGGTGCTGCGCAATGTGTCGAGCACAAAGGGCTCGGCCCTGTGACCAACTGATCACCGGAATGACGCCGGCGATGAGCGCGGGCGGCGGCGCTGTCGGGCACATGTCGGGCTAGAGGCTAGAGGGCTCGGGGAAGCGCGTGAGGGGGCATGTTGGACTCGCACGAGCTCCAGGAGCACGGTGCGCGACTCAGGTGAGCGTGCTAAGGGCCACAGCAACGGCGTTGAGCTCGTCGGCGGCGCCAAGCTACGGCAATGGCGACAACTACGGCTAGAGGCGCGATGAGACGAGGAAGGAAAAGGAGGAGGACAGCGTGGATCTCACCGAGCGGCTACGAAAAGCCCTTGGTGGCTTAGGAGCAGCAGACGGCGCCGGAGACGACGAAGCTTGCCGGAGGCAGAGAGGTGCGGGGGCGGCTCGATCCACTCGCTGCAGGGCTCCCGGCTCCTTCTGCTCGGCGCAGTCGATGGAGACGAGCACGGCGAAGCGCCTGGGTATGGTGGTGCGGCTCGGGAGCAGCGTTGGCCGCGAGGACGAGCGGGGTCGGCGGCGGTGGCGTTCTGCCTCGCGCAGATCTGGAGGAGAACGGGCGGAGCGAGCGAGGATGAGAGGGAGAGAGTGATGGAGGGGCTAGGGGGAGTGAATGGCCTCGCCCTTATCCCCTCCGGCTGTCGGTGGCGTTGGCAGCGTCGCCGTGTCGCCACCCGGCTGGCGCGGGCGCGCGCGGCCAGGGGCGCGCCGACACGCACGAGGAGGGAGGTGAGGTGGGCCGGCTGGGCTGGGCCAGTGCACTGTGCACTTGGACCAGTCCAGCTTTAGCTTTTTTTCCTTTTCTTAATTTTCTGTTTTTCTTTCCTTTTCTGTTTTGAAATAGTTAGGGCATTTCTACACTTTTGAAAAATGTGAGAGTTGTCCCAAATATTGCAATGCAATATTAGCTCTCACCGAAAAGTGGTTTGGACAGATTTGGAAGCCATTTGAATTTGTAATGATTTTAAATGAATTAATATTACTGTTTTGGGTGCTGTTTCATCTTGTTTGAGTCACTTGTCCAACTCCAATTATTTTGATATTGGGTTTAGAAATGTTCCTGGATTATTTGCCATTTAATGAACATTTTCCCAACAGAGTTCGAACAACTTTATATTTCACTTTTGAATTTGAGTTGATTTTCAGATGTGAATTTGGGTTGGATCATTAACCCATATGACTTGGCACTGCAAATGATCATGACTTGGCAGTTTTAACAGAGTGTCACAGAGCTTATTACAAGGGGGTGTTACAAGTTCTCCTCCTCTAAAAGAAATTCTCGTCCCGAGAATTTAGGAGGTAGAAGGAAAGAGTCCGGGATATTCTTCCCGAAGATGATCCTCGCGTTCCCAAGTGGCTTCATCTTCAGTGTGATTTGACCACTGCACTTTTAGGAACTTGGTCGTCTTCTGACGAGTTCGACATTCAAATTCGTCGAGGATGCGGATCGGATGCTCCTTATAAGAAAGATCATCTTGTAGCTCGAGCATCTCATGATCCACTGCACGGTGCGGGGATTCCTTGAAGCACTTACGAAGTTGCGACACGTGGAAGACATCATGAATATGGGAGAATTGCGGTGGCAACTCCAATTGATATGCCACCTGTCCACGTCTAGCCACGATGCGGAAAGGACCAATATAGCGAGGAGCTAGCTTGCCCTTGATTCCGAAACGACGGGTGCCCTTCATTGGGGTGACACGAAGATAAGCTTGATCACCAGGTTGATAGATCACACCCCATCGTTTGCGATCATAATTACTCTTCTGGTGGTCCTGAGCCGCCTTGAGATTCTCCCGGACAATTTGGACTTGTTCTTCGGCATGTTGAATTATGTCCGGTCCAACAAGAGGTCGTTCCCCAGTTTCTGACCAATTCAGAGGGGTTCGACATTTACGACCATAAAGAACCTCAAAGGGGGCCATTTTCAAGCTGGCTTGGTAGCTGTTGTTATAAGAGAACTTGGCATACGGGAGAGATTCCTCCCATTTCTTACCGAAGGATATAACACAAGCTCGAAGCATATCTTCAAGCACTTGATTAACACGCTCAACTTGACCTTGGGATTGGGGATGATAAGCTGAACTCCAAGTAATATGAGTTCCCATTGCTTTCTGGAAACTTTCCCAGAAATGGCCAGTGAAAATGCTGCCACGGTCTGAACTGATTTCCTTGGGAATACCATGGAGTGAAACAATTCTGGAGATATATAGCTCTGCTAACTGACTAGCAGTAATAGTCTCCTTAACTGGCAGAAAGTGTGCAACCTTGGAGAGTTGATCGACGACGACAAGAATAGCATCGTGACCCTTCTGAGACTTGGGAAGACCAGTAATGAAGTCCATTTGCACTTTATCCCACTTCCATAGAGGAATAGGGAGCGGTTGCAGAATTCCAGCAGGTTTCTGATGTTCTGCCTTCACGCGACGACAAACGTCACGCTCGGCAACATAACGAGCAATATCTTGCTTCATTCTAGACCACCAGTACCTTTGACGAAGATCTCGATACATCTTGGTACTACCCGGATGGATAGATAGCGGTGTATCATGGGCCTCCTTCATGACTTTGTCGGTCATCAGCTCGAAGCGAGGTACTACAATGCGGTCTCGGAAGTACAAGGTTCCATCTTCAGCAATCGAGAAATCCCTATACTTTTGAAGGTGAAGCTCTTTCTTCATTAGGCCAATTTCGGCATCTTTAGCTTGCGCAATCTTGACAGCTTTCTCAAGATCTGGCTGTATCACAAGGTTATTAAGAGAACCTTGCGGGATGATGCAGAGATTCAGCTTGCGCAATTCTTCATATAGCTGGGGTTGAGCTTGTTTAACCATGAGGTTACTACAATATGACTTGCGGCTCAAGGCATCAGCCATCACATTAGCCTTGCCAGGAGTGTAGGAAATTCCACAATCATAATCGGTGATAGTTTCCAACCAACGCTGCTGACGAAGATTAAGTTCCGGTTGAGTGAATAAGTACTTGAAGCTCTGATGATCGGTGTAAATCTCACACCGATTACCAAGGAGGTAATGACGCCACTGCTTCAAAGCATAAATGACAGCAGCAAGTTCAAGGTCATGCACTGGGTAATTCTCTTCATGTGGACGCAGTTGTCGCGAAGCATATGCAATTACTCTGCGCTCTTGCATTAGGACGCAACCCAGTCCTTGGCGAGAGGCGTCGCAGAAGATCACAAAATCTTTGCGGGAGTCTGGAGGAGCAAGGACTGGAGCAGAAGTCAGCTTGTCCTTGAGGGTCTGGAAGCTTTCCTGACATTTGTCTGTCCACTCAAACTTAACGCCTTTGTGAAGCAGATTAGTCAGGGGCTTGGCAATCTTGGAGAAATTCTCGATGAAACGGCGGCAATAACTTGCAAGCCCGAGGAAACTTCTGACTTGCTTGACATTCTTCGGAGGGGTCCAGTCAAGAATAGCCTAAACTCGTTCCGGGTTAACTGCGATACCATCCTTGGAGATGACATGTCCAAGGTAGGTTACCTCAGAAAGCCAGAATTCGCACTTAGAGTACTTGGCATATAACTTGTGCTCTCGTAGTCTCTCCAGAACAAGACGAAGGTGCTCAACATGTTCCTCTTTGTTCTTCGAATAAACCAGAATATCATCCAGATATACCACGACGAATTTGTCGAGGTAATCCATGAATATGTAATTCATTAAGCGGGAGAAAGTAGCTGGAGCGTTTGTTAAGCCAAACGACATGACTGTGTACTCGTAAGAGCCATAACGAGTAACGAATGCAGTCTTCGGAATATCCTCTTCGCGGACACGGATCTGGTGATAACCCAACCTCAAGTCGAGTTTAGAGAACACCGAAGATCCAGCGAGTTGGTCATATAAATCATTGATCCGGGGAAGTGGATATTTATTCTGAATGGTTGCCTGGTTGATAGGACGATAATCTTGGACCAACCTATTCGTTCCATCTTTCTTCTTGACGAAAAGAGACGGTGCTCCCCAGGCAGAGGAACTAGGGCAAATGAAACCCTTCCTCAAGGATTTATCAATTTCTTCCTTGAGTTCAATAAGATGGTGCGGAGGCATCTTGTAGGGACGCTTCGCAATAGGAGTGGTGCCAGGCTTCAAGTCGATGACGAACTCGACAGCCCTAGCAGGGGGTATTCCTGGAAGTTCTTCTGGAAAAACATCCGGGAAGTCACAGACAACTGGGATATTCTCAATCCCATCAAGTGGAGAAGCATTCAACGCGTTCAAGGCATAGATTTGAGCCTCAGCATTCTGGGTGAGGTGAGCTTGATAATTCACTATCTCGTTCGAGGGATGTAGAAGGTGTATCACTTTAGTGGCACAGTTGATTGAGGCGTAATGAGCCTTCAACCAATCCATTCCCAAGATAAGATCAATACCAGAGGAGTTGAGAATAATGGGGGATGCTCGGAACTCTAACCCTTCGATATTAATCACAACATCAGGGCTAACCAAGGAGGTTTGACAGTGTCCCGCGGGAGTATTTACTCGTATCTTTTGGGGTAGCATGTCACATTTAACTTCATGCATGAGTGCGAATTTATCCGACATAAATGAATGCGAAGCTCCTGAATCAAATAAAACAGATGCAGGTACTGAATTAACGAGAAGTGTACCCATCACAGTATCTGGTTGATTTGGAGCTTCGGACATGTTGACGTGGTAGTACTGCCCACGACCATAAGAAGGTCTGGCATTATAGTTGCGCTGTTGAGGAATACCACGGCCAATTCCACGGCCAGCAGAAGGGAGAGCCAGTTGATTCTGATTCTGAGAACAATCTCTAGCATGGTGACCTGGCTTGCCACACTTGAAGCATAGTCCGCTGTCAGGACGAGGTGCTGGAGCTCAAGGTGCTGGATTTGGCAGAGGCTGTCTCGGTGGTGGAGGTGGCAGGCGTGGTGCAGCATAAGAGGGCCTGTTTGCAGGGGCTGCTGAACGGAACATGCCTTGGGGAAACCAGATGCGTTGCTTCTGGGAAGACGAGCCCGACTCTCGGGTGCGTCTGGACGCTTCTTTATGCTTCTTCAGTCCAGTCTCGACCATAATAGCCTTATTCACCAAAGTGGCGAAATCAGGGTAATCTTGAACAAGCAGTGCCAACTGTATATCATGATGTAATCCTTCGCGGAACTTCTCTTGTCTACGTTCATCAGTAGGAATGTCCTCTTCAGCGTAGCGAGATAAGTCCAGAAACTCGCGCTGATAGACTTCCACAGTCTTGTTTCCTTGAACAAGGCTACGGAACTCGGCCTTCTTCCTAGCTATGACAGCTAGAGGAATGTAGCGGGCACGGAAAGCAATCTTGAACTCTGCCCAAGTGACGACAGTACCAGGCGGCAGAGTCTGTCGGTGGGTGGCCCACCATTGAGCTGCGGGACCCTTCAGAAGATAAGTCGCAAAAGTGACATAGTTAACTTCGGCGACACCAGCAGACTCCATCTCATGAGAGATGTCACGCAGCCAGTCATTTGCATCTAGTGGGTTGACTGTGTTGCGGAAAAATGATGGACTGAGCCTCATAAACTCTGGCAGGGTAATGGATGGTGGCTGCTGATTAGCATCAGGACGAGGGAATTGCTGCATAATCCCCGTCATAAACTGGCGGTTGAGTTCAAATTGTTGCATCATCGCTGCCATGTAATCAGGTGGTGGCGGCGGTGGCGGGTTGTTGTCAGCCATCCTGCTATTTCAACAGGGGTATTTCAGCAATAGCTTATGCAAGTGTTTAACAGTAAACATGATGTAACTCGACATTATTGAAAGAGTGCAATAGATGCTAAAAGTAGTCATTAAGACATGCAGATCCATACACAGTCGGTTACAATCGGGCAGCATAACGGCGCAATTTGAAAAACTAGAGACACACTAGGCGGCACGCAGGCACGCGGTAAGGAAGTACACAACGTGACATAGCAAAGGCTACATCAGCGTCGGAGAAAACCACTGAAACGGGGTAACTGCAAGTGCGGACGACGAATGTTCGTCGCGGCAGGATCCTGTGCTCCATGTGCACTCTGATGCAGAACCCGGTCTCGAACTGTAAGACGAGGTCCACATGCAGGCGTGTGACCTCCCACTGCAGGCCAATCAATACCTGGCAGCATCTCGGTCCTGCGTGGGTAAAGAATATCCTCCGGATGTATCCCTGCACGAACAGCTGGTAGCAACTGTGTCATAGCCTCGTAGTAGCGTGCTCGAGTGGCGAACAACTCGACAGCAAGAGCCCGAACAGTGCGATCCAGAGCCTGAGTGCACTGAATCAGAACCTGCGGGTCGTAGCGTCGAGACTCGTACGGGGCACAGATAGCTGTGTAAAATCCAGTAGCATCTCCAATAGATGCATACGGGATGTACCGAAACACAGTATCATCCAAGTTAGCATCGTGCTCTCCTCGGAGACGTGCGACAGCAGAGTAGGCGGCATCATGTACTGCCATCTCAATCATCACGCCTATACCGTGGAAAAGGTGTAGCTCGGTGTCTGAGTTGTTTTGCTGATCATAGATCCGAACTTCAGCATAATACTGTTCCTGATTGAACTCACGATAAACCTCATAGACCATGTACTCGGGATACCAGCGGTAACCCAGTCTACTCAGGAGGGCGATCAGAACAGCTGGAAATCCAGGGGCGTCACAAGCCCAAGTGCGACGCACAAGCTGGGTCGTAGGCCGCGGTGGAAACAGTCGATCCATCTGAAACAGAGAGATTCAGGGTTGTCATAAGACAATGAGAATTATAACCGTTCTCGGAAGGACAGGTTAAATAAAACAATGGAAAGGAAAATGATTATCAGACTAATCAGATCAACGTCAGGGAAATCGCACTGAATCCAGCTCTCCGGGTGGATAGAATTAACGAGAACCTAAATGTCGGTGTTAGTAAATTTTATTAAACCCGAATAGATAAGAGATTAGAATCCCAGAGTAAAGACGAGGAATAAAAGATCCTAATACCACCCAGTTGGCGACGTGGGCCCGTAAGCCACACAGCCAAGTTAGTAAAACAGTTTTTGACCACTAGACTCAACTTCGGCCAAGGAATTGGATAGGGGGATTCCTAGAGGCAGTCGGCTCTGATACCAACCTGTGACGACCCCGGCTTAATCGTGCACTAATCATACACGCAAATGCGCACGATCAAGCCTAAGGACTCACTTGAAGATATCACAACACAACTCTAAAACATAAATAAAGTCATACAAGCTTTATATTACAAGCCAGGGCCTCGAGGGCTCGAATACATAGCTCGATGGCATACAAGTGTCAGCGGAAGCATTAGATATCTGGGTACAGATATATTACAGAGAGAGAAATAGGCCGTCGCAGAGGCGGGGTAAAATAAAATACTACGATCGAAAGGCGTAGGCCTCCTGCCCTGGACCCTCCGATCCTACTCCTGGTCGTCAGTCGGCTCCTCGTAGTAGTAGTACTCGCCAGGCGGGTAGTAGTACTGGTCGTCGGCTGGGGCGTCTGACTCAGGGGCTCCGTCGTCTGGTGGCATCAAATGGAATATGGGAGAAAAAGAAAATAAAGCAAACGTCAGTACTCATCCGAAGTACTCAGCAAGCAAGGATCTACACTACATATGCATCATTTTCAAAGGGGGCTGTATATGTGGACTGGGCTGCAGAAATGCCAGAATAGAAGGGGAAAGTCTAGTCCTATCGAAGACTAGCATCTTCATAAATCTTCGTCAGTCTTGCAGCAATAGAAGAGATCAGATGAACATAATGTAAAGTAGTAGTAGTAGTATCATCAACCTCGACCTGAGATCCTTTCTCGACTCCCTGCGAGAAAGCAATCCCAGAGCCGTACTATCCAGTTCTCATCACATGTTCTAGTTGTACCGATCGGGATACAACTCCGAGTGTCCGTTACCGTAGGACAGGCTATCGATAGAAGTTTCTTCCCTGCAGGGGTGCACCAACTTACCCACCACGCTCGCTTAACTCCGGCCGGACACACTTTTCTGGGTCATGCCCGGCCTCGGCTAAGCAACACGCCGCAACCCGACCAAATACTTAACAGAGAGGTCAGCACGCCGGACTAACCTATGCCCCCAGGGTTCTTGGGCCATCGCCCCGGGAACTCCTGCACGTTACGTGCACCGCCGGTGAGCAGACCTAGCAACCCCTTATACAAGCGTGGTTGCGTTCCCAGTCCAACCCAGCGTGTGCCGCATCAGTCGCTGACGTCCATTAAGCTCCGGCTGAAGTATACGACGCAGAATGCCCATACTATGCCCACGTGATGGTTAGTGCTATCGGGCCAGAGGCCCCTCGGATCAAATATCCAAACCGTAGTGGATTACCAGTGCGCGGAAATGAGCAGAGAGTCACGATCGATGTGACCCCGTCGCCCCGTCTCGAGGACTTGCGGCAAAGGCTAAGAATGCCCGGCCATGCCTCGTAGTTATCTCGCGGGCACCATCCAGGTCAACCCGACTCCGCATCACTTCGCATTAAGCTCGCGCGGGTACCCCTCAGGGCCGACCCGTCTTTAGTAACATGGTTTAGTGCAAGTCAACTCAATCAACACTATCTGTGTGTCTGACACCAGGGGAGCCCTGAGGAATCACCCTCGATGGAACCCCACCTGATGTTAAAGTCAAGGTGAACGAAGGAGGAATCACCCTCGAGGTCCACACTTGAGGAGTTGCGCGACAATGTCGTTATCGGGGGTGGTGTAGGAGGAATCACCCTCGCTTACCACGACCGAGTAACTAACCTACAAGGTTAACATCAGAAGTGCTGACGAGGTATCACCCTCGGCACTCGACGGTAACCCAGCAGTGTCGGCAACTAAGGGGGAAGTGATGTGCTGTGCCAGGGTCTGGTCTTCAATCCCGATGATCGGGTCTTCTGATATCCAGCAGGGCAGTCGGGATCAAGTGGGGGTCTCTGTCGTGTCTCTACCCATCCTATACTAATCAGTCTAGGATAACCAGTAAGGTAACAAGGCAGGGTACAATAATCAGGCTATGCAGCAGATATAGGAAAACAGTAGCAGTAGCAGTTCTAATGCAAGCATAAGAGAGAAGAGAATAGGCGATATAGGCATGCTCAAAATGGGGGTGCTTGCCTGTTTGCTCTGGGGCAAGGGCAAGGTCTTCAGTGGTACCGTCGGGGACGTAGTCGTACTCCTGTGCGGCGTCTGCCTCGGGAGCTACGTCAACGTCGGGGTCTACCGAGAGAGAAGAGGGGGAAGAAACAGGTAAACATAATGCAATACGGTGCGTGTGATGCTACGATGCAGTGCAGGGTTGCCTAAATATGCATCTAAGTCATTTTAGTTATTTTTAGAATTAATCTGGGATTTAATATCCGATGTGTGTGCACTATTCATCTGCCGGATTCGGGTCCGGAGTTATGAGTTCTTCTACGTAGGGGGTTCCGATGGAGAAACAGACGGCACGATCAGACTCGGCTCGTCGTTCTGAGCAACTTTCATGTTTTAACTTTTTCGATCCGAGCTACGGTTTAAAAGTTATTAATTTTTAAAGTTTATTTGAATTTCTGGAATTTATTTATTTAATAAACTCAACATTATCCAGAATAGTGCCTGATGATGTCAGCATTGCGTGCGGATGACGTCAGCATGCAACAGTGGCGCTGACTGGTCAAATATGACATGTGGGTCCAGTGGGACCCACCTGTCAGCCTCTGTTATTTTTAACAGTGGGCTAATTTTAATTCTAGGGTTAATTAGGGGACGGGCCCCACTTGTCAGTGTCTAGTTATCTAACTAATTAACTTTTAATTATAAAAACGTTTTAGTTAATCTAATTACACGGCGGGGCCCGTATGTCAGTGACTGGGTTGCCCAGTCAGCACCGTTGACTGGGTCAACCAGTCGACTGGGGTCCGCGGGGCCCAGCGTCAGTGACTCTGGGGGCGGGCCCGTCTGCGCCACGTAGGCGGTGGCCGGCGTCTCGCCGCCGGCGACGCCAGAACGCGGCGGAGAGCCTCGGCTCTCGCCGGAATTCACCTACAGACTGCCGTTCGGCACGCGGCTTGACTCATTCGAAAGGGCGCCCGCCCGCGAGTCGAGTGGTGGGGTTGGTTTCGCCGGACCTGGCCGGAAACTTTGCCGGCGTCGAGGTCTGCGGCGGAGCGGCTACGGGCGTCGACGCAAACGGTGCTGCAGTGCGCTAGGCGGCAAATGGAGGTGCTGGGGAGGTGTTGCGCAATGTGTCGAGCACAAAGGGCTCGGCCCTGTGACCAACTGATCACCGGAATGACGCCGGCGATGAGCGCGGGCGGCGGCGCTGTCGGGCACATGTCGGGCTAGAGGCTAGAGGGCTCGGGGAAGCGCGTGCGGGGGCGTGTTGGACTCGCACGAGCTCCAGGAGCACGGTGCGCGACTCAGGCGAGCGTGCTAAGGGCCACAGCAACGGCGTTGAGCTCGTCGGCGGCGCCGAGCTACGGCAATGGCGACAACTACGACTAGAGGCGCGATGAGACGAAGAAGGAAAAGGAGGAGGACAGCGCGGAGCTCACCGAGCGGCTACGAAAAGCCCTTGGTGGCTTAGGAGAAGCAGACGGCGTCGGAGACGACGAAGCTTGCCGGAGGCAGAGAGGTGCGGGGGCGGCTCGATCCACTCGCTGCAGGGCTCCTGGCTCCTTCTGCTCGGCGCAGTCAACGGAGACGAGCACGGCGAAGCGCCTGGGTATGGTGGTGCGGCTCGGGAGCAGCGTTGGCCGCGAGGACGAGCGTGGTCGGCGGCGGTGGCGTTCTGCCTCGCGCAGATCTGGAGGAGAACGGGCGGAGCGAGCGAGGATGAGAGGGAGAGAGTGATGGAGGGGCTAGGGGGAGTGAATGGCCTCGCCCTTATCCCCTCCGGCTGTCGGTGGCGTCGGCAGCGTCGCCGTGTCGCCGCCCGGCTGGCGCGGGCGCGCGTGGCCAGGGGTGCGCCGACACGCACGAGGAGGGAGGTGAGGTGGGCCAGTGCACTGTGCACTTGGACCAGTCCAGCTTTAGCTTTTTTTTCCTTTTCTTAATTTTCTGTTTTTCTTTCCTTTTCTGTTTTGAAATAGTTAGGGCATTTCTACACTTTTGAAAAATGTGAGAGTTGTCCCAAATATTGCAATGCAATATTAGCTCTCACCGAAAAGTGGTTTGGACAGATTTGGAAGCCATTTGAATTTGTAATGATTTTAAATGAATTAATATTACTGTTTTGGGTGCTGTTTCATCTTGTTTGAGTCACTTGTCCAACTCTAATTATTTTGATATTGGGTTTAGAAATGTTCCTGGATTATTTGCCATTTAATGAACATTTTCCCAACAGATTTCGAACAACTTTATATTTCACTTTTGAATTAGAGTTGATTTTCAGATGTGAATTTGGGTTGGATCATTAACCCATATGACTTGGCACTGCAAATGATCATGACTTGGCAGTTTTAACAGAGTGTCACAGAGCTTATTACAAGGGGGTGTTACATGGGCCCTCTCGGTAATGCACATCATAAGAAGCCTTGCAAGCAAAGTGACTAATGAGTTAGTTGCGGGATGATGTATTACGGAACAAGTAAAGAGACTTGCCGGTAACGAGATTGAACTAGGTATGAAGATACCGACGATCGAATCTCGGGCAAGTAACATACCGATGACAAAGGGAATAACATATGTTGTCATAACGGTTCGATCGATAAAGATCTTCGTAGAATATGTAGGAGCCAATATGGGCATCCAGGTTCCGCTATTGGTTATTGACTAGAGAGGTGTCTCAGTCATGTCCACATAGTTCTCGAACCCGTAGTGTCCGCATGCTTAACGTTCGTTGACGATATAGTACTATATGAGTTATGTATGTTGGTGACCGAATGTTGTTCGGAGTCCCGGATGAGATCACGGACATGACGAGGAGCTCCGGAATGGTCCGGAGGTAAAGATTCATATATTGGATGATATGGTTAGGCCAAGGGGTCAGGCCCACGGGGCGATAAGTCGGTGCAAAAGGAGTTTTGCGGAGGCCAGGGGGCCAAACGCCGGAGACCTTGGCGTCTGGCCCTGGGCCAGACGCCGAGGCCCATGGCGTCTGGGTCAGACGCCAAGGATTGTGGCGTTTGGTCCTGGAGCCCGAGTGGGACTCTTGCCTTTCGGGCAAAACCGACTTTGAGGAGGCTTTTGCTCCAAGTTTCGACCCCAGGGCTCAACATATATATAGAGGGGCAGGGCTAGCACCAAAGGGACATCAAGATTCACCAAGCCGTGTGCCGGCAACCCCGTCCCCTCTAGTTTATCCTCCGTCATAGTTTCTGTAGTGCTTGGCGTAGCCCTGCGGAGATTGTTCTTCACCAACACCGTCACCACGCCTTCGTGCTGCCGGAACTCATCTACTATTTCGCCCGTCTTGCTGGATCAAGAAGGCGAGGACGTCATCGAGCTGAACGTGTGCTGAACGCGGAGGTGCCGTACGTTCGGTACTTGATCGGGACGGATCGTGAACATGTACGACTACATCAACCGCGTTGTCAAACGCTTCCGTTTTCGGTCTACGAGGGTACGTGGACACACTCTCCCCGCTCGTTGCTATGCATCTCCTAGATAGATCTTGCGTGATCGTAGGAATTTTTTTGAAATTGCATGCTACGTTTCCCAACAGATACTAAGAGTTGTGAGACGTAGATTGCGAGTGGGTTGCTTAGTGTAGACCTATGTTGTAGTAGAGGAGGTGCGACAAAATTGATATGTGAAAGGTTTTTAGTAGTATGATCAGTTTTTGGAGCTGGTTCTCTCTCTTACGATCACACACCAATTACAAGAGTAAACGTGGGCCAATGGGTGGACATTGCATGCGAGGATGTAGTTGAACGCGTTCAGTTGTGCGGATGAAGAGATACCGACTATCGAGGATGAAATTGTTGGGGAACGTAGCATGCAATTTCAAAAAAATTCCTACGCTCACGCAAGATCTATCTAGGAGATGCATAGCAACGAGAGGGGGAGAGTGTGTCCACGTACCCTCGTAGACCGAAAGCGGAAGCGTTAGCTTAACGCGGTTGATGTAGTCGAACGTCTTCGCGATCCAACCGATCAAGCACCGAACGTACGGCACCTCCGAGTTCTGCACATGTTCAGCTCAATGACGTCCCTCGAACTCTTGATCCAGCAGAAGGTCGAGGGAGAGTTTCGTCAGCACGACAGCGTGGTGATGGTGATGGTGATGTGATCCGCGCAGGGCTTTGCCTAAGCACTACGACAATATGATCGGAGGAGTAAACTGTGGAGGGGGGCACCGCACACGGCTAAGAGAATATTTGATGTGTTTTGGGGTGCCCCCCCCCCGCCCCTGTATATAAAGGAGGAGGGGAGGAGGCCAGCCACCAAGGGGCGCGCCATGGAGGGGGGAGTCCTACTAGGACTCCAGTCCTAGTAGGATTCGACCCCCTCTCTCTTTTTTTCCTTCCAACGGAGAGGGGAAAGGGGAAAGAGGTGGAGAAGGAGAAGGAAAAGGGAGGGGGGGGCGCCCCCACCACCTAGTCCAATTCGGACTCCCTTGGGGGGGGGGGCGCCACCTTCTGTGGCCTGCGTCCTCCACTCCCCTATGGCCCATGAGGCCCATTAACTTTCCCGGGGGGTTCCGGTAACCTCCCGGTACTCCGAAAAATCCCCGAACCTTTCCGGAACCATTCCGATGTCCATATACAACCTTCCAATATATCAATCTTTACCTCTTGACCATTTCGAGACTCCTCGTCATGTCCGTGATCTCATCCGGGACTCTGAACAATCTTCGGTCACCAAAACACATAACTCATAATACAAATCGTCATCGAACGTTAAGCATGCGGACCCTACGGGTTCGAGAACTATGTAGACATGACCGAGACATATATCTGGTCAATAACCAATAGTGGAACCTGGATGCTCATATTGGCTCCTACATATTCTACGAAGATCTTTATCGGTCAAACCGCATAACAACATACGTCATTCCCTTTGTCATCGGTATGTTACTTGCCCGAGATTCGATCGTCGGTATCATCATACCTAGTTCAATCTCGTCACCGGCAAGTCTCTTTACTCGTTCTGTAATGCATCATCCCGTAACTAACTCATTAGTCACATTGCTTGCAAGGCTTATAGTGATGTGCATTACCGAGAGGGCCCAGAGATACCTCTCCGATACTCGGAGTGACAAATCGTAATCTCGATCTATGCCAACCCAACAAACACCTTCGGAGACACCTGTAGAGTATCTTTATAATCACCCAGTTACGTTGTGATGTTTGATAGCACACAAGGTGTTCCTCCGGTATTTGGGAGTTGCATAATCTCATAGTCAGAGGAATATGTATAAGTCATCAAGAAAGCAATAGCAATAAAACTTAACGATCATTATGCTAAGCTAACGGATGGGTCTTGTCCATCACATCATTCTCCTAATGATGTGATCTCGTTCATCAAATGACAACATATGTCTATGGTTAGGAAACTTAACCATCTTTGATTAACAAGCTAGTCTAGTAGAGGCATACTAGGGACACTGTGTTTTGTCTATGTATTCACACATGTATCAAGTTTCCGGTTAATACAATTCTAGCATGAATAATAAACATTTATCATGATATAAGAAAATATAAATAACAACTTTATTATTGCCTCTAGGGCATATTTCCTTCAGAAATAAGCTAGAGGGAGAATATATATATTTAGCTATATGAATGAAAATCACACAACAGAGATACTTAAATTACATAAATTGTTTTATCGTTATGTGTGTGTATATATTTTCATCATTCCATGGCAACGCATGGGCATTCAGCTAGGAAGGGGAGGCATCAATGACATCCACTGGGCGTCGCCCCATTATATAGGCTCCCAAGGGAGAACGATAGGATCAGACGGAGACATGGAAGTTTCCCAAGTATGTCACAGATGCACGGGCATTCAGCGATAAAGAAAATTATATTTGTTGCGATCAAAGCTCGAGAGACAAACATTGACATTGCACTGCATGTATCAAATTATTCGTAGATAAAAAATAATTATGACATCACCTCTTTGGGTGGTGAGGACCGAGTAGTTTTTAAAGCATACGATTTGCCGACCCTCTCATGGAAGTTGAAAAATATCTCAAACGATGGTAAGTTGAGATGGAGATGTTTCGAAGCGAGAATAATACTAGAGTAAGGACGAATGAAGAGAATAGTTGTGAATGGGGAGGAGGGATGATAAGAGATATGCCGCTTTATCTTTTTGCAAGGAGAAAATTTAGGTCCTGTTGCAACATAATTTATGTGGAACAATGAGAATATTTAGGTCATGTTGCAACATATTATTAGCTTCTCTTCGTTAGGTGCTTAAATTTGACCTTCAAAATTTAATTCTGCTTGGGAATCACAGTGGTTGATGAGAAGGTGCGATGCAGGAGGAGAAATTTTATTGCTTGTTGTAACGTGATTGAGGCATTTTCCGCCTTCTTCCCGTAGCAACTGAATAAGCTAAAAGGATGTCCGATATACCATCAATCTGACAATGAAGAAAGTTTATCTAATTTTGATCTCGAGCTCCTGGAGAATCCACCTGATGGAGTCAAAGACAGACGTCCTAGCCCAATCCCCATCATGCCCACGGATCAATGTGAATTACCTGCCGGCCTCTGCAACTACATCATGTCGATCGATGATGCCAAGTGTTTGGAGTAAGTATCATATATCAATATGTAATGTGACAGTATACATTATTGTTATTCTTACCATCCAATTTTCAGGAAGGAATGGGTCCGAAGCTCGACACCCCATCCAATGGGCTTAAGTCTCAAAAAACTTCAGTGCATACTTAACATGGAGCAATCTAGGGACAATGATTGTTTCAACATTGCCGTGCGTATACTGGCATGTGACGAGGGAGTATTGTTCATAGACCCTCCTATACACTACATGGATCTACAATTTTGTGTAAGTTATCAAAATTCTTCATTCAATATCATTAGTATCAACATGTTTCTAAATAGTTTTTTACTTAGTCCATGATGCGGGATTCAACACGAGATCAAAAGTGCTGCGATAAGGAAACTATTCAGAAGTTGACAACTTTGTTTGATAGCTGGCCTAGGATAGACAACAACATCTCATCGTGGTAAGTAAGGTATTTTGTCCATTGTTTGTCATGGTTTATTGTTGTCTGTAGTAGCTACCACTTGTAGATTTATCTTCCATATGAATCCATCGGTCGATGCATCTTATACATCATCGACAAAGAGGCACGTCGTGTATCTATTCTGAACCCTATTCATACAACACAATCGTCGGAGATGAAAATTCTGAGGCACTTAGTGAAATTTAAAAGTTTTGCGAGGGAATTCAAAGAAGCACTCAAAATAAAGCAACCAGGATGGCATTCTGATATATCAAAATGGCAACGTTTATTTCCTAATGGTATTCCAACGAGCGTATACGGGTAATAAATTTAGAATACAAACATTTATTTTTGTTATCACCATATTTAATACAATAACAATTTAGGAAATTGCAGGGATTTGTCAGGCTATTTTGTCTTCCATTTTATGTTATTGTGGAACGGTAAACACCTGGCGAAGCAGGTTTGTGCGGTGAGTATTGTGCGTTACACATGTTTTTAAACCTTCCACGTGAAGTATTCATGCTAACTACATATATTGCTTTTGCAGGATGGGTATGAGTTGAGGAAGCAGTTTTTATTATACTTGCTCAAACATTGGGTGAATGAAGCTAAAGTTAACTTGCCTGATATTGTCAGAGAATTTCTTAAGCGTGGCAAGTAGATCTCAATAATTTGTAATAGATTTTTAGTTGGATCATCACTTTATACGTATACATTGTTAATTTGCTATTTTATTATCACTTTACATTACAAGTGAAGTGGACTTCAATTATTATGTAATTGTGACCGTGTTATATTGTCTCTATCTGTGACTATTTCAAAAGCCCGTGGCAACGCACGGGCATTCTACTAGTATATCTAATACTCGGGTTTGCTAATCATCGCTTCAGACTTACATGCGTTATTTGCTAAGCCTCCACATGCCGCTTCTTGTTTTCTTAATCGATCGTTATCGTTTAAGACATCGGGTCGATATGGTTGCGTCAACCAACAGAAGATCACGGATGAGTGTCGGCAGTGTACTCCGCCGAGCCGTACAAAAGACGGAGATACGGGCAGCAATCTCACACATGCTGCTTTGCTCAAGCGCCTTACATATGGACAGAGCAAGATCTATAAAATGACACGGCACAAACGCATAATACGCATAATTGAAGAAGCTTCAGGAAGCTGCCTGCTGGTTTCTGCCATTCCCATTGCCCGCGAAATGATCGTTCGTGGACGATGCATGTCTTGTCCTCAACCGTTGGACAAATCAACATCGCGATCTCTAGAGTATCCTGCTGTTGGATGGTGCCCTGCACGGCAAAGACCCACGAGCAGTGAGTCCACGCACACAATGTAGTATACCATTCATAGCCTGCGCTCGTATCCGTGATGGAGGGCGTCGGCGGGAACCGGGCTTGGACGCGGCGGCGCAGGCAAGCGGCACCGTTCTGCCCAGATCCGCAAGGCGTGCGAGGGCAGTTGGCACCGTTCTGCCACGAGCCGAATCTTCGACCTACGGTTTGCGGTTCTTGTGGGCGATGGCGACGGGTCAACGGTAAAGTCGTCGAGAAAGGCAACTCAAAACGGATACGGGCGCAGGCTTTGCATGGTACGTACTACACTGAATGAATGGACTCACTGCTCGTGGATCTTTGCAGTGTAGGGCACCATCCAACACCAGGATATTCTAGAGATCGTGATGTTGCTTTGTCCAACAGCTTAGGACGAACACGCAGTGTCGACGAACGATCCTACCATCCACAATGGGAGCTGTAGAAAGCAGCAAGCTCAGCTTCATGAGGTTTGTTCAATTATTAAGCGTTTGTACCATACCATGTCATAAGCAGTTGAGCAAAGTACTAGCATGTTTGCGAGATCGCAGAACTACCATGCATGTCGTTACTACCACCACCAATGGCACTCACAACACAGCCCGAACTCAGCTGGCCAACTGAGCCAAGCCATATCGATATTGGCGGCACAGCTGCCAAGCCGTGCCTCCACGTGTGCGCACGCCGCGTTTCACCGACAGGCGCAGTGAAAAACCAACTGCCAGATCTACGGGTTACGCCGATCGGAGCTGGGTGGCCAGCGACTGCCACGGAAGTAACATGTCTGCGTGCCAAATGTGCAGGTCTCTTGGCGCCTTCCCAGATGCATTCCACGGGGACCGCAGCCACGTCGGCGAGGGAGGGAGGCATCCTATGGTGAGAGAAAATTCGGAATGGCCACCGCCCAGCTCCATCGTTTGATATAGATTTAAGAAAATGTCAGTTGCTTGGACCAAGACAAAGATTAGTCCGGGCTGAGGGTGTTCACTACTTACTACTACCAGCAAGTAAAGGGATCTCTTACGATACCGCTACGAGTAAACAATAGTATGAGCAATCAGTTATACTCCCTCCGTTCCTAAATATAAGTCTTTGTAGAGATTTCACTATGGACTATATACGGATGTATATAGACATAGTTTAGAGCGTAGATTCACTCATTTTGCTCCGTATGTAGTCTTTTATTGGAATCTCTAAAAAGACTTATATTTAGGAACGGAGGGAGTAGATGATCCAATGGGCTAGATGCACTAATACTAATGCATAACATGAGTACTCCCCATATCACCAATACATGTCATCTGAACATGTCAGCCACAATCCATGATGCAAAACAGAATCATTGCAGTTCAATTCCAGTTTTGTTCGCACTTGCTAGTGATTGGCACGGCACTATTCATTCGGCTTTGAACTAGGTATAACAAGCTGACGTGATGATCCCAAGCGTCAGGCTAATGTGGCACCCTCGCTTGCCCGCTGGGTCATGCATATTGTAACTATGTGTTCGACATGTCAGCGGTAAGTGATGGTGCAGCTCAGTGTAAATCAGAGGTCCAATGGTGTAGCTAGGGTTAGTGGTTAGAGAAGAGCAGAAGCTAGTGGCCACCACGTCAATGCTAAAATATGGATCAAAGTGGAATAAAATATGTGATTAAGAATGCAAAAGCTAGTGTACGAAGACTTCCTAACTGTTATCGATAATGTCAATGTCAAGCCATCCGGCTCCAATAGGGGAGGTCGACACCTGCACATGGCGGCTCGTTCTAACAGCAGTAGTGATCGCTCGATGGTGCAAGGTCCTTGATGTAATTTTTGTTATGTTTAGTATGCTTTGACTTCTTCTAAACCTTTATAGTGGTAGATTTGAGGTCTCGGAAATGAGCTCGGGTGAACAATAAAATCAAAAGAAATTCACAAAAAATTCAAAATAATCTGAAAAAAAATTGTGACAAAGATTTGGAAATGTTTCGAGTGCTTGCAAAGATTCTTCATGGAATCACATTCCTGGAAGGCGTGGCAAAACAAACAAAATCGATACTCCGAAAATGCTACTTTCGAAAGCATTTTGAAGCACTGATTTCTTTTCACGATATACACATATGTGATTTCTTGATGAAATTTTGCAAGCGTTTGGAACATTTGTCAAAGTTATTCATATAAGAAAAATCAGATCTTTTAGTACTTTTGTTCAATGCTTTTCAATTTACTGTTCTTCCCGAGCTCATTTGAGCTCGGGTGTAGAAGAGGACTTTTGTAGATTTGAGACCTTTTCGCAATAAAAGATTGCACCAAAATTTAAATTTGGTTTAACATTATGTAAAAAATATGTGGTTCAGAATGGAATTTCTTATCCTTCAGAGAAATTTGGGTCGGTCTTTTGATGGACTCTTGGTTCACAAGATTACCAAAAAAAGAAGGAAGAAACTTAGAAAACAGTGAGAACAGTTGTATGACAAGGCATGCACATATAATTTTAAGTTTGAAATTTGTAAGCTCTAATTTCTATTAATAAAAACAAGGATCATTGCGTCATTCGTAACAACAAAAGCAACATATAACAAAGCAAACAAACTTTCAAGCATAACCAAAGCACGCATGACCCTCACCATGGAAGAGTTACATTGCCATAGAGAAGGGCCAACGACAAGTTATAAAAGGAAGTTTTTCATAGCATCATCACGGAAAACAATAACAAAGTGAAATCGGACTCATAACTTAAGCAACAAGACAAACACTCCAACAATCCTTCGTTTTCTTCAGTTCTCACCCATCGGTAGCTATAAAGCACTCCAGGACACCACCCCGCTCGAAGAGCTTTCCGCCCAATTTAGCTCCTCTTGTTTTGTGTGTCGTGCATTCATAATTGACCAAGAATTCAACCAATAAGCGACTATATGAATCAAGACAAAAAGGATAAGATATCCTTTTCACTCAAAACAAGCATCCTTGTCTAGAAATCAATCTCTTTTTTTTCCAAAACTAGGTAACCATTTTCTAAAAAAAATGTGCTAAATAACTCATGTATATTGTTTGGCACACTGCTGAATTGAAAGCACGTCTCAAAATTCTCCGTATCGATCTAGCCACTGAAAAACAAGAGAGGCGATCTGTGGCATGCAAGTACGGGGCAAGGATGAAACTATTAATCACTTGTACTTAGGTTGTTTCGTAGAGAAATTCGCAAAGAAAAAAAATATTATTCCTTGGTATTATCCAAAAAGAATTCTTAAAGGAATCTTAACTAAGGGAAATATATAGAATGAAGGATGACCTCCTTCTACAAAGATGTCACAATGAGTTTTCCAGTTAGCATTTACAATTCA
Organism: Thinopyrum elongatum; assembly: GCA_011799875.1. NCBI lineage: Eukaryota > Viridiplantae > Streptophyta > Magnoliopsida > Poales > Poaceae > Thinopyrum > Thinopyrum elongatum. The sequence goes on along the minus strand of CM022297.1, from coordinate 359,745,161 downwards.
TTTAATGGAATCCCACATCTCAGTAAGAACAGTATCATCACAAATTGCTTTAACATTATCCCGCAAAACCAAAGTATCTTCCCACGTGGTTTTTGTACATAATCCCACTTATTTGTCAGAACATAGCCACATAAATCCCTTTAGTGAAGCAAATACTATATAATTTTGGATATGATTGGTTTAAAGGTTTATTGTCAATCCAACAGTCTTCCCGGAATCTGGCATTCCTCCCATTTCCATTTTGTTTCTTATGGTATGTGTGCAAGATGTCTGTAACCTCTAGCTTACCAAGTTTCTCAAAAAAAAAAAAAAAAAAAAAAAACCCTCTAGCTTACCAAGGCAAAACTGCGAGTCCCCAAGTTTGTGTCTAACACCAGAACAACATTGCTTTTTAACACATTTCTTCAACAGAACAGTTTGTTGTAGCCTCTATTCAATACCAAGCCTCCAATATCATTTGGCTAACAATGCTTTATTCATAAATCACAATGTCAACTAGTCTTGATCTCCTTTGCCACATAGTCTTTGCTGTAAAGAAATCAAGTCTTTTCCTCCCTCTTGCTCTAAAGAAATAAAGTATTCTCCTCCCTCCTACAAGAGCGAGACAAAAAGACATCATGTTTGCTTAAGCACGGATTGTACCTGGACCAATCTTCACTATTTAAGCTTAAAGTTTAGTTGACAAAGTTGGCTTTGGACCAAACATCTTTCTTCGTTTTCTCCCTAGCAATGAATGCATCGAACATAGTTTAATGTCAGAGCCACACAAGCGATAGCATACCCACACGTCGGATTTCAGAAGGACCATGCCCCCCAAAGCCACAGAAATATCAAACCATGCATGCATGCATGCTACTGCTGCTAGCTGCTTGCGTGTCACCGGCACGGTACGGCGTACCCATCCAGCCCCTGGGCAGGCAAGCTACACGGGTCCAAAGCGTACGACCCCATCGACAGCGGCTTGTTACTTGCACGGCGCGCCGATGATCGATGGAGCCAGAGCTGGCGCTCTCGCGAGGGGAGCCCATGCCCAGCCACATCGTCGATCGATTTGGCCCGGTCTAATGCACGCTACGTTTCCTCCTCTAGATTTTGTACGCACTTGGCATCGCATTACACCCAATCATTCAATAAGCGAGCCATCACACGAGAGACAAGAACGGCGGCAACGGCGAGCCAATCTGATACTCATCTGCCTGGATATCATCATACGGGCCGGGAGGGAGGTGAGACGTGGCTACAGCGGCTGAGTCAAGGGGACATGCAACATGCACGGCGATCCTCCTCTCCCACGTGTTGCTCTGCACCACCGGTGGTGGAAATGAGGGTGAAACGAGAGAGTAAACATATTGTTGCTGGTAAAAGAAACAAGGTTCTATGGTCTGTTGAACTACAGTTCACCTGTTATAACGGTACCTCGTAAACATATGAAACGAAACAATACTCTGGTACAGCGTAAGAATGCAACTTTAAATTCCGGTGGGGCAGGACATTAGTAGGAGTGTACAAATCTGTCCAAGCAGGGAAAAGATACACTGCATGATACACCATTTAAATCACGAGTGGTGGTGCCGGCGAGGGGCATGCGGCTCGACCGGGTGCACGGGGTGGGCCTCATCGTCATCTACCTCACTTTCTTCGGCGTCCGCGTCCTCGACAGCCTCGGCCTCTGGTTCGAGTAGCGACGACAGCAAACAGAGGAAGCTGCTCTGCTCCCGTCAATGGCGACCACTGTCCACTGATGTACGTAGATGGAGGATGATAGTTGATAGATCAGATGCTTGTACAGTCGTAGTAGCACTAGCTGGTACTATAGTATTAGCCTGTAGGTGATTACAGATGGATTAGTTAGTGGTGTAATTGTTGCTTGTTTTGGTTGGCATCAAGATGATTTCCCCACGAGTTGAAATCGATAAACGACAGGGAGCTAAATGCAAAAGTGCGGCGCTGACCGGCTTGGTCCAGTTGGCTCCACTTGGCTGCTCATGATTGGCTCAAGACCAAATGTGCACCTTGACGACAAGTTGCAGAACCAAACAATCCACTTTTGCAAGTTTGAGGACCAAAACATCACATACAAGACAAGTTCCAGGACCTGCGGTGCTATTATCTCCTCTAAGTGCCACCTCAAGTTTCAACCCATGTACAGTAGGCCAAACTAATCATGCATGCTCTACACAGAAACTTTACCAGAATTTCAGAAGAAACGGCCCAGTTTACAGTGCGGATCTGAGAAAACAGTCCCGTGTTCCAAACACTGGTCGAAACGTATGAACTTTACCAGAGTTTCAGAAGAAACAGCTCAGTTTCAGTTCAGCTGAGCAATCAATCCAGCATTGCAAAACAGTGCTTGAGAAGCCCATTTATCTGATGGTGATCCCCAAGGCGGTCGATCGAACGGCTGGTGAGGGCATCCTGCCATGTGACTGACGGTGCATGGGCATCTTTCCCGTCCCGGACAGGACGAAATCACTGTTCTGACCTTATACCGAAAGAATTACACAAAATGAACTCGTCTGGATAGTATTTCACGATTTGACCCTTTTAGCAACGCCAGAACCCATGACGTTTCATTCCAACGTAGAAACGCCGAGCTAGCTAGCGTTGCTGCCCTAGACCGAGCACGCGCTGCTCGCTGACGTGGCAGGTCAGAAACGCCAAGCTAGCTAGCGTTTCTGGAAACGCCAGGGACTATGGCTTTTCTGGTCTAAATAAATTGCAAGGAAACAATCAAAGAAAAATATTCGCATGTTGGCCAGAAATGCCAAGAGACATGGCGTTGCTAAACTTCATAAAAACACCATGATGCATGTCGTTGCTGGCTTGCATAGCACAGCATAAAGCAATTCGACAGTACTGTATTAGTCCAGCAACGCCAACGGTCATGGCGTTTCACGTATGGGCAGAAACGCAATCTAGCTTGGCGTTTCCATGTGGCGATGCAACGCAGTCTGGCTCGGCGTTTCTAGGTTGTGAAGAAACGCCACGGGTTCTGGCGTTGCTAAAAGGGTCAGATCGTGAAATACTTTCCAGACGAGTTTATTTTATGCAATTTTTTTGGTATAAAGTCAGAAAAGTGATTTCTCCCTCCCGGACACGAGGGCGCGCGCGGCTCCCAACCCAATCATAAAGTCGTCAGCCTCGTAAAAGTTTTCACCTTTCTTCCTTCGATCTTCCCATCCCACCTCGCTCTGCTCTGCTCTGCCCACCGCCCCCACCTCCCCACTCCTCTCCCTCCTCCCGCGACCGCCATGAACGAACCCGCAGCGTAGGACCGTGAGCCAACCATGGGCCGCGCGAGGGCCAAGGACGCCGGCTACGGGGGCGTCAAGTCGTTCCCGTCGCCGGCCTCGTCCTCGGCTTCGTCGTCGGAGTTCGAGTTCACGGTGACGCAGTCGCCGGGGTCCAAGCAGCGGTCGGCGGCGCAGCTGTGCCCCGCCGACGACCTCTTCTACAAGGGCCAGCTCCTGCCGCTGCACCTGTCGCCGCGCATCTCCATGGTGCGCACGCTGCTGCTCGCGTCGGCGTCCACGTCCTCCGCCTCCGCCTCCGACTCCACCTCCACCTCCACCTCCAACTCCTCCCGCGACTCCAACGGCAGCACCTCCTCCTCCTTCTCCACCGACTGCGCCGCGCTCCTGCTCCCGGACTCCGCCCCCTCATCCTCCCGCCCCAGCTCCGCCACCGACGACGACCGCCACCTCAACCTGCTCCGGGGAACCGCCTCGTACGCTGGGCTCCCACCAGCCAAGCGCACCGGCAAGCAGTACCTCTCGTCCTTCGCCACTCGCTTCTCCTCCGTCTTCCTCCACCGCGGCGGTGCGCCGGCCGCCAAGAAGCCGTCCAACAAGTCGCTCGCCAGGGAGGTGATCAAGAAGTACGCCAAGAAGGTGAAGCCTCTGTACGAGAAGCTGTCTCAGATCCCCAAGAACCAGAACAACGGCAGCAGCCAGCCTCAGCCGCAGCCTCCGGCGCAGCAGCAGCAGCAGTGTTTCAAGAAGCCGTTCAGTTTCTCGATCCGGAAGAAGCGGGGCGACGAAGACAACGCCGCCGCGTCCGCCGCGGCGGCAGCGGCGGAGGTGAGCGCCGGCAAGTACGCGCACTCAAACTCGTTCTCCGGGAACCTCCGGTTCCCGCGTCAGAAGCAGTGCGCAGCGAGCTGCCCGTCGTCGATGCGGTCGTCGCCGAACCACTCCGGGATGCTCTCCTTCGGCGGAGCGGGCGGCGTGGGCTTCCCCGACGTGCCGGCCGCAGCAGCGGCGGCCATGACAAGCAGCATTGGCATGCGGCCCGTGTCGCTGTCGGCGGCGTCGTCGTCTTCGATGGAGGAGCTGCAGAGCGCCATCGAGGGCGCCATCGCGCACTGCAAGAACACAATGGGCGGCGCCGTGTCCCTGTGCCCGCGCAAGGTGCCGGCGGCGACGGCCGGCGAGATCAGCGCGTTCTGAGCGCGCGGGTGCGTGCATGCACTAGGATTCGTGCGGGGAGCTAAGTAAGGCTGGTTAATCAGTGGTATCCATCCATGTGTTAATTTTTGTTCGTTTAATTAGCTTTGTGTCCTTTGGGTAAGACTTTAAGGTGATGTTGGTAAATAAGGGTAGTTCGAAGGGGTAAAATGAGACTCTAATCCTTCATTTGGACGTCTTTTCTCCCGGAGTGTGAAATTTGCATCGGCGTCCTCCAAATATTGCTTCTAAAATCCAAATATTAAGTTGGGTATTTCAGTGAAAACACCCTAGAGTCTTAAGTTAGATATTTCGGTGAAAATGTCATCTTTTGGATGGGCTCTGCATTGGAAAATTTGCCAAATGAAATCCATAGGTTTGAGAACTAAGGATTTGCTAGCATTCTATACCATCAAGTTTAGAATATAAAATCTGCCAACTTAAACTTGTGATAGAGGTGCTGATGCAAATACTTGATGCTCTGGAGAAGAGGTGTGCAGAATCCTTTGTTAACTAGACCGGGATATACCCTTCCAAAAAAAGGTTAGGAGTGGGATTTTGGTCTAATGCTGTGGCCGTCTCAGCTAGTGGTGTCAAGTTTTGTTTTGTAATGCTGTCTCAAGACAAGTGTTTATTCAGCTAATCCTAATAAAGTTTGGCTCCTGCACTTCAGATTTTGTGTAGGGTTAGTATCGCTTCCCAAAAATAATGCTATGATTTTGTTCCCCCTCTTTCCATGTGCTCAATTTTTTGCAAATATTTGCATCATTGCTTGAAAAGTTACTACTACAAGCTGACAATGAGCCATTGGTAATCAATCATAAGCACTTTCCATCAGCTCTAAGGCTGCCCGTAATGAAGCAACTAGTATTAAATCCTCACAGATCCTACATTAGGCCGTTGTAGCTTGTCGTGGGAGAGGAGAGGAGAGGAGATGAGCTATGCTTGAGCAGCAGTGGATCTCTCGAGCAGGCGGCACAAGAAGTTAAAAGTGGTTGCAACGATTGCCTCGCTAGTTCTGGTACTCCACGTCGTATGTCCTTCCACATGTGCTCGTTAAAGTCAGATCTTAGCTTGAGATTAGACATGGCATGTTTGACTGTCTCTGTTCAAGCCAAGATAGATAGCTAGATAGGTGAGGAATCTTTGGAGGGGTCATTCAACAGCCGGGACGACGACACATGATTAATTTTCCTGCCTACGCTTGCCGTCCTCTCATCATACTATTGCCTAATAAACTCTAGCACAAATTGGGTAGGGTGTGACATTGACAGGTTAATAAGCCACAGTAGACAAAGCTACTCCACTGTTAAGGCAATGTGCAATTTAATCCTCTGCCATTTGATACTGCTGCTGCGGTTAGCTGGACCGGCCAGTGTTGGTTAATTAATCGAAAAATAGAAGTGCTTGTGGTCATGGTTATGGTTAGGGCTGATGTTTGTACTCCTACAGTAGCGTGTGAAGAAATTACAGGGGCTAACTTAGCTTAGCTTATAACCCCATGTTGCTGTGGGCAGTGCCAGTGAGGCAGAGGCGGAGAGATTCCTCCCTGCGCGCGGTGCGGAGACGCCGTTGCCGAGGCGAGGCGCCACATGCAAGCAGCTGGCTGGCGTTGTTACCCGAGGACGTACGTAGGGTGAATAGGATTACTGGCCAAGACAGTAGATGCACGTTGACGTTTGAACAGTGGAGTAGGATTGAGAACGACGCGTCACAATTCATTGCAGCGAAAGGAACCGCTGAAATTTGCCGTGCAAGGAAACACGACCCGGACAAATTTCGTGCCAACTTAACTCCGGCAGTCGTGCTAGCACTACACTAGAGCTTGTGCAAAAAGTCGACATTGTCCTTCATGTGTGTTACTACGTGTAGGTTGCTACCAGAAGACTTGAATGGTTATGTTGTTTCTCTACCCCACGTTCCGTAGACGGCAACCGAATTTCAACGGTGCCACTAGCTATGCCCGGAGACATTGTGTGAACGCTGTTAAACCATCCGATCCGACTAGGGGGGGGCTCACTGATTTAACGCGTCGGTGCACCAGATGAAGTAGGTGTCACTCAGGACTCACGTAATCAACAGGGAATAAACAATCACTTGGAGCACCGGGTGCAAACTACAAAAGCGTCCGTGATCCCCTGATTTGCAATCTTGGTTCTTCTCTCTGCCTTGTCAGATCGACTTTTCAAACTAGTCAGTGATCATTACACAACGGACGGAACTTTTCAAGCCTAGCGGTAGCGCTGGTGGAGCTGGTAGAAAAGTGGATGCATAATCTGCTCCCTGCTCCTCGGCTACGTGGTCTGAATTCTCTTGCAGCTGAACTAACAAAGCGCAGTGCCACCACGTACGTAGTACTCTCAATCTCTCTCTCCCCTGGCCCTGTTTCTGCGTCAGATGCAACCGCATGATTCTGGTGTGCCTGCGACAGAACACAGTGACATCGGGAGCTGGCTGCCTCAGCGCCTCGTGGTCCTAACCCGCTTATTGACAATCTCTACTCCAGCAAGCAATTAGTCTGACCCAATCGCCAATCGCTCGCGTGAAGCACCGTGGCCAAGTTAGCTGGGTTGTCCTCGGCGCTGAGAAACGCACGAGGTCGGGCCGTCGTCTTACGAGATCCCTTTTGTTGTTTTCGTGCGCCGCGTCGGGACCAACGGGTGCGGCATGGCTCTCCCAGTAGACAACGCGTTGTGTAGGCTCGGACGACGACGACGGATTGGAGGACGGACCCCGTATCAGCCGTGGAGACAACGAAGTATTGGAAGGCCCGTATAAGAGCATCTCCACTCGCGTCCCAACAGCCCCCAGAGCGTCTTTTTTAGCGTCGACGTAGAAAAATCGGTTCAGTCGCGTCCCCAGCTTCTCGATTATGGCCGGTTTGGGCCGAAATAACAACCGGCGAACCCGAGCCGAACCCAGCCCCCCGGGGGCCGCCTGGGGGCGCCGGCTGAAGCGAAAAGTCACGTGGGGCCTGTCGGCGACACCAGGCATATTCCCGTCGTTTTGCCCGCATTTTCCCTCCATTTCCCCCATTGCTTCCCCCTTCTCCCCGCCGTTCCCGCCATTCCCCCTTCTCCCCATCGTCAGACCGGGCGCCATGCCGCCGAAGAAATATGTTGCCCCTCGGGTCACCGCCGTTGATTCCACCCAGCCGAAGTAGAGGAAGCCGAGGGCGCCGATGGCAAGACCACCGGGCGTGTCGAACGCCAAGTGGAGGGCGGACGTTCAGCGCCAGGAGGCGGTCACCGCCGACCGGCGGAACAGGCTCATCGCCAAGAGGGCCAGGGACACGGCGGCGGCGGCGGCGGAGCAAGCAGAGGCGCCTCGCGCGGGGATGATGAACCTGCGCCCGGCCACTGCCCACAAGCCGCGTGGGGGAGCCAGGCCAGCGTCGCGTCGCCGACCAACCTCTCACCGCCCCCGCCGCAATGGGGGTACGCACCCTCGCCCGGCTACTCCGACGGCGACGCGCATGGCGGGTTCAACCCCAACATCACATTCCCGCATGGCGCGCCGCCGCATGCCTCGCCCTCCGGTCTCAACCCCGACCAGCGCACTCCCTCCCCCGCATTCACCGCCGACCTCAACACCCAGTATAGCTACTCGCCGCTAGCGTACTCAGCCTCGCCTATGCCGCCTCTGCGCCGGGGCGCCCTAACATTTGCACACGGCTCGGCGCCGCAGTTCAGCAACACCGACGCCGACATGGACGAGATCATCACGAGCGGCTCAGTCGCCGCCGCTTCCTGCCCCGGGTTCCACGCACAAGACGACACGATGGACCCCGACATGGATGACGAGCTCGACGACGCCGAGGAGGAGGGCGAGGAGGAAGAACAGGCGGAGGAGGAGGCGGAGCCGGCGCCGACGACAAAAGGGAGAAAGAAGAAACGGGCGGCCAATGCCAGGACGGGTGAGCCTCGCGTCAAGTGGACGTCGAAGGAAGACGAGTGCCTCGCCGAAGCATGGAAGACCGTCAGCATCGACCTGATCACCGGTGCGAACCAGAACACTGACACGTACTAGAGAAGGATCAAGACGGCGTTCGACGAGCGCAAGTTGGTCGACCCCTACTTCGCGAACATCCACATGGAGCGCGGCGACAAGGCCATGGCGAACCATTGGGCGATCATCCAGGCGGCCTGCAACAAATGGCATGAGATTGTAGAGGAGGTCGCGGCTCGCCCGGAAAGCGGCGCCAACATCGAGGCCCAGGTATGCCCAGCCGCCGGCTCAGTTCTTTTTCACCGTGTAATTTGCCGACACTTGTTCTTCGGCTGTGCAGCTGGTTCGAATGTTCAACATGTATCGCCAGGACAACAGCGACGCCGAGTTCAAGTTCTTTCACGTGTTCTCCAGGATCGAGTCGTGCGAGAAGTGGAGGGAGGTCCGGCTCACCCTCGCCAAGGCCAAGGAGACGTACAAGCTGGACGCGTCTGCCCCGGGGGCGGCGGATGGGCGCCCTGATGGCAACAAAAGAGCCAAGGCGGCGAGGGACGCGGCACCCGCTGCCGAACGGCTGCAAGCATCGATCGAGCAGTGCATCAATGCCGACCATCAAGAACAACGCCGCAAAGAGGGACGAGAAATCCGACGCGCGGTGGTCAGCGTTGATGACGAAGTATGACGTGAAGCTCGACCTTCTCAGGACCAACGTTGCCGCGAAGAAGAGGAACACCGACCTGGTGTTCTTGATGGCGGCAGACATGTCGACGATGCACGAGCAGGTCAAGGCGTGGTACCTGGCGGAGCGCGGCCTCATCCTCAACCAGATGCCCGGGCCGGCTTCGACCACCGCCCTACGCCCACGCCGACACCAACGCCGACGCCCAGCCCGAGCGATGAAGCCACGCCGCCGACAACCAGCCCGAGCGCAGAAGCCACGCCGACGCCGAGCACGCCGACACCGGCCAGTCCCACGCCAGAGGAGCCCGCCGTTTGACGCGTTCCTTTGTCTACACGTCCGTCCTTTTGATCGCCGAACTTTCATGTATGTTTGATCGCCGAACTGTGGCATGGTGACCGCCGAACTGTGGCATGATGATTGCCGAACTTGTGGTGTTTTTTGGCAGCGGGAAAGACAGGTTTGAATTTATGGGCGTCTTGGGGCCAAAACCTGGGGGCGCGGCTAGGAACTGGATCGCCCCCAGGGCAAAAAAATCGCCGGCGCATACGCCAAAACGCAATCGCCGGGTGCGCTGGGGGCCGAACGAGTGGAGATGCTCTAGGCCACAGCTCTCTGCAGTTGCACAATCGCGGTCGATCGGCCCGAGACGTCGGGGTTTGACGTGCACGGTTTGGAATTCAGAGAAGAAGACAACATCATAGGATGTTGTACCCTAGGGGGTGGGACCGATTGTTAGATGCTCTACCTCGATTTCACTCCATAGATTCGAATTCGAGCTACAACACAGCTTCCAGAGAGGGGAATCAAAGGGGAAGGACGAACTCACACGCAAGCTGAGACAACTTTTTTTAGGGTTTAGGGTTTACAGGTATCTCCGAACAGGTGCTCTACAGGTATCACCCAGTTACAGGTATCTCCTAAAAAAACATCTCTTCAGGTATCAAACGTCTCTTCGTAACTGGGTGATCATAAAGGTGCTCTACAGGTATCTCCGAAGGTATCTGTTGGGCTGGCATGGATCAAGACTAGAATTTGTCACTCAGTATGACGGAGAGATATCTCTGGGCCCTCTCGGTAATACAACATCTTAAAGAGCTTGCAAGCAATATGACTAATGAGTTAGTCATGGGATCTTGTATTACGGAACGAGTAAAGAGACTTGCCAGTAACGAGATTGAACTAGGTATGGAGATACCGACGATCGAATCTCGGGCAAGTAATATATCGCCGGATAAAGGGAATTGCATACGGGATTAACCGAATCCTCGACATCGTGGTTCAACCGATAAAAGATCTTTGTGGAATATGTAGGAATCAATATGGGCATCCAGGTCCCGCTATTGGTTATTGACCGGAGAGGTGTCTCGGTCATGACTACATGATTCCCGAACCCGCAGGGTCGCACGCTTAACGTTCATTGACGCTAGAGTAGTATTGGGATATTTGATGATTGGTAACTGAATGTTGTTCGGAGTCCCGGATGAGATCCCGGACGTTACGAGGAGTCTTGGAATGGTCGAGAGGTAAAGATTTATATATGGGAAGTCATATTCTGGGTTCCGGAAAAAGATGCAGTTTTTTCGGTATTGTACCGTGAAGTTTCTAGAAGGTTCCGAAGGATTCCGGAAGTCCACAAATGGATCCACCACGACCCAAGGGCTGGCATGGGCTGAGGGGAGGTGCCTTGTCCTTATTGGGCTAGGTGCACCAAGTCCTCAAAAGCCCATGTGGTTAGGGAAGGAAAAAAAAGGGAGTCCGAGTAGGAATAGGAGTGGACTTGGAGTCCAAGTCCTCCCCCCCTTGGCTGCGCCCTAGGGCTTGGAGGGGCTGTTAACCACGCCCCTCCACCTATATATAGAGGGGAGGGGGTGCCCCAAGAGGACACACCAAGCCCTTGGCGCTCCTCTCTCTCCTGTTACTCCGTAGTTCTTCTGTCCTCGTTCTAGTAGCGCTTGGCGAAGCCCTGCTGAACTAGCTCCACCACCACCATCACCACCACGCCGTAGAGCTGGTTGTGATCCCATCTACTTCTCTTGCTGGATCAAGGAGGAGGAGACGTCATCGATCCGCACCTGTGCTAAACTCGTAGGTGCCGTCCGTTCGGCAGTAGATCGATTGGATCGTGATCGGATCGCGAAGAGTACAACTACATCAACCGTGTTATATACGCTTCCGCTTTCGGTCTACGAGGGTACGTAGACACACTCTCCCCTCTCGTTGCTATGCTTCTCCTAGATAGATCTTGGGTGTTCGTATGAATTTTTTTGATTTTCATGCTTCGTTCCCCATCAGCAACCTTGTCTATTCCATCATGGCTTATGCCCACGAAGGACTAGCCTCACTCGGGTAGATCTTCATGAAGTAGGTGATCTCCTTGCCCCTTACAAACTCCTTGGTTCAACTCCATAATCTCTTGGAGGCTCTCAATTGACACCTAACCAATCTAGGTGACACCGCTCTCCAAAAGGTAATAGACGGTGTTGTTGATGATGAACTCCTTGCTCTTGTGCTTCAAATGATAGTCTCCCTGAGGGAGTCATGGACTAAGGGGTCCTCGGGGCAACGGCCCATTGTACATGGGCCGGACTGGTGGAGCCATACAATGACAGGAGATCTATGAAGCCGTGGTGTGCCCTCCGAGTCAAGAAGGCGCATGATTTCTTTAAACCCTTATTGTAATCTATCTTCGGTAACCCTAACCCTACCGGTGTCTATATAAACCGAGGGTTTTTAGTCTTTAGGGCTAGAGCTACATTCACCACCTCATTGCTTTAGGGTTTAGCTCATACAGATCTCAAGGTAGATCTACTCTGTAAACCACATCATACATCCAATACAATCAAGCAGGACGTATGGTATTACCTCTTCGAGAGGGCCTGAAGGGCGCAGGGCGTAGTGAAGGCTTCAACTCACGCATCAAGGCCCTGCGTCGACCTTTACTCTGTAAACTTTCTTTTTCTTTCACAAGTACTGCCTTCACAATTTGAATTGTACGGATAGACGTCCCGAGCTTACAAGAAATAATAAAAATACCCTTTATGGTGTTCGGATATCCGCATTCTGCGACTTGTCTATTCCCTTTCCGATTCTCTCCTCGCTCTTCGAACAGCCTGGCATGAAAATATATTAGTCAAGAGTTCGATTTATATATCAGCTCAATATCTTCAAGTCCGGCAGCGCTTTCCGCTAGGTGTTCAGCGTCTCGGATATTGCACTATATGCATCTGTTCCGAACTATGTCTTGGGTCAATAGTTGGGTTGCCCGGCTCCTGTGCTTGCCTCTTATGTTCCGCACGTTCGGCTAAGAGGGCAAAGGGAGAACCCCTGCGATTGTACTTCTGGTTTGCCCGGTCAAGTACCTCAGGAGGAAAAAGCCGAAAACTGACCGTCATAGTAAGCGCTAATGGGTCCGCGATCCGATGACGAGGTTTGACTCTAAAAATCGTTGGCGATTTCGCCATGTCACACGAAGGGTTCGTCTTAACACAAACCATGTGATCAGAAAGGGCAGATTTTGATCCCCAAGTACATCACAATACACCGGGGGCTAGTCCCGAGTCCCCACCGTCAAGCTCCTACGGCTAAGTGAAAGCTATAAAACCAAATAGCCCGATCGCCTGGTTTCGCTCCCGCACTACCGCCTCCGGGCACCAAGACGTTGGCTAAGGGTAACAGTGCGGAGACAAAACACCCCTCGTGATATTCACTTGGCGGCTGAAGCCGACGACTGATAGCTTTCAGAATAAACATACGGTCACACAGGAGTCAAAATTAAATCATGACAATATAAAACAAGTCAGGCAGATGCATAATAAAGCATAAGGTCCACTTGGTACACACTTAATACAATCACTCAAGCATTACATCTTTCAAACACTGGCCCTCTATCGCCCGCGCATCGGTCATCACCTGCGCGAAATACTGCTTGGGGCGGCGATGCTCCTTCCCCTTGGGCGGAGGACTAGTGGCCATCTCCATTGGATTAATCTTCAGCCAATGCACCATGGTCTTCGCAAATGCAAGCGTCGCCCCCTCAAGGCACGCTGACCGCTTTACGGCGTCAATCCGGAGCGGGCCTCCCGCAGCTTCTGCACAAGGCCGAAGTAGGTGTCCAGAATGGGCTCGGCCGGCCACAGGCTGACACAGAGGTCCTTCACGGCCAGCTCCGACATCCGATGCATCTCCATCAGCTGCTTCATTTGATCGCTTAGAAGGGGGGTGCTCAGAGTCCGGAAACTATGACCAGAAGAGCCGTTGCGTGGAGTCCTCCTCGAGGGTGGCATAGTGCCTCGCTGCGGCCGCCGCATTCTTCGAAAGTTCGGCGAAGACGCCTGCGGAGCGCCAGACCCGCGTCAGCTGGGCGAACCTGTTGCCTCCGAACACACTCTGCAGTAAGTATTTCTTACCATTTGCAATTTGCGCGGCTTGGCGGAGCTCCTCCCGGACACCTCGCGCGTCAGCCCTCGCTTCCTGGAGCTCCTTCTCCGCCTTGGATAGCCGGGAGGATTGCTCCTCCTGCCCCTTCTCAAGGGCCTCCAGCTTCTCGGTGGCATCCTGGAGCTCCACTTGGACTTCGGTCACTCGAGCCTCGTGCTGCTCAATAGCAAGCTTGGCCTTTACAAGATCGGCCACCGCCTTCTCAGCTGCCGTCTTCTTCGCGGCCGCCTCGGCCTCGGCTTTCTTCAGGGCCTCCTTCAAGCCCTCAACCTCGGTGGCAGCAGCTGTAGGATCTTCAAGATAAAGGAATAGCATACAGTCCGGATCGTCAATATCCGGCGTCAAGCAAAGTACACATCTTCTCACAGGGCTTACCTTGCGCCTCGTCAAGCCGTTTGTTGACAAGGTCAAGCTCTTTATCGGAAAGCTTGAGCTTCCGATCCATCTCCTCCAGTGCCGCAGCATTAGCAGCCATGGCCACGGAAGATGCTTGCATTAGCAAAAGAAATGTCGACATCATTAATCGGCCTACTGAATTTGATCCTCTGCAGTTTTCTTCGAAGCCCTTGCAGAGTCTCGGGGGCTGTTATGTATACGGCCTACCCGAACTATAAATTACAACCGCATTATGAGGAAAGAGCATTACTTGACTTACCTCAAAGCATGTTAGAAGGCCTTGGACAACATCGTTCAGTCCGGACTGGACGGACCGAACACCTCGCACGACCGCACTCATAAGAGTGCGGTGCCCATCAACGATGACGGAGTTGTTCACCAACTCCTCCAGCGCATCTGGCCAGATAGCCGCCGCCCGTGTGGAGGTGTTCGGCACTGGCGTTGGCTCCCCGACCCCTTCGCTACTGGAAGGGGGAGCCTGTGCCGTCAAGGGCCTTGGGGGCTCAGGAGCAAGCGGCTGAGGGGGTCCGGATGGTCCGGACTCCCTCCCCGTGTTGGCCAGGGAGGAATCATCCCCCTGGTCTTCAATGACCGAGGCGTCGGCCTCGGCCATGGTAGCATCGACCTCCTCCCTCGTGTTCGAGGGAGGAGGGGTCTTCCGTGACACCACCTCCCCAACTTCTTCGGGGATTGGAGGGGGTGCCGAGCGTGAGCCACTGTTCGCCAGCTCGGCGGGCAGAGACGTCCCCGAAGAGGTCTCCTCGGCGGGGTGGCCACGCGAAGGGCTACACCATTAGAAAATCAATCAATCTACGTTCTATCAGGGACTACTGAAAGCATAAAGCAATTGAAAACGTCACGGTGCGTACCTGCCCGCTGGGGGCTTGACCCTGGGATCCTTCTCCGGAACCTTCTCAGACGCTTCGGACTCCTTGTCGGAGTCCGAACTGTCGGACAGAACCAGCTTGGGCCTGCACCGTCTCTTCTGGGCTTGAGGAGGTTGAACCCCCTCGACGTCGCTGGACGCCGCCCTCTTCTTCAAGTGCGAGGAGGCGCTTTCCTCCTCATCCTCATCCCCCTCCTGCACGGATGAGGCTGCAGCGTCTCCGGACCGATTGCCCGGACGAACCTTGCGACGGAGGCCCTCCCTGGCCTCCAGCACTTCTTTCTTTCCCTTCTTCATGGGCGCCTTATAAGGCACTACGACCAGCAGCTTTTCCAGCTGCTCTGATCGGGGCTCTTCCGGCAGTGGCGCCGGGCCGCTGATCTTCTTGGCCTTGGCGAGCCAGCCCTGCAAAATCCGCATAACAAGGTCAGGCCAAACCAAACGCGGTATGAATATCTGGACACTCCTTGCAGAAGAGTGTCACTCACCTCCTTTGGGGGGTTCGCGGCATCGAGGCCGATGTCCTTCCCCTTGACCGGCCACTCCTTCTGGGGCTGGAATAGTTGGCCCCATATTTTGTCAGGAGTCGTGCCGAAGAGGTGTCGCATGGTGGCCGGATCCTTGGGTTCATGCTCCCACATAGGCTTGGCCCTCTCCTGGCAAGGGAGGAGCCGGCGGTGGAGCATGATCTGGACCACGTTGACCAGCTTCGCGCCGGTCTCTAGTATGCTGTCGATGCGTTTCTGCAACGCCTTCGTGTGAGCGACACACCCCCAGTCCGGGCTCTTGGTGGTCCATGAGGCCAATCTGGTAGGGGGTCCGGACCTGAATGCGGGGCCCGCTCCCCATGCGGCCTCCCTCGGCTCGGTGATGTAAAAGCACTCCTTTTGCCACATCCGGACTGTGTCGACGAAGTGGCCGTCCGGCCACTGGACCCGCGTCAGTTTACTAATCATGGCCCCTCCACAGTCTGCATGCTCGCCGCCAACCACCTTGGGCTTGACGTTGAACACCTTCAACCATAAACCAAAGTGTGGCTGAACTCGAAGGAGCGCTTCACAGAAGACGATGAAGGTCGAGATGTGGAGGAGGGAATTGGGGGCTAGATCGTGAAAATCTAGCCCATAAAAGAACATCAACCCCCTTACAAAGGGGTGCAGAGGAAATTCGAGCCCCCTAAGAAAATGGGGAAGAAACACGACCCTCTAGCCCGGCTGGGGCGTGGGGATGATCTGGCCCTCTTCGGGGGCCCGATGAGCAACATTGGCCGGCAAATAGCCAGCCTCCTTCAGCTTCAAGATGTCCCCCTCAGTGAAACTAGAGGCCTCCCACTTCCCATTGGCTCCGGATCCAGCCATGGTCGAAGGAGGCAAAGAGGGATTCGCTATGGAGGCAGAGAGAAAGGGCGCTGGAGCTTTGAAGGTCTGCGTAAGGTGGGAGGTGGAAGAGGGCGTGGGATGCAGACTGTAGCAGCCCCCCTTTATAGGCCGATGACAGGCCTGTGATTTCCTTTTTCCATGCCGTTGGCTTCTCCACTTCCCGATATGCCCGCGACGTTGTGAGCGGGGAGGGGGATCGAAATCATAAACCATATCCCCCGAAAAGCGGGACACGATCTCCACCTCGATGGGACGTGTCAAACACGGTGTCGGCCTTGAGCCGCGCTTCGAGAAATAGTAACTGCTCGGCGTTATG
Source organism: Thinopyrum elongatum (assembly GCA_011799875.1). Lineage (NCBI taxonomy): Eukaryota > Viridiplantae > Streptophyta > Magnoliopsida > Poales > Poaceae > Thinopyrum > Thinopyrum elongatum. Next base: position 359,728,672 of record CM022297.1, on the reverse strand, counting down.
GCCGGAAGCGACTCTTCGTTGAAAGAGAAAAAGTTGTTAGATGAAGGCATCATTTGCGCTTGAGCGTTATTTTTTTATTATTACCTTCGATGTTAAGCAAAACCGCCGTTTCAGATTCCGGACATCGCTTGGTTCCGAACATGGGGGAGACATACTGAAGAACTCACCCCGCAAGCCGAATACTGGTCGGATGAATGGATACCGGATACAAGTCTTGGCGTTGGAGGCAAGTTCAGGGGCTACTGAGGGAGTCATGGACTAAGGGGTCCTCAGGGCGACGGCCCATTGTACATGGGCCGGACTAGTGGAGCCGTACAATGACAGGAGATCTATGAAGCTGTGGTGTGCCCTCCGAGTCAAGAAGGCGCAGGATTTCTTTAAACACTTATTGTAATCTATCTTTGGTAGCCCTAACCCTACCGGTGTCTATATAAACCGAGGGTTTTTAGTCTTTAGGGCTAGAGCTACATTCACCACCTCATCGCTTTAGGGTTTAGCTCATACAGGTCTCGAGGTAGATCAACTCTGTAAACACTACTGCAGGATGGTCCAAATGTGACAGTCCAATCAGAGACCCTTCGACGAAACTGTGTGCGATGAATCAATCACAAACGGTGATGTAATAAAACCATAAAAAAGATGCAAAATGTTTGCGATGGCGGTAACATCAAACACGGTTCATATTGGAGTTGCGTGTGCGATGCGTGGCAAACGGTTAATCCAGTAGAACTGTTTGCGATGAGGCAGAACAACAGAAACGGGCAGCCAGATGAGGGTGTGTGCGATATACGGCATACAGTTCACTAGGATGAACTGTGTGATTAGGCAACACAATACAAACGGTTCAACTGAACAAGATGTGTGTGATACGCTGCAAACAGGTCCGTAATCAGAAATGTGTGCGAAGACCAATAATAACACAGACGATTGCTGCTAATAAGCCATGTGATTTGCTCTGTCTATATAAGAATAACATATATATATATATACATAAACATATATATATATATACACACATAAGTGACTATACAGATCATTCGCGCACACCTCAATAAACAATTGTATGCATTCTAAACTAGGAGAAACGATCGTCTACTCATCTACTTCTTGTGACGCTCCCGCCACTGCTCTGTGGCTCGATCCCTCGTCTGGGGCAGGAAGAAGACACTCCCTCATGTCAACGATCCGCATGTACATCTCGTAGCTTGTGTACGCGTCCTTGGCCGCGTACTTGATGTGTTGTTCATCCAGTCTCTCATGCCAGACACTGTGCCAGACGTTCTTGTCCTTCTTGCTCTCATCCTTCATCTTCGTGTAGTAGGGGTCGATGATGGCCGAGGCGAGGTCAACCAGGGAGTTCTGTTTGTTGTTGTCGCTGCCCCAGACCTTGTAGTGGTCCGGATGTTGACAAGATTCTGGCATTTCAAGCCCGAAACCTTGAGCGCTTTTAGATTGTTGGTGGTGTCCACCGTAGCGAAACTATAGTCGGAGTTGTTGATAAACCTGGAGAAACGCTCGCAAGGCCTTGTGGCCAGGTGGTAGTGGTAGACGAGGACGTCATGTCGCACGCACAACTGGGCGACGGCAACCTTCTGATCGTGCCCGACGCGACCAATGGTGTACTCGAGGTCGAAGCCGACCACTTGGTACTTGTCCTCGGCAAGCAACTGCTCCATCGTTTGGATGGAGCTCATCACCGAGACCAGCTCATTCGTGTACACCATCGAGAGGGCCTTCCCCCTCACGTGGGTGTCCACTACGTGATGCGTGGTGAACTGCCCGCCGTTGTCGTCGTCGGCCGCTGGGAGCGCCATTGGAACCGCTGGATGTCCTCTTTGTATGTGTCGTCATGGGTGTGCTTATTGTGTCTTGTGGAGCGAGAGATGAAGGTAAATGGCCGCAGGAATAAATGGGGTCCGGGCGGCCTGGATTCTCGGTGCGTCCGCATGGCAGTTTTTGCAGCGGGTAACTGCGTCGTGGCGCCGCGCCCGGCGCAACCGCATGCACACGAACGTGCGTGATCGTGCGCCAGCCCCAAACACTGGCAGCGCGCGTGGAGGGACGAGGGCAGAGCGCCCGGAGGGACGCGAGAGCAGAGCAGTTGAACACGCTGGAAATGGTCGTCTACAAGCCGGCCGACAGTTGCGTCGCTGCGTAGAGAGCGGCCGTGTGCTACTACCGCCGTCTTGGTCTATTAGTCCCCTTTATATTATGTGCCATATTTTGACCTTAAATTTAACCAACAAAATGTTAATGCATGTTACAAAAATTATATAATTGGAAACTATGTTCAAATACGAATCCAACGATATAATCTCTGGCGACATGCATTCGTATTTTATTAGTTAAATCTCTAGTCAAAATTTGGCACAAAAATACACAGACAACTTATAAACCAGGACGGGGGTAGTAAGTAATTTAATCACAAATATTTTTATTTTATTAACCGTATGTGTACGTGTCCTTTCGTCCTCCTCTCGCACGTCTTGTCACCCCGCTGCCGCAGACGGCTTAGAGCTTAAGCTTGAGCAGCGTGCGAGGGCGTTCTTTTGGCCAAACGGTGGTGAGCCCATTCACGCGCAACCGCGCAGGTTCCTGCGCAAGCTTCCCGCCCGACTCAGTGAAATCCCGCAAAATCCCAATGCTTACCGGCCTGCTATATAAACCCTCACGGCCGGCGAGTCCTGCGTCGCATTTTCCCCTCCCTCCCTGTAGCTTATCTCGTCTGCTTCTCCCACAATCGCCAATGGCACCGGTCCATCGTCGTCGCTCAGCCACTCCGCCGTCATCAGAGGACAGCTCCAGCTGGGAGGCTACACCGTGGTGGTGGCGCAGTCCCCGGCGTAGTGTAGTGCGCGTGGCATCCCTGTTGGGTGTGCGCGGAACACCCACAACACGCTCCGCCGCTGCTGCCCGTCGGTAGCTGTTGCCGGCTGCCGTTGCCGCCACCCCACCGTCTGCCGCCATGGCCGCCACACCACCGTCAAAAGCCAGGGCCATCGCTCGCTCCGTCGCCGTGGCCCGAAGGCGGGAGGTGGCCGTCGTGGCCGCCACCCCACTGCCGGCTACCGTGGCCATCACCCGCTCCACCGCCGCGGCCCGAAGGCGGGACGTGGTGGTCGTGGCCGCCACCCCATCGTCGGCCGCCGTGGCCGCCAGCCCACCGTCGACCGCCGGGGTCATCACCCGCTCCGCCATTGCCGCCCGAAGGCGGGAGGCAGAGGTGGAGGCCCGCACGTGCGTCAGCGACCTTGCGCGCTACATCGAGTTCCTGCGGCAGGAGGAGGAGTGCCTCGTCGACCACGTAAAGAGCCTTACCGCCGCCGTGGCCGCAGCACACGCCGCCGCAGAGACGAGGAATCAAGAGATCTACGAGGAGAATCACCGCTTTGAGAGGGGTCGTCTGGAGCGGCAGAGGGCGTTCGAGGTGAGCGTCGCTGAAGGTGCAGCAGTGGCAGGCACCGTATTGCAGTTGTCCAGCTCGTCGGTAGGCTCCTCCTCCTCTGCCTCTTACTGAGCGCGCTCGGCAGAGGAGAGGCTGCCGGAAGTAGTACAAAGCCCCTTCATAGTAGTAGTATTTAGGGGCTATTTTGTTCAGTTCATCTGACTATAGATGTGGTGAAACTGTACAACGTACTTAAAATTAGCTAGTATATATAGTTGAACTAGCTATTTCAGTACGTGGTTGGCAACAATTGGGGAAAAGTTTGGTCGGTTCAGCTGTCGAGTTGAACTGTTTGTATAAAGAACGACTGCTTAATCTATGAATGAAATCTATGCTTAATTACTTAATTTTAGTTGCAAAAATTAGATAGTGCTAGTGATTTTTAGCTGCATATTTTGACAAATCGCAGTGTTACAAGGTTGACAAATGGCAATGTTACTAGATCAACAAATGTCAATTTTCTAGTTTGACAGATGGCAATATACCCAATATGACGGATGCAAATCTTACCAAATTATCTGTACGTAGTTGCACACGGGTCATACAAAACAACCGTTTGCGTTGAAGGGATGTACAAATCCTGCTCATCACATTTTCTCTTGGCTTAGCGTCGAAGTTTGGCTTTGCATATCGTATTCAATCTGAACTGTTTGCATTGAAGAGATGCACAAATCCTGCGCTGCGAATTTTTCCTTCACTTACTGGGGAAGACCATAGCTCTCACTTTGCATACGGGTGTTCTATCTAAAATATTTGCGATCAAGAGCTGCACAAATCCTACTCGTCACATTTTCCCTTGGCTTCCTGGGGAAGCTGTCGGTTTGCATACGGGTGTTCTAACTAAAACGTTTGTGATGAGTGTTTTATATTTAAAAACCATTGACGTTTTTTTACATTAAGAGAGAAAAACGCAAGTTCGTTCAAACCATATCTTTCATTCAGTCACACTGCGAATTTATATTCATATGATCGAGATACAATATTAAACCCAAAAAAACTATTTCCGGCGGCGGCGGAGAAGGCGTGCCGCGCCGGCGTTGTCGTTGTCGTCCTCTGGGACGCCGTTGTTGAAGTCTTCAAGGCAGCATAGAATGTTCTTCACTTGGAAATCAAACATCATGTCGTCGAGCGATCGACGGGCGGGGCGTGGGAGGACGGCAACTGGCGGCGCTGCGAGGTAGCGGTCGACGGCGGCGTCCCATGCCGCTGAGGGGGGTGCGCGCACGGGCACGGGCACGGTGGGTGCAGGCAAACGCACGGGGACCGGCGCCGCGGTGGGTGCAGGGGCGCGCATGGGCATGGGCACGGGCGCTGGCATGTACACGAGCTCGCGCGGGTCCGCGGAGACCTCGCTGACGCCCGCGGCTTTCAGCTCCGCGATAGTGCTCGGTGACCTGCCCATCAATGCTACGGGGATGGTCGCTGGCGCGGGCGCGGGGATGGGAGCTGGGACGGGCGCGGGGGCAGCAACCGCCGCGGCCAGCTCGTTCAGGTCCATGTCCATGAGGCCCCATTCCTCCTTATTTTCTATCTCCTCCGGCTCGGAGTCGACTTCACCAAACTTGAAGAGTAGTGGTAGATGATCCTTCTACGCCATGGCGTTGGTGGAGGTCTGCGGGAGGGAGGGGAATGAGAGACGAACAATAAGGCCGCCCGTATTAAACAGCGGCTCGGCCGCCATTAATGGAGAGGATGCGAGCAAGGCGGGCGGTCATGGAAGTCAAAGGGATCACTTCCCAGTGAGCCTGCGCAGCGTACAGCTCGCATGCTTCCCGGTGAGCCTGTGCATTGGAGGATAGCTTGCACGCCTCTCGGTCAGCCTGCGCATCGGACTGCGCTCGCACGCCTCCCGTTCAGTCAAGCAGCTGTCCGCACGGCACCTCCTATAGCCATTAAAAGAGAGACACATGGCATCACGTGAATGGTTAACAGAACGCACACGATTTAAATTATACAAACGTTTGAGATGTTAAAGTGGCAGCTATTTGTTTCAACATGCCTTTGTTGGTTGTTATTCGAGTGCGCCTTCTCTCAAAATGGACACGAAAAATACCACAGCATGTCGGGTGCCATTCCATGATAGCATGCCAAGTTTCATGAATTTCAGACGAGTTTTGGATTTACTAGAATTTAAAAACAAAGTATCTCAACATTTTACCGGCAATCAACAGTGCCCTGGTGTTTGAAATTCATTCCCATTTCTTGCATGGGACCTAAGCATGCACCCAAGGACACACATTTGATATGTCAACACATTTTTCTGCACTGGAGCATGTGCATGTAGTTCAAATTTGAATTATGCACATAAAATGCCTAGAAAACCCAGTTAATGTATTAAAATGTCCAAGCGAACCCCGAAAAATCCCAAAAATTGATACAACACTCCTGTCGTTCTATGTTGATAGTAGAAAAATTTTGAAAGCAAGAAGAGCCAACGGATATCGTTTCGTCCCCAAAAGTGGCACATTCCCTACCGAAACCATCAGGCTTGTTGTGAGAAGCTCTGATTTGTGAGAAGCTTATACCCAAACCTGCCCCAAATGGGACAATTTTTTTACCACAGCATGTTGATGCCGCTCCATGATAGCATGTCAAGTTTCATGAACTTGAGACGAGTTTTGGATTTACTAGAATTTAAAAACCATGTATCTCAATGTTTGCGGCCGAGCGACGGTGGCAAGGTGTTTAACATTCATTCCCATTTCTTGCATGGGACCTAAGCATGCAACCAAGGACACAGATTTATTTTTTCAACCTATTTACATGCACTGGAGCATGTGCCTGTTGTTCAAATTTGAATTATGCACATAAATGCATAGAAAACTCAGTTAATGTATAAAAATATCTAAACAAACCCTGAAAAATTCCTAAAATTAACACAACACTCATGTTGTGTTATGTTGACACTAGAAAAAAAATAAAATCAAGAAGAGGCAACGGATATCGTTTCGTCCCCAAAGGTGGCACGTTCCCTACCGAAACCATCAGGCTTGTTGTGAGAAGCTCTGGTTTGCGAGAAGCTTATACCCAAACCTGCCCCAAATGGGACAAATTTTTTACCACAACATTTTGATGCCGCTCCATGATAGCATGTCAAGTTTCATGAACTTCAGACGAGTTTTGGATTTACTAGAATTTAAAAACCATGTATCTCAATGTTTGCGGCTGAGCGACGGTGGCAAGGTGTTTGACATTCATTCCCATTTCTTGCATGGGACCTAAGCATGCAACCAAGGACACATATTTAATTTTTCAACCAATTTACATGCACTGGAGCATGTGCCTGTAGTTCAAATTTGAATTATGCACATAAATGCATAGAAAACTCAGTTAATGTATAAAAATGTCCAAACGAACCCCGAAAAATTCCTAAAATTAACACAACACTCATGTTGTTCTATGTTGACACTAGAAAAAAAATTGAAATCAAGAAGAGGCAATGGATTTCGTTTCGTCCAGAAAGGTGAAACGTTCCCTACCATAACAATGAGGCTTGTTGTGAGAAGCTTATACCCCAACCTGCCCCAAATGGGACAATATCTTTACCACGGCATGTTGATGCCGTTCCATGCTAGCATGTCAAGTTTCATAAATTTCAGACGCGCTTTTGATTTACTAGAATTTAAAAACCATGTGTCTCAATGTTAGCGGCCGAGCGACAGTGGCAAGGTGTTTGACATTCATTCTCATTTCTTGGATGGGACTTAATTAAGCATGCAACCAAGGACACATATTTCAATTTTGAACCCATTTATATGCACTGGAGCATGTGCCTGTATTTCAAATTTGAATTATGCACATAAATGCATAGAAAACTCAGTTAATGTATAAAAATGTCCAAGCAAACCCCGAAAAATCCCAAAAATTGACACAACACTCCTGTTGTTCTATGTTGACACGAGAAAAATTTTGAAAGTAAGAAGAGGCAACATATATCATTTCGTCCCTCAAGGTGGCACGTTCTCTACCGAAACCATCAGGCTTGTTGTGAGAGAAGCTCTGGTTTGCGAGAAGCTTATACCCAAACCTGGCCCAAATGGGACAATATTTTTACCACGGCATGTCGATGTCGTTCCATGATATCATGTCGAGTTTCATGAATTTTAGACGAGTTTTCGATTTACTACAATTTTAAAACCATGTATCTCAATGTTAGCGGCCGAGCGACAGTGTCAAGGTGTTTGACATTCATTCTCATTTTTTGCATGTGACCTAAGCTTGCAACCAAGGACACACATTCGATTTTTCAACCCGTTTTTATGCACTGGAGCATGTGCATGTAGTTCAATTTTGAATTATGCACATAAATGCCTAGAAAACTCAGTTAACGTATAAAAATGTCCAAACGATCCCCGAAAAATTCCAAAATTTAACACGACACTCCTGTTGTTCTATGTTGACACCAGGAAAAAATTGAAAGCAAGAAGAGGCGACAAATATCGTTTTGTCGACAAAGGTGACACGTTTCCCTAACGGAACCATGAGGCTTCTTGTGAGAAGCTTTAGTTTGTGAGAAGCTTATACCATAACCTGCCCCAAATGGGTAAATATTTTTTACCCCAGCAAGTTGATGCCATTCCATGATAGCATGCCAAGGTTCATGAATTTCAGACGGGTTTTGTATTTACTAGAATTACAACAGCAAGTACCTCAACGTTTGCCGGAGAGCCACTGTGCTATGGTGTTCAAAATTCATCCCCATTTATTGCATGGGACATAAGCATAAACCCATGGACACATATATGATTTTACAACCCATGTTGGTGCACCGGAGCATGTGCTTGTAGTTTAATTTTGAATTGGGCACCTGAAATGGCTAGAAAACCAAGTTAATGTATAAAAATGTCCAAACGAACCCTGAATAATTCCAAATTTTTTATGACACACCTATAGTTGCATGTTCACTGCAGATAAAATTTCTAGCAATTCAAACACCCTCCATTGCCGCTGTGACCCCATTATGTAATTCAAATCACAATGAAAAATCAAGTAGATCGCACACAGTTTATTATCACCAACCATGTGAGATACAGTACAAAATATCTTGGAGCACCGTCGGAATATAGTACGCCTATGGCTTACGCGAGAAGGTGCGTCGGCTACAGTCCACAACCGACGTGTCAAGCACACTAGCTCGCTCCCCAAATATCATTTCACTGTTCAATCGTCGCCGGTGAAAGATGGAGACGTGGACCCGCGTCGTGAGGGCAACTTCGGCGGCCCACTCCGGCGAGAGCGCGGCCGCAGCCGCCATGCGCGTGCTAACAAGGTGCATGAGCGCGGCCACAATCTGTGACCGGGCGGCCAAGGCAGCCCAAATGGCCGTTGTTCCTTCTCAGGTGGCGGCAGCAACATCTGCCTCGGGGATAGCAACTGGCGAGAGCGGCAGAGCAGCTGTCTGTTCCGCAGCGGTGGCCTTAGCCCTGATGGAGGCCACCCACGAACATGTCGAGGCTGCCCATGCCCAGCTCGTGGCGGTCACCGCACAAATCGAACGAAGCTTCTCCGACAACGGTCGGCAACCCACGGCCGAAGAGTTGGCAATCTCCGAGAGCGTTCGAGCAGCCGTCCGTTCCTCCGCCGCATACCTTGCCACGATGGAGCCTGTCCAAGCCCAGACCGCAGCCACCAACGCCCAGCTCGTGGCGGCCTTTTCTAAAGAGATGGCAGACGCGGATGGCGAGATACTTGCCGAGTATGGTGTGATGGATGCCGTGGAGCCCCTTCCCCAGGAGACCGTCGGGCACGAGCTGGACATGGAGGAGGTGGCGGAGATCGACGAGCACCAGCCGTAGTAGTACTCTTTGTTTTATTTAATTAAGAGCGCCGGTCTTTAATTTGTTAGAGTAATGTTTAGGTCAGCTAGCTCTGTTTAATTGCTGAACTTGCTCGATTAAGAAGTGTGGGTGTGCTGTAGTCTCCTTTGTGTACCCAAGTTATGCAATGACTTGGATAACCACTGTAACCAGGGAAATTTGACCCAAAATTTTTGACGTTCATGTTGGAAATATGCCCTAGAGGCAATAATAAAATGGTTATTATTATATTTCCTTGTTCATGATAATTGTCTGTTATTCATGCTATAATTGTGTTATCCGGAAATCGTAATACATGTGTGAATACATAGACCACAACATGTCCCTAGTAAGCCTCTAGTTGACTAGCTCGTTGATCAATAGATGGTTACGGTTTCCTGACCATGGACATTGGATGTCATTGATAACGGGATCACATCATTAGGAGAATGATGTGATGGACAAGACCCAATCCTAAGCCTAGCACTAGATCGTGTAGTTCGTTTGCTAAAGCTTTTCCAATGTCAAGTAACTTTTCCTTAGACCATGAGATTGTGCAACTCCCGGATAACATAGGAGTGCTTTGGGTGTACCAAACGTCACAACGTAACTGGGTGGCTATAAAGGTGCACTACGGGTATCTCCGAAAGTGTCTGTTGGGTTGGCACGAATCGAGACTGGGATTTGTCACTCCGTGTGACGGAGAGGTACCTCTGGGCCCACTCGGTAGGACGTCATCATAATGAGCTCAATGTGATCAAGGAGTTGTTCACAGGATGATGTCTTACGGAAATGAGTAAAGAGGCTTGCCGGTAACGAGATTGAACAAGGTATCGGTATACCGACGATCGAATCTCGGGCAAGTATCGTACCGATAGACAAAGGGAATTGCGTACGGGATTGATTGAATCCTCGACATCGTGGTTCATCCGATGAGATCATCGAGGAGCATGTGGGAGCCAACATGGGTATCCAGATCCCGCTGTTGGTTATTGACCGGAGAGTCGTCTCGGTCATGTCTGCGTGTCTCCCGAACCCGTAGGGTCTACACACTTAAGGTTCGGTGACGCTAGGGTTGTAGAGATATTAGTATGCGCTAACCCAAAGGTTGTTCGGAGTCCCGGATGAGATCCCGGACGTCACGAGGAGTTCCGGAATGGTCCGGAGGTAAAGAATTGTATATAGGAAGTCCAGTTTCGGCCACCGGGAAGGTTTCGGGGGTGATCGGTATTGTACCGGGACCACCGGAAGGGTCCCGGGGGTCCACCGGGTGGGGCCACCTATCCCGGAGGGCCCCATGGGCTGAATTGGGAAGGGAACCAGCCCCTGGTGGGCTGGTGCGCCCCCCTATGGGCCTCCCCTTGGGGTATGCGGATCATAACACGTAATAGGTGTCTACAACTTACAAGATAGGATCAAGAACACAAATATATTCATGAAAACATAATAGGTTCAAATCTGAAATCATGGCACTCGGGCCCTAGTGACAAGCATTAAGCATAGCAAAGTCATAGCAACATCAATCTCAGAACATAGTGGATACTAGGGATCAAACCCTAACAAAAGTAACTCGATTACATGATAAATCTCATCCAACCCATCACCGTGCAGCAAGCCTGCGATGGAATTACTCACACACGGCGGTGAGCATCATGAAATTAGTGATGGAGGAAGGTTGATGATGATGATGGCGATGAATCCCCCTCTCCGGAGCCCCGAACGGACTCCAGATCAGCCCTCCCGATGAAGAACAGGAGGCGGCAGCGGCTCTGTATCGTAAAACACGATGAATCCTTCTCTCTGATTTTTTTCTCCCCGAATAGGTACTTATAGAGTTGGAATTAGGGTCGGAGGAGCTCCAGGGGGCCAGCAAGCCTGTAGGGCGCGCCCCAGGGGGGTGGGCGCCCCCCCAGGGCTTGTGGCCTCTGGGTGGCCCCCTCTGGTTGATTCTTGCGCCAATATTTTTTATATATTCCAAAAATATTCTTCGTAAATTTTCAGGTCAATCCGAGAACTTTTATTTCTGCACAAAAACAACACCATGGCAATTCTGCTGAAAATAGCGTCAGTCCGGGTTAGTTCCATTCAAATCATGCAAATTAGAGTCCAAAACAAGGGCAAAAGAGTTTGGAAAAGTAGATACGATGGAGACGTATCCCTCATATTTTGAGATACATAGATTCTAATTCTACCATTTGAACCTTGATTTCTATCCTTCGCCAAGTTGCTTTCCATTCAATCCCCTCTTCTACCAAAGCCGAATCTGTGAGAGTGTGATTGAGTGTTGGGGAGTGTCGGTGTCAAAACCAGCAGACCTCGGGGTAGGGGGTCCCGGGCTGTGGATCTAGGATCGATGGGGAACAAGGGATGACGAACACAGTTACCCAGGTTCAGGCCCTCTTGAAGAGGTAATACCCTACGTCCTGCTTGATTGTATTGGATGCATGATCTGGTTTCACTGGTATAGCGAGGTGCTATACAAACGGTTTTTAACCCCCTTCCGCGACGGCATTTCGAACCGTCACCAAGTGAGTGACTGCGATAGGGGGGTACTTCCCACACGACTTAGAAACCGTCGGGGATATGCCCTCCTGGCACGCACGCTTGGCAAAATGAGGCCGTGTGCGACCGGCGAGCGATCAAATACGGTTATACGTACAGTTGTGCTCGAAAAAAAAATACAATTATACAGGCCAAATCATTTCCGGTCGTAAGTACATCCCACACAGTAAGTCCCCGCTAAACGTTTCCGTTCGTATGTACATTCTGTTGGAAATATGCCCTAGAGGCAATAATAAAATGGTTATTATTATATTTCCTTGTTCATGATAATTGTCTGTTATTCATGCTATAATTGTGTTATCCGGAAATCGTAATACATGTGTGAATACATAGACCACAACGTGTCCCTAGTAGGCCTCTAGTTGACTAGCTCGTTGATCAATAGATGGTTACGGTTTCCTGACCATGGACATTGGATGTCATTGATAACGGGATCACATCATTAGGAGGATGATGTGATGGACAAGACCCAATCCTAAGCCTAGCACTAGATCGTGTAGTTCGTTTGCTAAAGCTTTTCCAATGTCAAGTAACTTTTCCTTAGACCATGAGATTGTGCAACTCCCGGATACCGTAGGAGTGCTTTGGGTGTACCAAACGTCACAACGTAACTGGGTGGCTATAAAGGTGCACTACGGGTATCTCCAAAAGTGTCTGTTGGGTTGGCACGAATCGAGACTGGGATTTGTCACTCCGTGTGACGGGGAGGTACCTCTGGGCCCACTCGGTAGGACATCATCATAATGAGCTCAATGTGATCAAGGAGTTGTTCACAGGATGATGTGTTACGGAAACGAGTAAAGAGACTTGCCGGTAACGAGATTGAACAAGGTATCGGTATACCGACGATCGAATCTCGGGCAAGTATCGTACCGATAGACAAAGGGAATTGCGTACGGGATTGATTGAATCCTCGACATCGTGGTTCATCCGATGAGATCATCGAGGAGCATGTGGGAGCCAACATGGGTATCCAGATCCCGCTGTTGGTTATTGACCGGAGAGTCGTCTCGGTCATGTCTGCGTGTCTCCCGAACCCGTAGGGTCTACACACTTAAGGTTCGGTGACGCTAGGGTTGTAGAGATATTAGTATGCGGTAACCCGAAAGTTGTTCGGAGTCCCAGATGAGATCCCGGACGTCACGAGGAGTTCCGGAATGGTCCGGAGGTAAAGAATTGTTTATAGGAAGTCCAGTTTCGGCCACCGGGAAGGTTTCGGGGGTAATCGGTATTGTACCGGGACCACCGGAAGGGTCCCGGGGGTCCACCTGGTGGGGCCACCTATCCCGGAGGGCCCCATGGGCTGAAGTGGGAAGGGAACCAGCCCCTGGTGGGCTGGTGCGCCCCCCTATGGGCCTCCCCTGCGCCTAGGGTTGGGAACCCTAGGGGTGGGGGGGCGCCTCCACCTGGCTTGGGGGGCAAGCCACCCCCTTGGCCGCCGCCCCTCCCCTCAGATTGGATCTGACGGGGCCGGCCCCCTCTCCCCTTCCCCCTATAAATAGTGGAGGGGTGGGAGGGAGGACACACCCCAGCCCCTGGCGCCTCCCTCTCCTCCCGTGACACCTCTCCCTCTCGTTGGTGCTTGGTGAAGCCCTGCCGAGATCCCGCTGCTTCCACCACCACGCCGTCGTGCTGCTGGATCCTCATCAACCTCTCCTTCCCCTTGCTGGATCAAGAAGGAGGAGACGTCTCTCCCAACCGTACGTGTGTTGAACACGGAGGTGCCGTCCGTTCGGCGCTCGGTCATCGGTGATTTGGATCACGACGAGTACGACTCCATCAACCCCGTTCTCTTGAACGCTTCCGCTCGCGATCTACAAGGGTATGTAGATGCACTCCCCTCTCTCGTTGCTAGATGACTCCATAGATTGATCTTGGTGATGCGTAGAAAATTTTAAAATTCTGCTACGATCCCCAACAGTGGCATCATGAGCTAGGTCTATGCGTAGTATCTTGCACGAGTAGAACACAAAGTAGTTGTGGGCGTCGATTTGTCAATCTTCTTGCCGTTACTAGTCTTATCTTGATTGGGCGGCACTGTGGGATGAAGCGGCCCGGACCGACCTTACACGTACGCTTACGTGAGACAGGTTCCACCGACTGACATGCACTAGTTGCATAAGGTGGCTAGCGGGTGTCTGTCTCTCCCACTTTAGTCGGATCGGATTCGATGAACAGGGTCCTTATGAAGGGTAAATAGAAATTGGCATATCACGTTGTGGTTTTGGCGTAGGTAAGAAACGTTCTTGCTAGAAACCTATAGCAGCCACATAAAAACTTGCAACAACAATTAGAGGACGTCTAACTTGTTTTTGCAGCAAGTGCTTTGTGATGTGATATGGCCAAAGGATGTGATGAATGATATATGTGATGTATGAGATGATCATGTTCTTGTAATAGGAATCACGACTTGCATGTCGATGAGTATGACAACCGGCAGGAGCCATAGGAGTTGTCTTAATTTATTATATGACCTGCGTGTCATTGAAATTCGCCATGTAATTACTTTACTTTATTGCTAACCGTTAGCCGTAGTAGTAGAAGTAATAGTTGGCGAGGCAACTTCATGAAGACACGATGATGGAGATCATGATGATGGAGATCATGGTGTCATGCCGGTGACGATGATGATCATGGAGCCCCGAAGATGGAGATCAAAAGGAGCGAAGTGATAATGGCCATATCATATCACTATTTTGATTGCATGAGATGTTTATCATGTTTTTGCATCTTATTTGCTTAGAACGACGGTAGCATATAAGATGATCCCTTACTAAAATTTCAAGAAAGTGTTCCCCCTAACTGTGCACCGTTGCGAAGGTTCGTTGTTTCGAAGCACTACGTGTTGATCGGGTGTGATAGATTCTAACGTTCGAATACAACGGGTGTAAGCCAGATTTACACAGCAATACACTTAGGTTGACTTGACGAGCCTAGCATGTACAGACATGGCCTCGGAACACAAGAGACCGAAAGGTCGGACATGAGTCGTATAGAAGATACGATCAACATGGAGATGTTCACCGTTGATGACTAGTCCGTCTCACGTGATGATCGGACACAGCCTAGTCGATTCGGATCATGTATCACTTAGATGACGAGAGGGATGTCTATCTGAGTGGGAGTTCATTACATAATTTGATTAGATGAACTTAATTGTCATGAACTTAGTCTAAATGTTACATATCTACCTTGTAGATCAAATGGCCAACGCTAATGTTACCCTCAACTTCAACGCGTTCCTAGAGAAAAACAAGCTGAAAGACGATGGTAGCAACTATGCGGACTGGGTCCGTAACCTAAGGATTATCCTCATAGCTGCCAAGAAATCATATGTCCTTAAAGCACCGTTAGGTGGCCCACCTGCTCTCCCAGCACTGCCAGACGATTTGAACGTTTGGCAGACACGCACCGATGATTACTCCTTCGTTCAGTGCGGCATGCTCTTCAGCTTAGAACCGGGGCTCCAAAAGCGTTTTGAGCATCACGGAGCATATGAGATGTTCGAAGAGCTGAAAATGGTTTTCCAAGCTCATGCCCGGATCGAGAGATATGAAGTCTCCGATAAGTTCTACAGCTGTAAGATGGAGGAAAATAGTTCTGTCAGCGAGCACATACTCAAAATGTCTGGGTTGCACAGCCGCTTGTCTCAGCTGGGGATTAATCTCCCGGATGACGCGGTCATTGACAGAATCCTCCAGTCGCTTCCACCTAGCTACAAGAGCTTTGTGATGAACTTCAACATGCAGGGGATGGAAAAGACCATTCCTGAGGTATATGCGATGCTGAAGTCAGCGGAGGCAGAGATCAAAAAGGAACATCAAGTGTTGATGGTGAATAAAACCACTAAGTTCAAGAAGGGCAAGGGTAAGAAGAACTTCAAGAAGGACGGCAAGGGAGTTGCCGCGCCCGGTAAGCCAGCTGCCGGGAAGAAGTCAAAGAATGGACCCAAGCCTGAGACTGAGTGCTTTTATTGCAAGGGAACCGGTCACTGGAAGCGGAATTGCCCCAAGTACTTAGCAGATAAGAAGGCCGGCAATACCAAAGGTATATGTGATATACATGTAATTGATGTGTACCTTACCAGCACTCGTAGTAGTTCCTGGGTATTTGATACCGGTGCGGTTGCTCATATTTGTAACTCAAAGCAGGAACTGCGGAATCAGCGTAGACTGGCAAAGGACGAGGTGACGATGCGCGTCGGGAATGGTTCCAAGGTCGATGTGATCGCCGTCGGCACGCTACCTCTGCATCTACCTACGGGATTAGTTTTAAACCTCAATAATTGTTATTTAGTGCCAGCTTTGAGCATGAACATTGTATCTGGATCTCGCTTAATGCGAGATGGCTACTCATTTAAATCTGAGAATAATGGTTGTTCTATTTATATGAGAGAAATGTTTTATGGTCATGCCCCGCTGGTGAATGGTTTATTTTTATTGAATCTCGAACGTGATGTTACACATGTTTATAATGTGAATGCCAAGAAATGCAAGGTTGATAACGATAGTCCCACATACTTGTGGCACTGCCGCCTTGGTCATATCGGTGTTAAACGCATGAAGAAACTCCATGCAGATGGACTTTTGGAGTCTCTTGATTATGAATCATTTGACAGATGCGAACCATGCCTCTTGGGCAAGATGACCAAGACTCCGTTCTCCGGAACAATGGAGCGAGCAACCAACTTATTGGAGATCATACATACTGATGTGTGTGGTCCAATGAGTGTTGAGGCTCGCGGTGGTTATCGTTATGTTCTCACCCTCACCGATGATTTGAGTAGATATGGGTATGTCTACTTGATGAAGCACAAGTCTGAGACCTTTGAAAAGTTCAAGGAATTTCAGAATGAGGTTGAGAATCAACGTGACAAGAAAATAAAGTTCTTACGATCAGATCGTGGAGGAGAATATTTGAGTCATGAATTTGGCACGCACTTAAGGAAATGTGGAATTGTTTCACAACTCACGCCGCCTGGAACACCTCAGCGTAACGGTGTGTCCGAACGTCGTAATCGCACTCTATTGGATATGGTGCGATCTATGATGTCTCTTACTGATCTACCGCTATTCTTTTGGGGTTATGCTTTAGAGACTGCCGCATTCACTTTAAATAGGGCACCGTCAAAATCCGTTGAGACGACACTGTATGAATTATGGTTTGGGAAGAAACCTAAGCTGTCGTTTCTGAAAGTTTGGGGATGCGATGCTTATGTGAAGAAACTTCAACCAGAGAAGCTCGAACCCAGGTCGGAAAAATGCGTATTCATAGGATACCCTAAGGAAACTATTGGGTATACCTTCTACCTAAGATCCGAGGGCAAGATCTTTGTTGCCAGGAATGGATCCTTTCTAGAGAAAGAGTTTCTCTCGAAAGAAGTAAGTGGGAGGAAAGTGGAGCTTGATGAGATGACCCTCGAACCGGAGAGTAGCGCAGCGCAGGAAAATGTTTCTGTGGAGCCTACACCGGCTAGAGAGGAAGTTATTGATAATGATCATGATCAAGCTACCACTGAACTTCGAAGGTCCACAAGGACACGTTCCGCACCAGAGTGGTACGGCAATCCTGTCCTGGAAATCATGTTGTTAGACAACAGTGAACCTTCGAACTATGAAGAAGCAATGGCGGGCCCGGATTCCGACAAATGGCTTGAAGCCATGAAATCCGAGATAGGATCCATGTATGAAAACGAAGTATGGACTTTGACTGACTTGCCCGTTGATCGGCAAGCCATAGAAAATAAATGGATCTTTAAGAAGAAGACTGACGCGGATGGTAATGTGACCATCTATAAGGCTCGGCTTGTCGCTAAGGGTTATCGACAAGTTCAAGGGGTTGACTACGATGAGACTTTCTCACCCGTAGCGAAGCTGAAATTCGTCAGAATCATGTTAGCAATTGCCGCATACTATGATTATGAGATATGGCAAATGGACGTCAAAACGGCATTCCTTAATGGTTTTCTTAAGGAAGAGTTGTATATGATGCAACCGGAAGGTTTTGTCGACCCTGAGAATGCTGACAAGGTATGCAAGCTCCAGCGCTCAATCTATGGGCTGGTGCAAGCATCTCGCAGTTGGAACATTCGCTTTGATGAGATGATCAAAGCGTTTGGGTTCACACAGACTTATGGAGAAGCCTGTGTTTACAAGAAAGTGAGTGGGAGCTCTGTAGCATTTCTCATATTATATGTGGATGACATACTGCTAATGGGAAATGATATAGAATTCTTGGAAAGTATAAAGGCCTACTTGAATAAGTGTTTTTCAATGAAGGACCTTGGAGAAGCTGCTTATATATTAGGCATCAAGATCTATAGGGATAGATCGAGACGCCTCATAGGTCTTTCGCAAAGCACATACCTTGATAAGATATTGAAGAAGTTCAATATGGATCAGTCCAAGAAGGGGTTCTTGCCTGTATTGCAAGGTGTGAGATTGAGCACGGCTCAATGCCCGACCACGGCAGAAGATATAGAAGAGATGAGTGTCATCCCCTATGCCTCAGCCATAGGGTCTATTATGTATGCCATGCTGTGTACCAGACCTGATGTAAACCTTGCAGTAAGTTTGGTAGGTAGGTACCAAAGTAATCCTGGCAAGGAACACTGGACAGCGGTCAAGAACATCCTGAAGTACCTGAAAAGGACTAAGGATATGTTTCTCGTATATGGAGGTGACGAAGAGCTCGTCGTAAAGGGTTACGTCGACGCTAGCTTCGACACAGATCCGGATGACTCCAAGTCACAAACCGGATATGTGTATATTTTGAATGGTGGAGCGGTAAGCTGGTGCAGTTGCAAGCAAAGCATCGTGGCGGGATCTACATGCGAAGCGGAGTACATAGCAGCCTCGGAGGCAGCACACGAAGCAGTATGGATGAAGGAGTTCATCACCGACCTAGGAGTCATTCCAAATGCGTCGGGTCCAATGGCTCTCTTCTGTGATAACACTGGAGCTATTGCCCTTGCCAAGGAGCCCAGGTTTCACAAGAAGACCAGGCATATCAAGCGTCGCTTCAACTCCATACGTGAACATGTTCAAGATGGAGACATAGATATTTGTAAAGTGCACACGGGTTTGAATGTAGCAGATCCGTTGACTAAACCTCTTTCACGAGCAAAACATGATCAACACCAGAACTCTATGGGTGTTCGATTCATCACAATGTAACTAGATTATTGACTCTAGTGCAAGTGGGAGACTGTTGGAAATATGCCCTAGAGGCAATAATAAAATGGTTATTATTATATTTCCTTGTTCATGATAATTGTCTGTTATTCATGCTATAATTGTGTTATCCGGAAATCGTAATACATGTGTGAATACATAGACCACAACCTGTCCCTAGTAAGCCTCTAGTTGACTAGCTCGTTGATCAATAGATGGTTACGGTTTCCTGACCATGGACATTGGATGTCATTGATAACGGGATCACATCATTAGGAGAATGATGTGATGGACAAGACCCAATCCTAAGCCTAGCACTAGATCGTGTAGTTCGTTTGCTAAAGCTTTTCCAATGTCAAGTAACTTTTCCTTAGACCATGAGATTGTGCAACTCCCGGATACCGTAGGAGTGCTTTGGGTGTACCAAACGTCACAACGTAACTGGGTGGCTATAAAGGTGCACTACGGGTATCTCCGAAAGTGTCTGTTGGGTTGGCATGAATCGAGACTGGGATTTGTCACTCCGTGTGACGGAGAGGTACCTCTGGGCCCACTCGGTAGGACATCATCATAATGAGCTCAATGTGATCAAGGAGTTGTTCACAGGATGATGTGTTACGGAAACGAGTAAAGAGACTTGCCGGTAACGAGATTGAACAAGGTATCGGTATACCAACGATCGAATCTCGGGCAAGTATCGTACCGATAGACAAAGGGAATTGCGTACGGGATTGATTGAATCCTCGACATCGTGGTTCATCCGATGAGATCATCGAGGAGCATGTGGGAGCCAACATGGGTATCCAGATCCCGCTGTTGGTTATTGACCGGAGAGTCGTCTCGGTCATGTCTGCGTGTCTCCCGAACCCGTAGGGTCTACACACTTAAGGTTCGGTGACGCTAGGGTTGTAGAGATATTAGTATGCAGTAACCCAAAAGTTGTTCGGAGTCCCGGATGAGATCCCGGACGTCACGAGGAGTTCCGGAATGGTCCGGAGGTAAAGAATTGTTTATAGGAAGTCCAGTTTC
This sequence comes from Thinopyrum elongatum, assembly GCA_011799875.1. Classification (NCBI taxonomy): domain Eukaryota; kingdom Viridiplantae; phylum Streptophyta; class Magnoliopsida; order Poales; family Poaceae; genus Thinopyrum; species Thinopyrum elongatum. The sequence goes on along the minus strand of CM022297.1, from coordinate 359,708,669 downwards.
GGCCACCGGGAAGGTTTCGGGGGTAATCGGTATTGTACCGGGACCACCGGAAGGGTCCCGGGGGTCCACCGGGTGGGGCCACCTATCCCGGAGGGCCCCATGGGCTGAAGTGGGAAGGGAACCAGCCCCTGGTGGGCTGGTGCGCCCCCCTATGGGCCTCCCCTGCGCCTAGGGTTGGGAACCCTAGGGGTGGGGGGGCGCCTCCACCTGGCTTGGGGGGCAAGCCACCCCCTTGGCCGCCGCCCCTCCCCTCAGATTGGATCTGAGGGGGCCGGCCCCCTCTCCCCTTCCCCCTATAAATAGTGGAGGGGTGGGAGGGAGGACACACCCCAGCCCCTGGCGCCTCCCTCTCCTCCCGTGACACCTCTCCCTCTCGTTGGTGCTTGGTGAAGCCCTGCCGAGATCCCGCTGCTTCCACCACCACGCCGTCGTGCTGCTGGATCCTCATCAACCTCTCCTTCCCCTTGTTGGATCAAGAAGGAGGAGACGTCTCTCCCAACCGTACGTGTGTTGAACACGGAGGTGCCGTCCGTTCGGCGCTCGGTCATCGGTGATTTGGATCACGACGAGTACGACTCCATCAACCCCGTTCTCTTGAACGCTTCCGCTCGCGATCTACAAGGGTATGTAGATGCACTCCCCTCTCTCGTTGCTAGATGACTCCATAGATTGATCTTGGTGATGCGTAGAAAATTTTAAAATTCTGCTACGATCCCCAACACATTCCACATAGTCAATCCAAGGAATACGTTTCCCTTATTATGTACATCCCACACAGTTAATCCAAGAAGTACATTTCCGTTCGTATATACATCCCACACAGTCACTCCAAGGAAAACGTTTCTGTTCGCAGGTACATCACACACAATTTTCCCCATTAAATTGTTTGTGATAGCGTTGCCATTGCACACGATATTAACAATTTTATCGTTTGCGTTATTCAATGCATCACACAAAGTGCGTAGAAGAAACTGTGTGGCAAAGGTTGTCCATCACACACACTTTTTATGTGGTAAACGTTTGCGCAAGGTGGCCTAATGCAAACAGTTTTCATGAGGATGTTGTGTGTGATTGTTCATTGATCCAACATGGTTTATTCCTAGAAACTGTGTGCGTTGCCTGAGGTCATCGCCCACGGTGTTTTCTCAATAACCGTTTGCAATAGAAAAACCCAATTAGCAGACTAATTGGCCATTAGCAGGCTAATTGCCCTATTATTAATAATCCATTTATTAATCTAATTGACATTTCATATTAAGCACACAATATATTTCATTTCCATATTAAGTAAGCAGGATTTCATAATTGAAATACATCAGAGTACAACATCATATAGCTTCAGCACTCAGCTACCCCATTACACAACTGCACCAGCACCAAGTTTCACATGCAACATCTATAACCTTTCGAAATTAGCATCATAGATGGTACATAGACATATGCATCTCATCTGGAAAACTGCTCATGCGGAAGGAGAATATTGAGCCTTCATTGATGTTGAAGGTCTTTGCAACTTTAGGCCAGTGCCTATGGATGATTGACCGTCCATCCTTCGTCCACTTCAGGAACACTTCAATATTGAATCGTGGGTGTTGTATGAAAACCTTACTCGCCTCCTGACCATACAGGTGGTTTGAGAGGTAATCATCAGTGAACTGCTTTGGAAAGGCCTGAAAACAAGGATGTGCATAAATATCTTCTCTATATTGGAAATGGGGCAAAGGAATAAAAAAAGGCAAGGTATAATAGTTAGTACCATCTTGTAGTGAACTGGCGTCTTCTTCATTGTGCAGACAAAGATCTCGTTGTTTTTTGCCGCTAATTTCTTTACCCTAACAATCTTTCTGAGTTTCTTGACTTGACTGATATTCATGGACAACTCATTTCCCCATATGCAAAAAGGGTCAAACAGTGGGTCAAAACCTCTGACAGCAGGACCTACATGTACAAGACCAAATTGTTAAAAACCTAAATATTAGAATGGTTCCTACAATTGCACAATAATGTGCTATTAGACAAAGGACCATGCATGTGCAAACCTCGATTGTAAACCTCAGTGCTTCCCATTGTTTCCCTGCAACACATATAAGGTAGTTAGTCATCAGGTTAAGTGAGGGTTCGCATGCTATCAGTAAAATATGTTGATGAAAAATAAGCACATTGCAGATTCACTAGATTAATTCAAGCCACATGGAAACCCCATTTATCCAAGCCAAGCATGATTAAGAACTAGGAAATATAGCAGTTGTATATGTTTCTCATGTATTAAGTGCAGCCAAATTCGATTTATTCCTCACATGCACAACAATACAAAATTCTACCCACGACAATTGGACATCGCATCACAAAATTGAACCAAGCAGTTAACTAAACACCACAAAAAATGAACCAAATATTAACTGAGCACCACATTGCACAATATAACATACTCCTAATAGAAGATCAGACAGTTAACCAAACCAAGCATGCTTAACAACTTGGAAATATAGCAATTGTATTTGTTTCTCATGTATTTAGTACAGCTAAATTCAATTTATTTCTCACATGGTATACAATAACAGAATGCACCCACAACAATTGAACATCGCATTGCAGAATTGAACCAAACAGTTAACTAAACGCCACAACAAATGAACCAAATGTTAACTGAGCACCACATTGCACAATGTATAACATACTAGAAGATCAGACAGTTAACCAAACCAAGCATGCTTGACAACTTGGAAATATAGCAATTGTATTTGTTTCTCATGTATTTTGTAAAGATAAATTTGATTTATTTCTCACATGGAAGACAATACAAAATTTCTGCCTGAAGAATTGAACATCACATTTGCAGAATTGAACCAAACAGTTAACTGAAGACGACAACTAATTAACCAAACAGTTAATAAGTGAGCACCATATTGCACGACATATAGAACATATACACTAGAGCAACAGATTTCATGGTAAAAGTTGACAGCACAATTCACTAGCATTTGTTAAGGAAAGGCAGGAGCAGCACATGCAATGGGTAAACTGAGCATGCTTAACGAGCGTAGCTAGCAAACTAAACATGGGTCCTTATAGTGAGCTAATAAGACAAGCTACTCCTCATCGTCGGAGATATCGATGATGATTCGCTCCTTGGACATGGAAGAGGGCGAGGCCTCCACATCGTGGGTGCCCTCGTCGTAGTGGTGAGTTGCCTGAGCCTCTCCGGGCACCAACCTGCTGGCTCTCGAGTTGAGGTAAGCACGTGCACGCTGAGAAAACACCTCGTAGTCTTCGTCGAAGGCACCGAGGGTGGCCTCGAGAAAACACCATGAACTGTCGTTTAAAGCAGCCAACCGCGTCGCGGCGTCGGCGCGCGAGGCGTCGACGGTGGCCTCGACGGTGAGGTGCTCCTCCAAGATCTGGGGGTCGGCACGAATGGCAGCCATCGCGACCTCATCCGCGCGTGCGGCCACGATTTGCTTCTCCGCTGCCAAATGCTCCTTGAGCTCCTGGCTATACTGCATGCACCATGGCTTAGGGCGGCGCTTATTTGGGGGAGGGGGAGGTGATTTTGGTGGAAGGTGTCGCGCCGGCGGTCGGGGCATGTGGGATGTGGAAGGAGGAGGAGGATGGGGGTCGGGTGTGGATTACCTGCCTGGATAGACGAGGTCGAGCAGCGTGAAGGAGGGTCGCCGGTGAGGAGGCGGTGCTGCAAGCAAGTAGTGAAGGTTTCAACTTGGAAAGGAAGGCGGAAACAGGGGAAATGTGGCTTTTGGTAAGGGGGAGGGGGCGGGGAGGTAGATATTTCCGTGGAAGCCAAAATTTTTGAATCGGTGCAGCGAAAAAACTGGCGCGCAAAGTGTCATCAGACACGGTCCCTTATTCGGCACTGTGTACGATATGTGAACATGACAAACGATTCATATAGCTTAACCCATGTGTGATGAGTTTGAACTGTTGGGGATTGTAGCAGAATTTTAAAATTTTCTACGCATCACCAAGATCAATCTATGGAGTCATCTAGCAACGAGAGAGGGGAGTGCATCTACATACCCTTGTAGATCGCGAGCGGAAGCGTTCAAGAGAACGGGGTTGATGGAGTCGTACTCGTCGTGATCCAAATCACCGATGACCGAGCGCCGAACGGACGGCACCTCCGTGTTCAACACACGTACGGTTGGGAGAGACGTCTCCTCCTTCTTGATCCAGCAAGGGGGAAGGAGAGGTTGATGAGGATCCAGCAGCACGACGGCGTGGTGGTGGAAGCAGCGGGATCTCGGCAGGGCTTCACCAAGCACCAACGAGAGGGAGAGGTGTCACGGGAGGAGAGGGAGGCGCCAGGGGCTGGGGTGTGTCCTCCCTCCCACCCCTCCACTATTTATAGGGGGAAGGGGAGAGGGGGCCGGCCCCCTCAGATCCAATCTGAGGGGAGGGGCGGCGGCCAAGGGGGTGGCTTGCCCCCCAAGCCAGGTGGAGGCGCCCCCACCCCTAGGGTTCCCAACCCTAGGCGCAGGAGAGGCCCATAGGGGGGCGCACCAGCCCACCAGGGGCTGGTTCCCTTCCCAATTCAGCCCATGGGGCCCTCCGGGATAGGTGGCCCCACCCGGTGGACCCCCGGGACCCTTCCGGTGGTCCCGGTACAATACCGATCACCCCCGAAACCTTCCCGGTGGCCGAAACTGGACTTCCTATATACAATTCTTTACCTCCGGACCATTCCGGAACTCCTCGTGACGTCCGGGATCTCATCCGGGACTCCGAACAACTTTCGGGTTAGCGCATACTAATATCTCTACAACCCTAGCGTCACCGAACCTTAAGTGTGTAGACCCTACAGGTTCGGGAGACACGCAGACATGACCGAGACGACTCTCCGGTCAATAACCAACAGCGGGATCTGGATACCCATGTTGGCTCCCACATGCTCCTCGATGATCTCATCGGATGAACCACGATGTCGAGGATTCAATCAATCCCGTACGCAATTCCCTTTGTCTATCGGTACGATACTTGCCCGAGATTCGATCGTTGGTATACCGATACCTTGTTCAATCTCGTTACCGGCAAGTCTCTTTACTCGTTTCCGTAACACATCATCCTGTGAACAACTCCTTGATCACATTGAGCTCATTATGATGATGTCCTACCGAGTGGGCCCAGAGGTACCTCTCCGTCACACGGAGTGACAAATCCCAGTCTCGATTCATGCCAACCCAACAGACACTTTCGGAGATACCCGTAGTGCACCTTTATAGCCACCCAGTTACGTTGTGACGTTTGGTACACCCAAAGCACTCCTACGGTATCCGGGAGTTGCACAATCTCATGGTCTAAGGAAAAGTTACTTGACATTGGAAAAGCTTTAGCAAACGAACTACACGATCTAGTGCTAGGCTTAGGATTGGGTCTTGTCCATCACATCATTCTCCTAATGATGTGATCCCGTTATCAATGACATCCAATGTCCATGGTCAGGAAACCGTAACCATCTATTGATCAACGAGCTAGTCAACTAGAGGCTTACTAGGGACAGGTTGTGGTCTATGTATTCACACATGTATTACGATTTCCGGATAACACAATTATAGCATGAATAACAGACAATTATCATGAACAAGGAAATATAATAATAACCATTTTATTATTGCCTCTAGGGCATATTTCCAACAGTCTCCCACTTGCACTAGAGTCAATAATCTAGTTACATTGTGATGAATCGAACACCCATAGAGTTCTGGTGTTGATCATGTTTTGCTCGTGAAAGAGGTTTAGTCAACGGATCTGCTACATTCAAACCCGTGTGCACTTTACAAATATCTATGTCTCCATCTTGAACATGTTCACGTATGGAGTTGAAGCGACGCTTGATATGCCTGGTCTTCTTGTGAAACCTGGGCTCCTTGGCAAGGGCAATAGCTCCAGTGTTATCACAGAAGAGAGCCATTGGACCCGACGCATTTGGAATGACTCCTAGGTCGGTGATGAACTCCTTCATCCATACTGCTTCGTGTGCTGCCTCCGAGGCTGCTATGTACTCCGCTTCGCATGTAGAACCCGCCACGACGCTTTGCTTGCAACTGCACCAGCTTACCGCTCCACCATTCAAAATATACACGTATCCGGTTTGTGACTTGGAGTCATCCGGATCTGTGTCGAAGCTAGCGTCGACGTAACCCTTTACGACGAGCTCTTCGTCCCCTCCATATACGAGAAACATATCCTTAGTCCTTTTCAGGTACTTCAGGATGTTCTTGACCGCTGTCCAGTGTTCCTTGCCGGGATTACTTTGGTACCTACCTACCAAACTTACAGCAAGGTTTACATCAGGTCTGGTACACAGCATGGCATACATAATAGACCCTATGGCTGAGGCATAGGGGATGACACTCATCTCTTCTATATCTTTTGCCGTGGTCGGGCATTGAGCCGAGCTCAATTTCACACCTTGCAATACAGGCAAGAACCCCTTCTTGGACTGATCCATATTGAACTTCTTCAATATCTCATCAAGGTATGTGCTTTGCGAAAGACCTATGAGGCGTCTCGATCTATCTCTATAGATCTTGATGCCTAATATATAAGCAGCTTCTCCAAGGTCCTTCATTGAAAAACACTTATTCAAGTAGGCCTTCATACTTTCCAAGAATTCTATATCATTTCCCATCAGCAGTATGTCATCCACATATAATATGAGAAATGCTACAGAGCTCCCACTCACTTTCTTGTAAACACAGGCTTCTCCATAAGTCTGTGTGAACCCAAACGCTTTGATCATCTCGTCAAAGCGAATGTTCCAACTCCGAGATGCTTGCACCAGCCCATAGATTGAGCGCTGGAGCTTGCATACCTTGTCAGCATTCTCAGGGTCGACAAAACCTTCCGGTTGTATCATATACAACTCTTCCTTAAGAAAACCATTAAGGAATGCCGTTTTGACGTCCATTTGCCATATCTCATAATCATAGTATGCGGCAATTGCTAACATGATTCTGACGGATTTCAGCCTCGCTACGGGTGAGAAAGTCTCATCGTAGTCAACCCCTTGAACTTGTCGATAACCCTTAGCGACAAGCCGAGCCTTATAGATGGTCACATTACCATCCGCGTCAGTCTTCTTCTTAAAGATCCATTTATTTTCTATGGCTTGCCGATCATCGGGCAAGTCAGTCAAAGTCCATACTTCGTTTTCATACATGGATCCTATCTCGGATTTCATGGCTTCAAGCCATTTGTCGGAATCCGGGCCCGCCATCGCTTCTTCATAGTTTGAAGGTTCACTGTTGTCTAACAACATGATTTCCAGGACAGGATTGCCATACCACTCTGGTGCGGAACGTGTCCTCGTGGACCTTCGAAGTTCAGTGGTAGCTTGATCATGATCATTATCAATAACTTCCTCTCTAGCCGGTGTAGGCTCCACAGAAACATTTTCCTGTGCTGCGCTACTCTCCGGTTCGAGGGTCATCTCATCAAGCTCCACTTTCCTCCCACTTACTTCTTTCGCGAGAAACTCTTTCTCTAGAAAGGATCCATTCCTGGCAACAAAGATCTTGCCCTCGGATCTTAGGTAGAAGGTATACCCAATAGTTTCCTTAGGGTATCCTATGAATACGCATTTTTCCGACTTGGGTTCGAGCTTCTCTGGTTGAAGTTTCTTCACATAAGCATCGCATCCCCAAACTTTCAGAAACGACAGCTTAGGTTTCTTCCCAAACCATAATTCATACGGTGTCGTCTCAACGGATTTTGACGGTGCCCTATTTAAAGTGAATGCGGCAGTCTCTAAAGCATAACCCCAAAAGGATAGCGGTAGATCAGTAAGAGACATCATAGATCGCACCATATCCAATAGAGTGCGATTACGACGTTCGGATACACCGTTACACTGAGGTGTTCCAGGCGGCGTGAGTTGTGAAACAATTCCACATTTCCGTAAATGCGTGCCAAATTCATGACTCAAATATTCTCCTCCACGATCTGATCGTAGGAACTTTATTTTCTTGTCACGTTGATTTTCAACCTCATTCTGAAATTCCTTGAACTTTTCAAAGGTCTCAGACTTGTGCTTCATCAAGTAGACATACCCATATCTACTCAAATCATCGGTGAGGGTGAGAACATAACGATAACCACCGCGAGCCTCAACACTTATTGGACCACACACATCAGTATGTATGATCTCCAATAAGTTGGTTGCTTGCTCCATTGTTCCGGAGAACGGAGTCTTGGTCATCTTGCCCAAGAGGCATGGTTCGCATCTGTCAAATGATTCATAATCAAGAGACTCCAAAAGTCCATCTGCATGGAGTTTCTTCATGCGTTTAACACCGATATGACCAAGGCGGCAGTGCCACAAGTATGTGGGACTATCGTTATCAACCTTGCATTTCTTGGCATTCACATTATAAACATGTGTAACATCACGTTCGAGATTCAATAAAAATAAACCATTCACCAGCGGGGCATGACCATAAAACATATCTCTCATATAAATAGAACAACCATTATTCTCAGATTTAAATGAGTAGCCATCTCGCATTAAGCGAGATCCAGATACAATGTTCATGCTCAAAGCTGGCACTAAATAACAATTATTGAGGTTTAAAACTAATCCCGTAGGTAGATGCAGAGGTAGCGTGCCGACGGCGATCACATCGACCTTGGAACCATTCCCGACGCGCATCGTCACCTCGTCCTTTGCCAGTCTACGCTGATTCCGTAGTTCCTGCTTTGAGTTACAAATATGAGCAACCGCACCGGTATCAAATACCCAGGAACTACTACGAGTGCTGGTAAGGTACACATCAATTACATGTATATCACATATACCTTTGGTATTGCCGGCCTTCTTATCTGCTAAGTACTTGGGGCAATTCCGCTTCCAGTGACCGTTTCTCTTGCAATAAAAGCACTCAGTCTCAGGCTTGGGTCCATTCTTTGACTTCTTCCCGGCAGCTGGCTTACCGGGCGCGGCAACTCCCTTGCCGTCCTTCTTGAAGTTCTTCTTACCCTTGCCCTTCTTGAACTTAGTGGTTTTATTCACCATCAACACTTGATGTTCCTTTCTGATCTCTGCCTCCGCTGACTTCAGCATCGCATATACCTCAGGAATGGTCTTTTCCATCCCCTGCATGTTGAAGTTCATCACAAAGCTCTTGTAGCTAGGTGGAAGCGACTGGAGGATTCTGTCAATGACCGCGTCATCCGGGAGATTAATCCCCAGCTGAGACAAGCGGCTGTGCAACCCAGACATTTTGAGTATGTGCTCGCTGACAGAACTATTTTCCTCCATCTTACAGCTGTAGAACTTATCGGAGACTTCATATCTCTCGATCCGGGCATGAGCTTGGAAAACCATTTTCAGCTCTTCGAACATCTCAAATGCTCCGTGATGCTCAAAACGCTTTTGGAGCCCCGGTTCTAAGCTGAAGAGCATGCCGCACTGAACGAAGGAGTAATCATCGGTGCGTGTCTGCCAAACGTTCAAATCGTCTGGCAGTGCTGGGAGAGCAGGTGGGTCACCTAACGGTGCTTCAAGGACATATGATTTCTTGGCAGCTATGAGGATAATCCTCAGGTTACGGACCCAGTCCGCATAGTTGCTACCATCGTCTTTCAGCTTGTTTTTCTCTAGGAACGCGTTGAAGTTGAGGGTAACATTAGCGTTGGCCATTTGATCTACAAGATAGATATGTAACATTTAGACTAAGTTCATGACAATTAAGTTCATCTAATCAAATTATGTAATGAACTCCCACTCAGATAGACATCCCTCTCGTCATCTAAGTGATACATGATCCGAATCGACTAGGCCGTGTCCGATCATCACGTGAGACGGACTAGTCATCAACGGTGAACATCTCCATGTTGATCGTATCTTCTATACGACTCATGTCCAACCTTTCGGTCTCTTGTGTTCCGAGGCCATGTCTGTACATGCTAGGCTCGTCAAGTCAACCTAAGTGTATTGCTGTGTAAATCTGGCTTACACCCGTTGTATTCGAACGTTAGAATCTATCACACCCGATCAACACGTAGTGCTTCGAAACAACGAACCTTCGCAACGGTGCACAGTTAGGGGCAACACTTTCTTGAAATTTTAGTAAGGGATCATCTTATATGCTACCGTCGTTCTAAGCAAATAAGATGCAAAAACATGATAAACATCTCATGCAATCAAAATAGTGATATGATATGGCCATTATCACCTCGCTCCTTTTGATCTCCATCTTCGGGGCTCCATGATCATCATCGTCACCGGCATGACACCATGATCTCCATCATCATGATCTCCATCATCGTGTCTTCATGAAGTTGTCTCGCCAACTATTACTTCTACTACTACGGCTAACGGTTAGCAACAAAGTAAAGTAATTACATGGCGAATTTCAATGACACGCAGGTCATATAATAAATTAAGACAACTCCTATGGCTCCTGCCGGTTGTCATACTCATCGACATGCAAGTCGTGATTCCTATTACAAGAACATGATCATCTCATACATCACATATATCATTCATCACATCCTTTGGCCATATCACATCACAAAGCACTTGCTGCAAAAACAAGTTAGACGTCCTCTAATTGTTGTTGCAAGTTTTTATGTGGCTGCTATAGGTTTCTAGCAAGAACGTTTCTTACCTACGCCAAAACCACAACGTGATATGCCAATTTCTATTTACCCTTCATAAGGACCCTGTTCATCGAATCCGATCCGACTAAAGTGGGAGAGACAGACACCCGCTAGCCACCTTATGCAACTAGTGCATGTCAGTCGGTGGAACCTGTCTCACGTAAGCGTACGTGTAAGGTCGGTCCGGGCCGCTTCATCCCACAGTGCCGCCCAATCAAGATAAGACTAGTAACGGCAAGAAGATTGACAAATCGACGCCCACAACTACTTTGTGTTCTACTCGTGCAAGATACTACGCATAGACCTAGCTCATGATGCCACTGTTGGGGATCGTAGCAGAATTTTAAAATTTTCTACGCATCACCAAGATCAATCTATGGAGTCATCTAGCAACGAGAGAGGGGAGTGCATCTACATACCCTTGTAGATCACGAGCGGAAGCATTCAAGAGAACGGGGTTGATGGAGTCGTACTCGTCGTGATCCAAATCACCGATGACCGAGCGCCGAACGGACGGCACCTCCGTGTTCAACACACGTACGGTTGGGAGAGACGTCTCCTCCTTCTTGATCCAGCAAGGGGAAGGAGAGGTTGATGAGGATCCAGCAGCACGACGGCATGGTGGTGGAAGCAGCGGGATCTCGGCAGGGCTTCACCAAGCACCAACGAGAGGGAGAGGTGTCACGGGAGGAGAGGGAGGCGCCAGGGGCTGGGGTGTGTCCTCCCTCCCACCCCTCCACTATTTATAGGGGGAAGGGGAGAGGGGGCCGGCCCCCTTAGATCCAATCTGAGGGGAGGGGCGGCGGCCAAGGGGGTGGCTTGCCCCCCAAGCCAGGTGGAGGCGCCCCCCCACCCCTAGGGTTCCCAACCCTAGGCGCAGGGGAGGCCCATAGGGGGGCGCACCAGCCCACCAGGGGCTGGTTCCCTTCCCACTTCAGCCCGTGGGGCCCTCCGGGATAGGTGGCCCCACCCGGTGGACCCCCGGGACCCTTCCGGTGGTCCCGGTACAATACCGATTACCCCCGAAACCTTCCCGGTGGCCGAAACTGGACTTCCTATAAACAATTCTTTACCTCCGGACCATTCCGGAACTCCTCGTGACGTCCGGGATCTCATCCGGGACTCCGAACAACTTTCGGGTTAGCGCATACTAATATCTCTACAACCCTAGCGTCACCGAACCTTAAGTGTGTAGACCCTACGGGTTCGGGAGACACGCAGACATGACCGAGACGACTCTCCGGTCAATAACCAACAGCGGGATCTGGATACCCATGTTGGCTCCCACATGCTCCTCGATGATCTCATCGAATGAACCACGATGTCGAGGATTCAATCAATCCCGTACGCAATTCCCTTTGTCTATCGGTACGATACTTGCCCGAGATTCGATCGTCGGTATACCGATACCTTGTTCAATCTCGTTACCGGCAAGTCTCTTTACTCGTTTCCGTAACACATCATCCTGTGAACAACTCCTTGATCACATTGAGCTCATTATGATGATGTCCTACCGAGTGGGCCCAGAGGTACCTCCCCGTCACACGGAGTGACAAATCCCAGTCTCGATTCGTGCCAACCCAACAGACACTTTTGGAGATACCCGTAGTGCACCTTTATAGCCACCCAGTTACGTTGTGACGTTTGGTACACCCAAAGCACTCCTACGGTATCCGGGAGTTGCACAATCTCATGGTCTAAGGAAAAGTTACTTGACATTGGAAAAGCTTTAGCAAACGAACTACACGATCTAGTGCTAGGCTTAGGATTGGGTCTTGTCCATCACATCATCCTCCTAATGATGTGATCCCGTTATCAATGACATCCAATGTCCATGGTCAGGAAACCGTAACCATCTATTGATCAACGAGCTAGTCAACTAGAGGCCTACTAGGGACACGTTGTGGTCTATGTATTCACACATGTATTACGATTTCCGGATAACACAATTATAGCATGAATAACAGACAATTATCATGAACAAGGAAATATAATAATAACCATTTTATTATTGCCTCTAGGGCATATTTCCAACAGAATGTACATACGAACGGAAACGTTTAGCGGGGACTTACTGTGTGGGATGTACTTACGACCGGAAATGATTTGGCCTGTATAATTGTATTTTTTTTCGAGCACAACTGTACGTATAACCGTATTTGATCGCTCGCCGGTCGCACACGGCCTCATTTTGCCAAGCGTGCGTGCCAGGAGGGCATATCCCCGACGGTTTCTAAGTCGTGTGGGAAGGACCCCCCTATCGCAGTCACTCACTTGGTGACGGTTCGAAATGCCGTCGCGGAAGGGGGTTAAAAACCGTTTGTATAGCACCTCGCTATACCTGTGAAACCACATCATGCATCCAATACAATCAAGCAGGACATAGGGTATTACCTCTTCAAGAGGGCCTAAACCTGGGTAACTGTGTTCGTCATCCCTTGTTCCCCATCGATCCTAGATCCACAGCTCGGGACCCCCTACCCCGAGGTCTGCTGGTTTTGACACCGACACTCCCCAACACTCAATCACACTCTCACAGATTCGGCTTTGGTAGAAGAGGGGATTGAATGGAAAGCAACTTGGCGAAGGATAGAAATCAAGGTTCAAATGGTAGAATTAGAATCTATGTATCTCAAAATATGAGGGATACGTCTCCATCGTATCTACTTTTCCAAACTCTTTTGCCCTTGTTTTGGACTCTAATTTGCATGATTTGAATGGAACTAACCCGGACTGACGCTGTTTTCAGCAGAATTGCCATGGTGTTGTTTTTGTGCAGAAATAAAAGTTCTCGGATTGACCTGAAAATTTACGAAGAATATTTTTGGAATATATAAAAAATATTGGCACAAGAATCAACCAAAGGGGGCCACCCAGAGGCCACAAGCTCTGGGGGGGCGCCCACCCCCCTGGGGCGCGCCCTACAGGCTTGCTGGCCCCCTGGAGCTCCTCCGACCCTAATTCCAACTCTATAAGTACCTATTCGGGGAGAAAAAAATCAGAGAGAAGGATTCATCGTGTTTTACAATACAGAGCCGCTGCCGCCTCCTGTTCTTCATCGGGAGGGCTGATCTGGAGTCCGTTCGGGGCTCCGGAGAGGGGGATTCATCGCCATCATCATCATCAACCTTCCTCCATCACCAATTTCATGATGCTCACCACCGTGTGTGAGTAATTCCATCGCAGGCTTGCTGCACGGTGATGGGTTGGATGAGATTTATCATGTAATCGAGTTACTTTTGTTAGGGTTTGATCCCTAGTATCCACTATGTTCTGAGATTGATGTTGCTATGACTTTGCTATGCTTAATGCTTGTCACTAGGGCCCGAGTGCCATGATTTCAGATTTGAACCTATTATGTTTTCATGAATATATTTGTGTTCTTGATCCTATCTTGTAAGTTGTAGACACCTATTACGTGTTATGATCCGCATACCCCAAGGTGACAATAATTGGGATTCTTTCCGGTGATTACCGTAGTTTGAGGAGTTCATGTATTCACTAAGTGCTAATGCTTTGGTTCGGTTCTCTATTCAAAGGAGGCCTTAGTATCCCTTAGTTTCCATTAGGACCCCGCTGCCACGGGAGGGTAGGACAAAAGATGTCATGCAAGTTCTTTTCCATAAGCATGTATGACTATATTCGGAATACATGCCTACATTATATTGATGAATTGAAGCTAGTTCTGTGTCACCCTAGGTTATAACTGTTGCATGATGAATGCCATCCAACATAATTATCCATCACTGATCCGTTGCCTATGAGCTTTTCACCTATTGATCTTCGCTAAGTTATTTTTCCATTGCTACTGTTACAATCACTACAAAACTGCTACTGTTACTTTTGCCATCGTTACCGTTACTTCCATACTACTTTGCTACTAAATACTTTGCTGCAGATATTAAGTCTTTCAGGTGTGGTTGAATTGACAACTCAGCTGCTAATACTTGGGAATATTCTTTGGCTACCCTTGTGTCGAATCAATAAATTTGGGTTGAATACACTACCCTCAAAAACTGTTGCGATCCCCTATACTTGTGGGTTATCAAGACCTTTTTCTGGTGCCGTTGCCGGGGAGCATAGCTCTATTCTTTGAGTCACTTGGGATATATATCTGTTGATCACTATGAGGAATTTGAAAGATAACAAAACCAAGAATTTTCCCTCGACTACGAGGGGAGGTAAGGAACTGCCATCTAGCTCTGCCCTTGATTGACCTTCTGTTTTGAGTAAGCTTGCGACACCATCACCTGCTATTCATTCTGATATGTCGCAAGTAATTGATGATGCTACTTCTGCTATGCATGATGCTTGTGATGATACTTTGCTTGATATTACTGTGCCACTGGGTGAATTTCTTGATGAACAAATTGCTAGAGTTAATGTTGAAACTGATGATATTTGTGAAACTGATGAAATTGTTGAAACTGAACACTTTGAAACACCCATTAGACCTAGCTCTCCTAGATATGAATTGCCTGATATACCTGAGGGTTATGTTATGGATGGAGAGGTAGCTAGGGACTTTCTTGCTTGTAAGGATAGAGATGATCTTAAGAAATTATTATGCAAGTGGAAAGAAAAATCTTTGAATGCTAGAATGCAATATGATACTAAGTTTGCTACTTCACCTATCTTTGTTACTGATAAGAATTATGAATTCTCTGTCGATCCTGAGTTAATTACTTTGGTTGGATCTGATCCTTTCCATGGTTATGAATCTGAAACTGTTGTGGCACATCTTACTAAATTGAATGATATAGCCACTCTATTTGCTCATGAGGAAAAAATTTGCTATTACTATATTCTTAAGTTGTTTCCTTTTTGGTTAAAAGGTGATGCTAAGTTTGTTGGGAAACGTTGCATGGAAAACAAAAAAAATTCTACGCACATGCAATGATCTATCCATGGAGATGCATAGCAACGAGGGGGAGAGTGTGTCTATGTACCCTCGTAGTCCGTAAGCGGAAGCGTTTCACAACGCGGTTGATGTAGTCGAACTTCTTCGCGCTTCAACCGATCAAGTACCGAATGCACAGCACCTCCGCGTTCTGCACACGTTCAGCTCGGTGACGTCCCTCGCCTTCTTGATCCAGCAAGACGTCGAGGTAGTAGATGAGTTCCGTCAGCACGATAGTGTGGTGACGGTGATGGTGAAGTGATCTCCGCAGGGCTTCGCCTAAGCACTACGATAATATGACCGGGGGTGTAAACGGTGGAGGGGGGCGCCGCACACGGCTAGGAAATTGTCTGGGGTGTGCTAGGCGCCCCCCTCCCACATATATATAGGTGGGAGGGGGAGGGGAGAGGCCAGGGCGCGCCCTAGGGCTGGCCACCGGCCCCCTAGGGGCCCTGCCTTGCCCTGCGCCCCCCTGCCATGTTTTCCCAAGGGGGAAGGAAAGAGGGGGGGGGGAGAGGGAAGGAAGTGGGAATCCTAATCCGCACTTTCCTTTCCCTTGTCCCCTTTCCTTCTCCTCCTTAGGCCGGCCCATATGGGGGGTGCACCAGCCCCTTGTGGATGGTGCATTTCCCCTCTTGGCCCATAAGGCCCATATCTTTTACCGGGGGTGCCCGGAACCCCTTTCGGTGACCCGATAAGTACCCGGTACCCCCCGAAACACTTCCGGTGTCCGAATACCATCGTCCTATATATCAATCTTTATCTCTCGACCATTTCAAGACTCCTCGTCATGTCCGTGATCTCATCCGAGACTCCGAACAACATTCGGTCACCAAATCACATAACTCATATAACACTATATCGTCATCGAACGTTAAGCGTGCGGACCCTACGGGTTCGAGAACTATGTAGACATGACCGAGACACCTCTCCGGTCAATAACCAATAGCGGAACCTGGATGCCCATATTGGTTCCAACATATTCTACGAAGATCTTTATCGGTCGAACCGTTATGACAACATACGTAATTCCCTTTGTCCATCGGTATGTTACTTGCCCGAGATTCGATCGTCGGTATCTTCATATCTAGTTCAATCTCGTTACCGGCAAGTCTCTTTAATCATTCCATAATACATCACCTCGTGACTAACTCCTTAGTCATTTGCTTGCAAGCTTATGATGTGTATTACCGACAGGGCCCAGAGATACCTCTCTGATACTCGGAGTGACAAATCCTAATCTCGATCTATGCCAACTCAACAAACACCTTCGGAGATACCTTTAGAGCATCTTTATAATCACCCAGTTATGTTGTGACGTTTGATAGCACACAAGGCATTCCTCCGGTATCGGAGAGTTGCATAATCTCATAGTCGAAGGAATATGTATTTGACATGAAGAAAGCAATAGCGATAAAACTGAACGATCATTATGCTAAGCTAACGGATGGGTCTTGTCCATCACATCATTCTCCTAATGATGTGATCCCGTTATCAAATGACAACTCATGTCCATGGTTAGGAAACCATAACCATCTTTGATCAACAAGCTAGTCAAGTAGAGGCTCACTAGGGACACGGTGTTTGTTTATGTATTCACACATGTATTTAGGTTTCCGATCAATACAATTCTAGCATGAATAATAAACCTTTATCATGAATAAGGAAATATAAAATAACAACTTTATTATTGCCTCTAGGGCATATTTCCTTCAGTCTCCCACTTGCACCAGAGTCAATAATCTAGATTACATTGTAATGAATCTAACACCCATGGAGTCTTGGTGCTGATCATGTTTTGCTCATGGAAGAGGCTTAGTCAATGGGTCTGCTACATTCAGATCCGTATGTATCTTGCAAATTTCTATGTCTCCATCCTTGACTTGTTCACGAATGGAGTTGAAGCGTCTCTTGATGTGTTTTGTTCTCTTGTGAAACCTAGATTCCTTCGCCAAGGCAATTGCTCCAGTGTTGTCACAAAAGATTTTCATTGGATCCGATGCACTAGGTATTACACCCAGATCGGATATGAACTCCTTCATCCAGACTCCTTCATTTGCTACTTCCAAAGCAGCTATGTACTCCGCTTCACACGTAGATCCCGCCACGACGCTCTGCTTGGAACTGCACCAACTGACAGCTCCACCATTCAATATAAATACGTATCCGGTTTGTGACTTAGAGTCACCCGGATCAGTGTCAAAGCTAGCACCGACGTAACAGTTTACGGCGAGCTCTTTGTCACCTCCATAAATGAGAAACATATCCTTGGTCCTTTTCAGGTACTTCAGGATGTTGTTGACCGTTGTCCAGTGATCCACTCCTGGATTACTTTGGTACCTCCCTGCTAGACTTATGGCAAGGCACACAGCATAGCATACATGATAGAACCTATGGCTGAGGCATAGGGAATGACCTTCATTTTCTCTCTATCTTCTGCAGTGGTTGGGCTTTGTGTATGACTCAACTTCACACCTTGTAACACAGGCAAGAACCCTTTCTTTGACTGATCCATTTTGAACTTCTTCAAAATTTTATCAAGGTATGTGCTTTGTGAAAGTCCTATTAAGCGTCTCGATCTATCCCTATAGATCTTGATGCCCAATATATAAGCAGCTTCACCGAGGTCATTCATCGAAAAATTCTTATTCAAGTATCCTTTTATGCTATCCAGAAATTCTATATCATTTCCAATCAACAATATGTCATCTACATATAATATTAGAAATGCTACAGAGCTCCCACTCACTTTCTTGTAAATACAGGCTTCACCAAAAGTCTGTATAAAACCATATGCTTTGATCACCTCATCAACTCGTATATTCCAACTCTGAGATGCTTGCACCAGTCCATAGATGGATCGCTAGAGCTTGTACACTTTGTTAGCACCTTTAGGATCGACAAAACCGTCTGGTTGCAACATATACAACTCTTCTTTAAGATATACGAGTTTTGACGTCCATTTGCCAGATTTCATAATCATAAAATGCGGCAATTGCTAACATGATTCGGACGGACTTAAGCATCGCTACGAGTGAGAAAGTCTGATCGTAGTCAACTCCTTGAACTTGTCTAAAACCTTTTGCGACAAGTCGAGCTTTATAGACAGTAACATTACCATCAGCGTCAGTCTTCTTCTTGAAGATCCATTTATTCTCTATGGCTTGCCGATCATCGGGCAATCCACCAAAGTCCACACTTTGTTCTCATACATGGATCCTATCTCAGATTTCATGGCCTCAAGCCTTCAGTCGGAATCTGGGCTTATCATAGCTTCTTCATAGTTCGTAGGTTCGCCTTGGTCTAGTAACATGACTTCCAGTACAGGATTCCCGTACCACTCTGGTGCGGATCGTGTTCTGGTTGACCTACGAGGTTCTGTAGTAACTTGATCCGAAGTTTCATGATCATCATCATTAGCTTCCTCTCTAGTTGGTGTAGGCATCATGGGAACGGTTTTCTCTGATGTGCTACTTTCCAATTCGAGAGAAGGTACAATTACCTCATCAAGTTCTACTTTCCTCCCACTCACTTCTTTCAAGAGAAACTCCTTCTCTAGAAAGGTTCCATTCTTGGCAACAAAGATCTTGCCTTCGGATTTGTGGTAGAAGGTGTACCAAATTGTTTCCTTAGGGTATCCTATGAAGACACACTTCTCCGATTTGGGTTCGAGCTTATCAGGCTGAAGCCTTTTGACATAAGTGTCGCAACCCCAAACTTTAAGAAACGACAGCTTAGGTTTCTTGCCAAAACATAGTTCATACGGTGTCGTCTCAAAGGATTTAGACGGTGCCCTATTTAACGTGAATGTAGCTGTCTCTAATGCATAACCCCAAAACGATGGAGGTAAATCGGTAAGAGACATCATAGATCGCACCATATCTAATAAAGTATGGTTATGATGTTTGGACACATCATTACGCTGTGGTGTTCCAGGTGGCGTGAGTTGTGAAACTATTCCACATTGTTTTAAATGAAGGCCAAACTCGTAACTCAAATATTCGCCTCCGTGATCAGATCATAGAAACTTTATTTTCTTATTACGATGATTCTCCACTTCACTCTGAAATTCTTTGAAATTTTCAAATGTTTCAGATTTGTGTTTTATTAAGTAGATTTACCCATATCTGCTCAAATCATCTATGAAGGTCAGAAAATAACGATACCCGCCGCGTGCCTCAACACTCATCGGACCACATACATTGGTATGTATTATTTCCAATAAGTCATTAGCTCGCTCCATTGTTCCGGAGAACGGAGTTTTAGTCATCTTGCCCATGAGGCATGGTTCGCAAGTATCAAATGATTCATAATCAAGTGATTCCAAAAGCCCATCTGCATGGAGTTTCTTCATGCGCTTTACACCAATATGACCTAAACGGCAGTGCTACAAATATGTTGTACTATTATTATCAACTTTGCATCTTTTGGCATCAATATTATGAATATGTGTATCACTACAATCGAGATTCAACAAAAATAGACCACTCTTCAAGGGTGCATGACCATAAAAGATATTACTCATATAAATAGAACAACCATTATTCTCTGATTTACATGAATAACCGTCTCGCACTAAACAAGATCCAGATATAATGTTCATGCTCAACGCTGGCACCAAATAACAATTATTTAGGTCTAAAACTAATCCCGAAGGTAGATGTAGAGGTAGCGTGCCGACGGTGATCACATCGACCTTGGAACCATTCCCGACGCGCATCATCACCTCATCCTTAGCTAATCTTCATTTAATCCGTAGCTCCTGTTTCGAGTTACAAATATGAGCAACCGAACCAGTATCAAATACCCAGGCGCTACTACGAGCATTAGTAAGGTACACATCAATAACATGTATATCAAATATACCTTTGTTCACTTTGCCATCCTTCTTATCCGCCAAATACTTGGGGCAGTTCCGCTTCCAGTGACCAGTCCCTTTGCAGTAGAAGCACTCAGTTTCAGGCTTGGGTCCAGCTTTGGGCTTCTTCCCGGGAGTGGCAACTTTCTTGCCTTTCTTCTTGAAGTTCCCTTTCTTTCCCTTGCCCTTTTTCTTGAAACTAGTGGTCTTGTTAACCATCAACACTTGATGCTCCTTCTTGATTTCTACCTTCGCGGCCTTAAGCATTGCGAGGAGCTCAGGATTTTTTTTGTTCTTCCCTTGCATATTATAGTTCATCATGAAGCCTTTGTAGCTTGATGGCAGTGATTGAAGAACTCTGTCAATGACACAATCAACTGAAAGATTAACTCCCAGCTGATGACCCACAAGTATAGGGGATCAATCGTAGTCCTTTTGATAAGTAAGAGTGTCGAACCCAACAAGGAGCAGAAGGAAATGACAAGTAGTTTTCAGCAAGGTATTCTCTGCAAGCACTGAAATTATAAGTAACGAGTAGTTTTATAGCAAGATAATTTGTAACGAGCAAGTAACGGTAATGGTAAAAAAAGTGCAGCAAGGTAGCTCAATCCTTTTGAAGCAAAGGATAGGCCAAAACGGTCTCTTATGATAAGCAAAGCGTTCTTGAGGGTACACGGGAATTTCATCTAGTCACTTTCATCATGTTGGTTTTATTTGTGTTCGCTACTTTGATAATTTGATATGTGGGAGGACCGGTGCTTAGGTGCTGTTCTTACTTGAACAAACCTCCTACTTATGATTAACCCCCTCGCAAGCATCCGCAACTACGAGAAAAGTATTAAGAATAAATCTAACCATAGCATTAAACTTTTGGATCCAAATCAGTCCCTTACGAAATAGCGCATAAACCAGGGTTTAAGCTTCTGTCACTCTCGCAACCCATCATCTAATAACTACTCCACAATGCATTCCCTTAGGTCCAAATATGGTGAAGTGCCATGTAGTTGACGTTCACATGACACCACTAAGGGAATCACAACATACATACCATCAAAATATAGAACACATATCAAGTTCACATGATTACTTGCAACAAGATTTCTACCGTGACCTCAAGAACAAAAGTAACTACTCACAAATGATAATCATGCTCAAGATCAGAGGGGTATTAAATAGCATAATGGATCTGAACATATAACCTTCCACCGAATATACCATATAGTAATCAACTACAAGATGTAATCAACACTACTAGTCACCCACAAGCACCAATCTATAGTTCCGGTACAAAGATTGAACACAAGAGATGAACTAGGGTTTGAGAGGAGATGGTGCTGTTGAATATGTTGATGGAGATTGCCCTCCCCAAGATGGGAGAGTTGTTGGTGATGATGATGACGATGATTTCCCCCTTCGGGAGGGAAGTTCCCCTGGCGGAATTGCTCCGCCGGAGGGCAAAAGTGCTCCTGCCCAATTTCCGCCTCGAGACGGCGGCTCTTCGTCCCGAAAGTCCTCTTCTTATTTTTTCTAGGTCAAAATGACTTATATACCAGAAGATGGGCACCGGAGGTGGGCCGAGGGGAGCACAACCCACCAGGGCGCGCCTGAGGGTCCTGGCGCGCCCAGGTGGGTTGTGCCCACCTGGTGGGCCCCCTTTGGTACTTATTAGCTCCAATAATTCTTATATATTCCATAAAAATTCTCCGTGAAGTTTCAACTCATTTGGAGTTGTGTAGAATAGGTAGCCTGACGTAGCCTTTTTAGGTCCAGAATTCCAGCTGCCGGTATTCTCCCTCTTTGTGTGAACCTTGCATATTATGAGAGAAAAGGCATTAGAATTACTCCAAAAAGCATTATTATATCTAAAAACAATATAAATGATAGTAGGAAAACATAATGCAAAATGGACGTATCAACTCCCCCAAGCTTAGACCTCGCTTGTCCTCAAGCGAAAACCGAAATCAAAAAACATGTCCACATGCTTAGATAGGGAGGTGTCGATAAAAACAAAATACGGACATAGAAGCATCATGTATATTATTATAACAGCAACAAGCTTTAACATAAAACTTTATCATAGAACTTTGATCACATAACTTCTATCATAAACTTCTCATGAACAAGTAACAATTCATCACAACATCGAAGTATAAAGCATAAACTCTATTGAAAACCAACAAACTATGTTCTCAGTCAACTTTGCAACTACAATTCATCATCTTTTCAGGAAGGGTCACGAATCGGAGCCTTTTTGGCAAGTCCACATACTCAACCATCATATAGTCTTCTATGATTGCTAACACTCACCGCATACACATGAGCAAAAAGTTTCAACCGGACACATAGAAAGATAGGGCTTATAGTTTTCGCCACCCAACGTATTCACTTCAAGGGTGATGTCAACAATAATAACTCATGCTACTCATATTCAACTGGATATATGGTCCTAGATCTTTCCTCACCACATGATGCTTGCCAAAAGAGAAAATAAAAAGGAATAGAGAAAAACTTTGACTCTTCATAAAGGTAAATGCATAAAAGTAAAAGATAGGCCCTTCGCAGAGGGAAGCAGAGGTTGCCATGCGCTTATTTGTTTGTATGCTCAATCTCTTAGTGTAAAAGAACGTCATGTTATATTGCGGAATTTTTGGCTAGCAAAGATGGGGGGCAAGCACCACATGTTGAAGGATCTATGACAATATAACTTCTATGTGAATATGAACAAACATAAATCATTACGTTGTCTTCCTTGTCCAACGTCAACAATTTTGGCATATAATATTTTGATGGGGGCTCACAATCACAAAAGATGTCCAAGATAGTGTATTTGCATGTGAATCTTCTCTTCCCTTATTAATTCTTTCATGAATTGCATCATTGACCAATGCTATGTTTGTAAATCTCCAATAAAATTTTCTACTTATACTCTTCCTTATGTGATGTCATTACTTACCATAAGGTTAGCATACGATCTTTTTCATTTATTTCCTTTCTTTTTATTGAACATGAAAAGTAAAGAAACATAACTCAAACTACTCTTTATTATATATCTTGCACACGATTACAAGGATATATCACTAAGCAAACACTCGAAAAGAAAGGATCGAACTAAACTTTTATTCATCTTAAGCAAAAGATAACTAAGGATCGAATTAAGGTAAGTAAAGGCAAAAGATAGTGGGGGTGATACGATACCAGGGCACCTCCCCCAAGCTTGGCACAAGCCAAGGGGAGTGCCCATACCCGATACTCAATTTTCCTTTGGTGATGAAGAAGGAGGCGGTGGTGATGAAGTAGTGGCCCTCTCCAATAGCTTCTCCAATCTACGGATGATGCTTCGGAGAGCAATGATGTGCTCTTGGAATAGAATATTTTCACGGGTGAGATATTTATTTTGCACACGAACCGTTTCGATGATCCGAAAGGCTTCGATCTCATTGGGGGTGAGATGATCATAGTAAGGTTTAAGGATATCCTCTTCTTCCTCCTCGGCAGGCAAGGCCTGCTCAACCACCGACGCTTGATCTCCAGTGGCCTCCTTACTCTTGTCCACATTGACGGCTTCTTCGGGCTCTTCTCTCTTCAGCTCAATCCTCATCAGCCAAGCATCCTCTTCTACGTTGTTGGAGGGGGGAGAAGACATGATGCCTGGCTTAATAAAATCTGACCGAAAACAGCAAGAAAAGAAAACATGAGATTTCTCCGCGATACGGTGGTCAATAGGTTCGGGAGGTATATAAAGATTTTTTATCTTGGGAAACAAGCAAACGGAAGAAAAGCAGAGTCCGGAAGGTACCTGAGGTGGGCATAACCCACCTGGGCGTGCCTGGCAAGCCAGGCGCGCCCTGATGTCTTGTGCCCACCAGGGGTGCCTTCCTAGTTGTTTCTTATTTTCCTAATTTTTGATATATTCGAAAACTAACAGAAAATATTTTTGCAGATTTTTCGGAGTCTGTTTACTTACCGTATCACGTACCTCCTCTTTTTCATGATTCTGGAGTGTTCCGAAAAGTTTCCTTTATGTGTTCTTCCGGTGTCATAGTTTGGATAATATTACTTTCAACATTAATGGCCGTACCTAAGATATAATGTTTTATTGTTTGCCCGTTGACAACCTTCGGGTTGGTACCTTCGGTATTTTTTATTTTGACGGCTCCAGATCGATAAACCTCCTCGATAACATAGGGTCCTTCCCATTTGGAGAGAGTTTCCCTGCAAAGAATCTGAAATGAGAGTTGTACAAAAGAATATATTCTCCAACTTTGAACTCACGCTTTTGGATTCTTTTATCATGCCATCTTTTAACCTTTTCTTTAAATAACTTGGCATTTTCATAAGCTTGGGTTCTCCATTCATCTAGTGAGCTAATATCAAATAACCTCTTTTCACCGGCAAGTTCGAAATCATAGTTGAGTTCTTTAATTGCCCAATATGCTTTATGTTCTAACTCAAGAGGCAAATGACAAGCTTTTCCATAGACCATTTTATAAGGAGACATACCCATAGGATTTTTATATGCTGTTGTATAAGCCCAAAGTGCATCATCTAATTTCTTAGACCAATTCTTCCTGGACCTATTGACAGTTTTTTGTAATATTAACTTTATTTCTCTATTGCTAAGTTCGACTTGACCACTAGACTGAGGATGATAGGGTGATGCAATTCTACGGTTAACATCATACTTAGCAAACATTTTACGGAAAGCACCATGAATAAAATGTGAACCACCATAAGCCATTAAATATCTAGGGACTCCAAACCTTGGGAAAATAACTTCCTTAAGCATTTTAATAGAGGTGTTGTGATCAGCGCTACTAGTCGGAATAGCTTCTAACCACTTAGTAACATAATCAACAGCAACCAAAATATGAGTATACCCATTAGAGGAAGGAAAAGGTCCCATGTAATCAAATCCCCAAACATCAAATGGTTCAACTGCAAGTGAATAATTCATAGACATTTCTTGACGCTTACCAATATTACCAATTCTTTGACATTCATCACAAGATAAAACAAACTTACGGGCATCCTTGAACAGAGTAGGCCAATAAAATCCAGATTGCAATACCTTATGAGCAGTTCTATCTCCCGCATGATGCCCTCCATAAGCTTCGGAGTGACATTTCCGTAGGATTTGTCCCTGTTCATGCTCAGGTACACAACGTCTAATAATACCATCTACTCCTTCTTTATAAAGATGTGGGTCATCCCAAAAGTAATGGCTTAAATCATAGAAGAATTTTTTCTTTTGTTGGTATGTGAAACTGGGTGGTATGTATTTAGCAACGATGTAATTAGCATAGTCAGCATACCAAGGAGTGTTATGAGAAACATTTATTGCAGCTAATTGTTCATTAGGAAAACTATCATTAATAGGTTGTGGGTCATCAAGAATATTTTCTAACCTCGACAAGTTATCAGTAACAGGGTTCTCAGCTCCTTTACTATCAGTGATATGTAAGTCAAATTCTTGTAGCAAAAGAACCCACCTAATAAGTCTAGGTTTAGCATCTTTCTTTTCCATAAGATATTTTATAGCAGCATGATCAGTGTGAACAGTAACTTTAGAATCAACAATGTAAGATCTAAATTTGTCACAAGCAAACACAACTGCTAAGAATTCCTTTTCAGTAGTAGCATAATTGCGTTGAGCACTGTCTAGAGTTTTACTAGAATAATGAATAACATTTAACTTCTTATCAACTATTTGTCCTAGAACAGCACCAACAGCATAGTCACTAGCATCACACATAATTTCAAAAGGTAAGTTCCAATCAGGTGGTTGAACAATGGGTGCAAAAATTAAGGCTTTCTTAAGTGTTTCAAAGGCTTCTACACAATCATCATCAAAAACAAATGGAACATCCTTTTGCAAAAGATTTGTAAGAGGCCTAGAAATTTTAGAGAAGTCTTTAATAAATCTCCTATAGAAACCAGCATGACCGAGGAAACTACGAATACCTTCGATATCTTTAGGACATGGCATTTTCTCGATTGCATCAACTATAGCTTTATCCACCTCAATACCTCGTTCAGAAATTTTATGTCCCAAGACAATACCTTCATTAACCATAAAGTGGCACTTCTCCCAATTCATGACAAGATTAGTTTGCTCGCATCTCTGCAAAACTCGATCAAGGTTGCTTAAGCAATCATCAAAAGAAGTTTCGTAAACGGAAAAATCATCCATGAAAACCTCAATAATCTTTTCACAAAAATCAGAGAATATAGCAGTCATACATCTTTGAAAAGTAGCAGGTGCATTACATAAACCAAAAGGCATACGTCTATAAGCATAAGTTCCGAAAGGACAAGTGAAGGTGGTTTTCTCTTGATCAGGTTGTGACACAGGTATTTGAGAAAAACCAGAGTATCCATCAAGGAAACAAAAGTGTGTGTGCTTAGATAATCTTTCAAGCATTTGATCAATAAAAGGCAAAGGGTAGTGATCTTTTCTAGTTGCTTTATTTAATTTTCTAAAATCGATTACCATTCTGTAGCCAGTGACAATTCTTTGTGGAATAAGTTCATTTTTATCATTAGGAACAACAGTAATACCTCCTTTCTTAGGAACACAATGAACAGGACTTACCCATCTACTATCAGCTATAGGATAGATTATACCTGCTTCCAGAAGCTTTAATATTTCAGATCTTACCACTTCTTTCATTTTGGGATTCAAACGTCGTTGGTGATCAACAACGGGTTTAGCATCAGGTTCCATATTAATTTTGTGCTGACAGAGAGTGGGACTAATGCCCTTTAAATCATCAAGAGTATATCCAATAGCAGCTCGGTGCTTCTTCAGAACCTTCAATAATCTTTCTTCTTCATGTTCTGAAAGGTTAGCACTAATAATTACAGGATATATCTTTTTCTCATCAAGATAAGCATATTTTAAAGTGTTTGGTAATTGTTTTAATTCAAACACAGGATCACCTTTAGGTGGAGGAGGACCTCCTAGAGTTTCAATAGGCAAATTGTGTTTAAGCAAAGGTCGTTGTTCAAAGAAAATTTTATCTATTTCATTTCTTTCATGCATATGCATATCATTTTCATGGTCTAGCAAATATTGTTCTAGTGGATCAGTAGGAGGCACAACAATAGAAGCAAGACCAATTATTTCATCCTTACTAGGCAATTCTTTCTTATGATGTTTTCTACTAAACTTAGAAAAATTAAACTCATGAGACTCATCACCAAAACTAACACCGACAGTTTGTTTCTCACAATCTATTTTAGCATTAACGGTGTTCAAGAAAGGTCTACCAATGATAATGGGACAAAAGTCATCTTGTGGGAACCAAGAACAAGAAAATCAGTAGGGTATTTTATTTTCCCACACAAGACTTCAACATCTCTAACAATCCCAAGTGGTGGGATGGTGTCTCTATTGGCAAGTTTAATAGTAACATCTATGTCTTCTATTTCAGCGGGAGCTATATCATTCATAATTTCTTGATATAAGGTAAAAGGAATAGCACTCACGCTAGCACCTATGTCACATAAACCATGATAACAGTGATCTCTGATTTTAACTGAGACAATAGGCATGCCAACAACAGGTCTATGTTTATCTTTTTCATCAGGTTTGGCAATTCTAGCAGCTTCATCACAGTAGATAACATGCCCATCTAAATTTTCTACCAGGAGATCTTTAACCATAGCAACACTAGGTTCTACTTTGATTTGTTCAGCAGGCTTGGGTGCTCTAATATAACTCTTATTGACCATAGTTGAAACTTTAGCATGTTCCTTTATCCTAACAGGGAAAGGTGGTTTTTCAATATAAGCAGTAGGAACAACTGGATCAACATTGTAAATAATAGTTTCATCTTTAGCTATTACCGGTTCCTTAATTTCTTCTTTAATAGGTGGGTGATATTTAAACCACTTCTCCTTAGGGAGATCAACATGAGTAGCAAATGATTCACAAAAGGAGGCTACTATCTCAGAGTCAAGTCCATATTTAGTGCTAAACTTTTGAAAAGCATCGGTATTCATAAAAGATTTAACACAATCATACTTAAGCTTAATACCTGACTCTTTACCTTCGTCGAGCTCCCAATCTTCAGAGTTGTGTTTAATTCTTTCTAAAAGATCCCACCTGAATTCAATAGTCTTCTTCATAAAGGAACCAGTACAAGAAGTATCAAGCATGGATTGATCATCACGAGAAAGCCGAGCATAAAAATTCTGAATGATAATTTCTCTTGAGAGCTCGTGATTGGGGCATGAATATAACGTTGACTTAAGCCTCCCCCAAGATAGAGCAATACTTTCTCCTTCACGAGGCCAAAAATTATATATATAATTCGGATCACGATGAACTAGATGCATAGGATAATTTTTTTGGTGAAATTCCAATTTCAATCGATTCCAAGTCCAAGATCCAATATCATCGCATAGCCTATACCATGCCAATGCTTTTCCCTTCAAATATAAAGGGAAAACCTTCTTCTTAGCTTCATCTCCGGGTAAACCTGCAAGCTTAAATAATCCACAAATTTCATCCACATATATTAAGTGCATATCAGGATGTTCAGCTCCATCTCCTGCATAAGGATTAGCTAGCAGTTGTTCTATCATACCCGAAGGAATTTCATAACTGATATTTTCAGTAGGTGCAGTAGGTTTAGGGGTAGCTAATTGTGGTTCCGGTCGAGGTGAAGATACCCCGAACAAACCCCTCAAAGGATTGTTCTCCATAGTAACAAGTGACAATAAATTTCAGCACGTAGTAATAATTTTTCCTTACTGATTTCCACTTACCAAGAGCGCTTCACTCCCCGGCAACGGCGCCAGAAAATATCCTTGATGACCCACAAGTATAGGGGATCAATCGTAGTCCTTTTGATAAGTAAGAGTGTCGAACCCAACAAGGAGCAGAAGGAAATGACAAGTAGTTTTCAGCAAGGTATTCTCTGCAATCACTGAAATTAGAAGTAACGAGTAGTTTGATAGCAAGATAATTTGTAATGAGCAAGTAACGGTAACAGTAACAAAAGTGCAGCAAGGTAGCCCAATCCTTTTGAAGCAAAGAACATGCCAAAACGGTCTCTTATGATAAGCAAAGCGTTCTTGAGGGTACACGGGAATTTCATCTAGTCACTTTCATCATGTTGGTTTGATTCGTGTTCGCTACTTTGATAATTTGATATGTGGGTGGACCGGTGCTTAGGTGCTGTTCTTACTTGAACAAAACTCCTACTTATGATTAACCCCCTCGCAAGCATCCGCAACTACGAGAAAAGTATTAAGAATAAATCTAACCATAGCATTAAACTTTTGGATCCAAATCAGTCCCTTACGGAATAGGGCATAAACTAGGGTTTAAGCTTCTTTCACTCTCGCAACCCATCATCTAATAACTACTCCACAATGCATTCCCTTAGGACCAAATATGGTGAAGTACCATGTAGTCGACGTTCACATGACACCACTAAGGGAATCACAACATACATACCATCAAAATATCGAATACATATCAAGTTCACATGATTAGTTGCAACAAGATTTGTCCCGTGACCTCAAGAACAAAAGTAACTACTCACAAATGATAATCATGCTCGAGATCAGCGGGGTATTAAATAGCATAATGGATCTGAGCATATAATCTTCCACCGAATAAACCATATAGTAATCAACTACAAGATGTAATCAACACTACTAGTCACCCACAAGCACCAATCTATAGTTCTGGTACAAAAATTGAACACAAGAGATGAACTAGGGTTTGAGAGGAGATGGTGCTGTTGAAGATGTTGATGGAGATTGCCCTCCCCAAGATGGGAGAGTTGTTGGTGATGATGATGACGATGATTTCCCCCTCCGGGAGGGAAGTTCCCCCGGTGGAATCGCTCCGCCGGAGGGCAAAAGTGCTCCTGCCCAAGTTCCACCTCGAGACGACGGCGCTTCATACCGAAAGTCCTCTCCTTATTTTTTCTAGGTCAAAATGACTTATATACCAGAAGATGGGCACCAGAGGTGGGCCGAGGGGAGCACAACCCACCAGGGCGCGCCTGGGGGCCCTGGCGCGCCTAGGTGGGTTGTGCCCACCTGGTGGGCCCCCTCTGGTACTTATTGGCTCCAATATTCTTATATATTTCATAAAAATTCTCCGTGAAGTTTCAGCTCATTTGGAGTTGTGCATAATAGGTTGCCTGACATAGCCTTTTCAGGTCCAGAATTCCAGCTGCCGATATTCTCCCTCTTTGTGTGAACCTTGCATATTATGAGAGAAAAGGCATTAGAATTACTCCAAAAAGCATTATTATATCTAAAAACAATATAAATGACAGTAGGAAAACATGATGCAAAATGGACGTATCACCAGCTCAGTCAAGTGATTATAATACCCAGACATTTTGAGTATGTGTTCACTGACAGAACTGTTCTCCTCCATCTTGCAGCAATAGAACTTGTTGGAGACTTCATATCTCTCAACCCGGGAATTTGCTTGAAATATTAACTTCAACTCTTGGAACATATCATATGCTCCATGACGTTCAAAACATCTTTGAAGTCCCGGTTCTAAGCCGTAAAGCATGGCACACTGAACAATCGAGTAGTCATCAGATCGAGCTTGCCAGATGTTCAAAACATCAGCTTCTGCTCCTGCAGTAGGCCTTTCACCTAGCAGTGCATCAAGGACATAATTCTTCTATGCAGCAATGAGGATAATCCTCAAGTTACGGACCCAGTCTGTGTAGTTGCTACCATCATCTTTCAACTTAACTTTCTC